>OY755246.1:65773172-66204734 GCA_963576725.1 Azorinus chamasolen | reverse complement strand
CTTATCTGGACCTCTGTCAGACAGAGGTACTACTGCTGTATCATTTATTCAGTAGTTTTTCAGCAAAGTAAATACAAGAATAACAAACAAAGACATAGGCTTGCTTGGTAGTACCATATGCCCATCTGCTGTTCCGAAATTGTTACCGTTGGTCTTCCGATTGCAGTCACATGTAGCACTTGCTGTTCTGTAGAGAAGGTTGACACATGTCTGGTTGAACGATGCAGGGACACAGCTTTGTGCATTGGCATAGTCGATGGTTCCCTTTATGTAGAGGTCACAAGCCGTCATGTTTGATACAATGCCGTTGGTATAGTACTCGCAGTTGGTTACACTCCCTGCATAGTTGTCCAGAGTTGTCACTTCGGTAGCAAAGTCGGAGATACGGCAGATTGGACATCTGTTAGTAGCAGCTCCAACAGGAGCTTTCCAAGCCTGCATTTCACACAGATTAGCAAGTGTAAAGAAGTACGGTTTCATGGGCTGAAAGGTCGCAGACATTGCGGGCATCACTTCTTCTAACATGTACTTTCCGTCAGTTGTGTTCTTCAGAGCAACAATAGCATAATCACCAACTTTTAAGTTCTGTGACACGTCCGTTCCTGAACAGTCCTTTTCAGGGGAGATCTGACTGATAGTTATCTCTTCAAGCATTGGGTCCTCTCCTTCCTTCAGAATACAGTGGATCTCAAATGTAGCGTCAACCACATACTGGGATTTGCCATCGATTGTTACCCTGGTAGGACTGTGCCATGTGGTTCTGCCATACACCACATATGTGGACTGAACTAGTCTCTCCACCATATTCATGTTAACGTATCCGGTTATTGAACATCCCGTAGCAATACCAGCACAAAGCAGGAAAAGCAACCCCGGTAGGTGTGAATCCATACTGTAGAATGGTTCCAAACCAAATTGTGATAATTCAAGTTGCTTGATATCAAGATGAAATACTACTAATCCGTAAATCACAGGTAAACTGTTTGTAAAATAATGCCTCATATACTAAACGAACTAGATGGAAAACGTCCACCTAATTCCAGTTGACCCGTTAAACTCTTTCGCTGCCCAGCTTTTCTCGTCGGCAAACTTTGTCGTCTGCTACAATTTTTTCATTTTATTTTTACTTCAATTTTGTTTCAAGAAACAGTCACAGTAACAAACAGTTTGGATCCTGATGAGACGCCGAGTTACTCGGCGTCTCATCTGGATCCAAAATGTTTGCATAGGAAATCGCAGATGCGACGTTGGCAGCGAAAAAGTTAAGTGGGCATAATAGGTTTTTAATTTAATATAATATACATTGTGTACATGTATTAACTGTTAGGCACAATATAATTAACGTTTAGTATACTCGCCCTTACAATGCCGACTCTTCGAATGGACTATTCCAAAGTTAAAAAGGGTCAAGCTAATTGTGAATATTTAGAGGGGGGGGGGGTTTCAAAGAAAAGTGTAACATGACAAACAGTACATACCCTGATGAGAGGGCTCCTCTATGGGCCCTCTCATCTGGGTCTACACTGTTTGCAAAGGACATTTGTGATTTGTGTCCCGCACAGTAAGGGCTAAACAATTGTATTTTGAAAAAAGAAATGTCGACAAAAAATATCAGCTGAAGTTTCGTTCTATTTTTTCTCTCAAAAATCCATGTTGAGAATATATATTGCCACGTTTTCTTAATAGTGCAAAGTTAATCGGTGTGTGATTTGGATCAAATCTTGTTGCGAAGGTAATGACTGGTTTTTTGTAGTGTGTTTAAGATTTAAAACTCCACCTGACCTTATAATCTACGTACATTTTGTAATCTCTCCCCAGATATTTAATTATAAACTTGTCAGCGTTGTGGTATGCAAAACAGTTCTTTAATCCCTTCAGGAGGACTTGATACAAAATATTTATTACGCATTTGCAAACAGAGTAGACGTAGATCAGACGACTCTTGAAGGTGTCGTCTGACCAGTCTGCACTGTTTGCATATGAAATAATACACCCGACTTTAGCTTCAATCAATACCAATAATCATGTGAACATAAAAAACAGCTAATAAATATTCATGATGTCATTATTTATTACGTGAATATTTCTTATATGAATATTCAACAGGGAAATGGTTAACTCCCTATCATAACCTTAGTTTAACCCATTCCCTCACATTGACGACTTTTGACGACACTGTTAAAGTCACTTTGTGAACCCATTGTGATAAATAGAGCATTTGCTCCTATAGGAGCAAATGCTCTATTTATCACAATGGTTTCAAACTACAAAATTCTAAAATTTTCCTTTTTTCTAGTTAATGCTCCTTTTCGGTAGATTTATTCAAAGAGGGTGTATCTAAAAATAGCCTATAAGGTAATGGGTTAAGTCGGAAAACCTTGCAGTGTTTTGTGTCAGCAAATGTCAGGTCTACAACACAACATACAGTTGAACTTCGATATCTCGACATCAAGGGGACATACAAATTACTTCGAGATAACAGAGGTTCGAATCATTCGAATTCTAATCTGAGCTATTTCTCACGTGTTCAAAGTTCAATGTAGGTCTAAAGTAATGCTGAAAATTCCTGTAGGAGCTTTCAGCATTACTTCCAACCTGCATTATACGTGTTTCTTAAGTCTGTTGGCGCCAAAGTTCTAATTGTCGTCCAACTTTTGTTAAATAAGCCGCACAATTAGGAAATGAGATAAATAAATGTAAATTTTAAAAGAATAAATCGCATATATAGAACTAGAAAATGAGACAAAAAGTGAAGTCCCTGATCAAACGCCGCCTTGAAAAGGCGGCGTCTGATCTGGGACTGCACTATTTGTCGTGGTGCATTTATGCGACTTCGGCGATGAAAGGGTTAATATGCGCAGTGGTACATTTTAGAACAATTCTGTACTGTATAGTTCGAAAGGGCCGAATGTTTTTCTTTAAGTTATCCCGAGTTCGAATTATCCGAGTTCAAGATATCGAAGTTCATCTATATTTAGAACAAACAACGATCTGATGCTTTGCATAATTAATCCTATACCCTTACCACTCTGCCAAAAAATATATCTGTCCAAAATTTGATGCGTAATTTTGACCACTTCCGAATCAGTCAAGCTTTTGAGAAACTATTGACTGAGTGTCAAACAGCTTGGATCCTGATGAGACGCCGAGTTACTCGGCGTCTCATCTGGATCCAAGATGTGTGCAAATGCGAGTCAGGTCATTGGGTAGCGGGATATGGGCAGATATGAATAAATTGAACTCTTAAGGACAGTCCTAGGAACTCTTAAAACAGTTCAAACCCCATGATCACTAATAAGCATTAAAAATGAGATTATGGTTTGAGGATTAGTCTATCCAAGACCAGGTTCACAACAGAAACAACTTGCAAGATTAGTTCAGAGCTCAAAAGATTAACGCTTTCGCTGCCAATGTCGCATCTGTAATTACATATGCAAACAGTTTGGATTCAGATGAAACGGCGAGTAACTCGGCGTTTCATCAGGATCCAAACTGTTTGTTATTGTGACTGTTTTTGAAACAAAATTAAGAAAAAAAACAACAAAGAAATGCAAATTGTAGCAGACGACATTTGGCAGCGTAGAATTCAGGTAGGCTTAATCATGGTTAAGCTGTTTTAGTTTCAAAATTAGTTTTATTGAACTCTTTCGGAAAGTCTGACAATCAATTAACCGAAGTTCTGGTGACGTTTCACATAGAAGTTTTATTTCTTTGTCAGGAACTTTTGAACACTGATATGGAGCATTTTCGTCAATCAAAAGGACTTTTAGCACTGCTTGTTTTATTAGCAATATGTCCAGAACATGTTCAGTCGTGTGCTATATCATCAGGATGGACATCTCTTCAGATGACTGAACGCCTTCTTCTCTCAGACCTTATAGTGTATGGTCAAACTACACAGCACAAAGCCAATGTGAAGAGAGTTGGAGACCGTACTCTGGCGTACATCGATGCAGTATTTGACGTCTTCTGTGTCATAAAGAAGAGAGAAGACCCTATTCCCGAGCAGATTGTTATAGAACGAATATCTCCAAGAGACGGCTGTTCTGGGACTAGAAATTATATGCAGATTGGCCAGGAGGCTGTCGTAGCTTTGCGGAAAACGTCAAGTGGAAACTACAGATATCACGAGGTAGTACCGACTCTAACTGCTACCTTTCTACCAACAAGGTCCACTCTTTTCTCTATTGCTAGTGTCTGTGATCTTCAGAGCTGGGAACAACCTCTAAATGCAACGGTTAATAGATGTCCATTCTGCGGCCAGGCTAACTTCACTTCTGATGTCTCGGTAGCGGACAGCATACAGGCAAGACTATCTCCATGTTTAGTGAATGGCAGTGTTCAAGTCGGGGTGGAAGGGTGCGAGTTGTTAGGTACCCATTCGTTTGACAACACAAGCATCTGCATTTCTCCGTCCTATACCACCACCTGCACGCGGATGATTTACAGCACCCCTACTGCTACATGTGAATGCAAGGACAGTGACAAGATATTCCGTAGTTACGGAGATGTTGGTACCGGGTCAATCTTTGCTCCCAACATGCTAGTGCTGTTGTTCACTCTGTTAGCTGTGGTAATATTTGTTCCTATTTGGTAACGCTTTGCTCAACTATCCCACACTTGCAAACAGGGTAGACCCAGATGAGACGGCTCCTGTAGGAGCTGTATGATGCGAGTCTACTATATCTGCATGCATATTACAAATATGAGTCTGAATTGTCATGGCAATGGATTTCCTTTTTCTATGTTAATTAATGCAATAATTAAATTAATATTCACAAAGTGTGGAGTCTTGCACGAATATTCCTCAAACAGATCGGAGTCTTGCACGAATATTCCTCAAATAAGCTAGTCTTTTCATACAACAGAACACTTGCCGCCTATTTCAGTTTTCAAAGTGCAGAATTCTTCCATATTTTTTTTTCAAATACACAGCATCTGATAGTCTGGATACTGATGCCTACCCCATTTACTTAGCTTCTAATCTGGATCCAAACTGTTAGCAAGGTTATTAGATATTCATTAACACATTCTCTGCTACCGACGCATTGCGATAAATAGAGCATTTACTCTATAGGAGCAGATGCTCTATTTATCACATTGGTTTCAAAACTACACAGTTCTAAAAAGTACCTTTCTCTCTGGTAAATACTCTTTTTCAGTAGATTTATTCCCAAGAGGGTGGGTCTAAAAATAGTCTAGGAGGGAATGGGTTATTTGTGCCAGGTGTTTTAATAATTGGTTCTATATATAATATGGGATGACCTGTTAAAATACTCAGAGAAGAATGATTAAAATGATCTGCTCTTATCTCACCTGTTTGTTGTTCTAAACCACGTTGTACTTAATCATTTTAACATAAAATCTGAATCATGATTACTTAACCCTTTCCCTTATATAAACATGTTTTACGCATCTGCAGAGTAGATCCAGATCAGACGGTTCTATAGGAGCTCTCTGATCAGGGTCTGCTCTGTTTGCTAATGGAATTTGATAGATCTTGTTTCTTTATTTTCTAAAATGGCAACAATGCTCCATATTCCGTTATAACTAATTTGGCCATGAATATTCAGTAGGTATTGAAATTTGTAATAAATATAGAACAGGGAACGGGTCAACACATACTAAAATACATAGGACAGGAAACCATATCAGAGGCTTGGCACATGCAGTTACATTCTATAGCCATGTCTGTGATTACCTTTGCATAGTTTGATTCTAGTCAAGATTCCAAGTAATTTGAAGTCTTAACAGGATCCACTGTTAACCCATTACCTCATAGGCTATTTTTAGATACAACCTCTTTGAATAAATCTACCGAAAAGGAGCATTAACTAAAGAAAAGGAATTTTTTTTTAGAATTTTGTAGTTTGAAACCACTGTGATAAATAGAGCATTTGCTCCTACAGGAGCAAATGCTCTATTTATCACAATGGTTTCACAAAATGACTTTTACAGAGTCGTCAATATGAGGGAATGGGTTAAACACACATTGGAATTTTTGGAAAGAAATGGATGAAAAATATCTTTCACCCATTCCCTCATACTGATGCCTTTTGACACTACTTTGAAATTATTGCAATAAATAGAGCATTCGCTCCATAGGAGTAAATGCTCTATTTATCACAATGGTTTAACCCTTTCCTTCTTAAATATGCCTTTCTATACCCCTGTAAAAGTCACTTTCTACGCCCCTGTAAAAGTCACTCCTTAGGAGCAAATTGCTCTATTTATCACAAAACTACAAAATTCTAAACTTTTCCTTTTCTCTAGTTAATGCTACTTTTCGGTAGATTGATTCAAAGAGGTTGGATCTAAAATAGCCTATGAGGGAATGGATTAAGAATTGAAGATGGCAATTTTATGAATTATTATCATGCTTAAAATCTATAGCAACAATATAGTTGTATCATGTTCTCGATATAAATACCTTACGATAAGGTAACGATAAGCTTTTATTACAGAATATGGATGCTGTTTGAAATAGAAAAATAAAATTAAAGGAAACTGGGAATCAGTGTTTTTTGGACATGATTTTTTTTAAAACCCCAACATTTTAAGTCTTCGTCAAACACGATCCTAATTAGCCTAAGTACCGACACACTTACAGAAATAGGGCAGACCAAGATCAGTTTTGTGGTTTCTGTAAAGAGGTTCTATTGTAATCAGATACAGAGCTCCAGATAAGATGCATAAATTTAGATATTTTCAAGAATAGCTCCTTTATTTCTCCACCAAATCCTAAAAGAGACGATTCTAAAGAGTGGTCACAGTCTAGGGTTTGGTGGAGAAATGACGTTTTTAGTATTAGGGTATGCACCTTTATCTGTAGCTCTGCAGATAAGATCACAACGTATCAATGGATGTCAAAACAAAATGTAAACACCATCTGTAAATAATATTATTTTATATATAAATAAGTAACATACAAGTGTGTTATTTATATAGGTATAAGTACTAACATAGACGTACAGTAAAACCTCTCTATAACGGCCACTAAATTGTGTTAATTAGTTGGTATTTGGGGCAGGTGGTTGCTTAAAGCAAGGTGAAAGTAAAACAGAACGCTCCTATAGGAGCGTTCTGTTTTACTTTCACCTTGCTTTAAGCACCCATCTGCCTTTAACACAAAATACTTGATGTAATTTAGTGGTCGTTATAAGAGAGGTTTTACTGTATGTTATTTATTGAAATCTATCTGTCTATAAAGTTTTAGCATACTCTGACAAGTAAAATATATTCTTCAGAACAAAATTTCATCTATTTCGACTTTTGAATGAGTTTCATTTTGTATAAATATGATGAGACTAAATCCACAAAAGTTACCTATAGTAGTGTCATCTCTAGATGAAACTTTCCCCAGTAGCTGAATGGTTAATTGACAATATCCCGAAGAAAATAACAGGCATGCCCACTGTAAAACTGTTCATGGGGAATTGTTTTTTGGCAGATGACTGTGAAAACAGCAGATGGTCTGAGTATGCACGGTTTACAAACCTCAGACCCTTTTTACGAAGGACAGAGCTAATAATATTTATTTGCTTAACCCTTTCCCTCATATAAACATGTTTTCATGCATTTGCAAACAGAGTAGACCCAGATCAGACGGCTCCTAGAGGAGCCGTCTGATCAGGGTCTGCTCTGTTTGCTATTGGAATTTGATAGATGTTTCTTTACTTTCTAAAATGGCTACAATGTTCCACCTTCCGTATTTCATTATAACTATTTTGCTCATGAATATTCAGTAGGTATTGAAATTTGGAATAAACATAGAACAGGGAAAGGATTAACCCTTTCCCTGTTCAAGATTCATGTAGGAAATAATCGACATCATGAATATTTATATGCTGACTTTTTATGAATATTCAACATGGGAAGGTTTAACTTTTTGCTGCCACAAACTGTCGTCTGCTTCAATTTTCCTTGTTGAATAAAATTCCAATAATGATAGTAACAACCAACGAACATGAGAAACCAACATACTCATCATCTCATCTGGTTCCAAACTGTTAATGTGATAGCAGATCAGTTCATGGTAGTGAAAGAGTTCAAAAGAAGTTGAACCCTTTCCTCCATAAATACACCTTTGCAAACAGAAGGAGCTGTCTGATCAGGGTCTGCTTTGTTTGCTTGTGATATAATATAGATATGATTCTACAGTTTCGGCCATGGCCAAAAAATCATGTGTGACAGTGTCCATGTGCTATCATAACCATCAATCTAATTTATATTCATTATTTTTTACATGAATATTCATGGAATGAAGAAATAATTTGGGGTCAATTTAACCCTTTCCTCCATGCATACTCCTTTCTATGCCTCCGTTAAAGTCCAAACCATTGTGATAGAGCATTTGCTCCTTAGGAGCAAATGCTCTATTTATCACAATGGTTTCAGAACTATAAAATTCGAAAATTTTCCTTTTCAGTTTTTAATGCTCCTTTTGGGTAGATTTATTCAAAGAGGTTTGATCTAAAAATAGCCAATGAGGGAATGGGTTAAGTAGGCGATAACTTAACTCTATGCATGCATAGTAATTTTTCATCTGCAACGATTACTAGCTGCTTCAATTCTTAAAATAAGATTTCTCTCATTTCTATGCAATACTAAAGTCAAATTAGTTGCATAAGTAATCACGGTTTCGACACCAGGGTGCAAAGAGTTAATGCAGGACGAAAGAAATAGTGAAAGCAACCACCTGTTTTTTTAACCCATTACTCCATGAATATTCAAGTAAGAAATAATGACATCATGAGTATTAATTACTTATTAGATTAATTGTTATAATAGCACATGGACACAGTAATCATGGGCCACCATGGTAAGTGTAGAATCATATCTATATTATATCATAAGCAAACAGAGCAGACTCTGATCAGACGGCTCCTACTGGAGCCGTCTGATCTGGGTCTGCTCTGTTTGCAAAGGCGTATCTATGGAGGAAAGGGTTAAGACTCCTATGCTTAATCAGTAGCTTAACCCTTTCCTTCATAGAAATGCTTTTTCACCGCTTTGCAAATACTGTAGACCAAGATCAGATGGCTCCTGTAGGGACTACATGCTTTGGTTACTTATGAAATTATATGGATCTGACTTTACAGTTTCTACCAATACCAAAAGAATCCTTTGTAAGTATGCCGCTATAAAAACTCAGCTAATATTCATGATGTCGTTATTTCTTACAATATTTAATAGGAAAAGAGTTAATAAATAAAAGCATCCATCTATATTCATTAGCTTAACCCTTTCCCTCATGTAAACACATTTTCACACAGAGTAGACCCAGATCAGATGGCTCCTCTAGGAGCCATCTGATCAGGGTCTGCTCTGTTTTCTAACGGAACTTTATAGTATAGTTCTGATTCTTTACTTTCTAAAATAGCTACAATGCTTCCGGCATTTCATTAAAACTGTTGTTTCCATTAATATTCAGTAGGTACGGACATTTTTGAATAAACATAGAACAGGGAAAGGGTTAAACAGGTTTAACTATACTATTAAGTTATTTCTGACCCTTTCAACACTAAATATGTTTCCTTTTAACTCTTTGCATGCTAGCAGCGAAACTGTGATTACCTATGCAAACAGTTTGGATCCAGATGAGATGCCGTATAATGCGGCGTCTCATCAGGATCCAAACTGTTTGTCATCTTGACCATATTTTTGCAAAAAAATGAGAGAAAATTTATTTTAAGAATTGAAGCAGACGACAATTGTTGCAGACTAAAAATTACTTAGCGTGCAAAGAGTTAAAATTCTCTTTTTATATTACATTCAGCATGCCATACAGTATTGATTCTGATGAGTCATGTATCTCATCAAGAACTGCCTGCAAATGTTATCACAGATTCACCAAGTGTTGAAAGCGCCATTACAGGGTTGCCACAAACCAGAGGAATCAAAATTCCCTGACAACTCTGACATTTCCCTGACATAATTTCAAATTTCCCTGACACATTACATCACGAAAATTGGTCTTTCTTTCATAATTTCTGCAATATTTTATGAAATTTTAAAATATATGACCTTCATTCTCATTTTTTAAAACGACAATTCGCCTATATTTTCAAATTTCCCTCAGTTCTCAAAATTCCCTGACCTTGCAAAAAAATAAAATCAATTTCCCTGACTTTTCCCTGACACGTGGCAACCCTGGCCAATGTATAAACAAGATCCAATTGTAACGGAATCCGTTACAGAATGTCCCCCATATGAAACAGACAATATGTATTGATGTGCAAATTATCAAAATTTCAACAAATCACAGGCCATCAATGGGTTACTTTGACAATCAACACTTTTGAAACACCTACCATTAAGTTCAGGGTACCCATATAATCCTACTTAACAATTTTCAACAAAAATGAATATCTAAATTGTGCTGAATCAGAGGCCACCACTACATTACCATGGCAACAAACTCCTTTGAAACATGAGGTACCCAAATACCGTAACATACCGATATCTAAATTTTGACCAATCAGAGCTCACCATTCAGTAACCATGGCAACCAATACGTTCAAAACAACTACCAAACAATTCAGAGTACCGAAATATCCTGAAATACCAATTTTCAGCAAAACTGAACAATATATAACTTTTGTCAACAATATCTAAATTTTGACCAGTCACAACCAACCATTCATTTACTATGGAATTTAAAAAACAAAACAAAAACAAAAGTGGGATGCCCATCTGCACATAACCAGCAATGTTCATGTGATGCATCATTAGACTGTTCCTACCAAATACCATTCAAACTGGATTTGAAAGAAACTTTACTGAAATGTTGTTAGGGATGGACTTGGCATAGAAAGGTGTATTTAACTCTTTGCACTCTAGCGGCGAAACTATTATTACCTATGCAAACAGTTTGGATCCAGATGAGACGCCGCATAATGCGGCGTCTCATCAGGATAAAAACTATTTGTCATCTTGATAATATTTTTGCAAAGAAATTAGAGAAAAAATATTTTAAGAATTTAAGCAGACGACAATTGTTGCAGACGAAAAATTAGTATGCAAAGAGTTAAGGAGTAAAGGGTTAAAACATTGTTATTGTGATTTTTGAAATTAATCTAATTAATATGAATGTTAATTAATATTCATGATATCATTATTTCTTACATGAATATTTATGGCAAAAAAGGGTTTCAAAAATATTTGATACTAAAGTTGAGTGCATTTCTTAATGTCAAAAATTTGTCATGTGGATATTGCATCAGCTATTGTGTATCTGTAATCCCTGCACATCAAGTCCGACAAAACCCACCGGACATTCTCTAAGTTTGTCTCACAAGTGACAACAAAATATATATTTAGTGCAATGGAGAAAACAGCATTAGAATATTTCAAACAGAAAATACCTAAACAAGACATTTCCAAGTTTAACCCTTTCCTCCATAAATACGCCTTTATACGCCTCCATTAAAGTCACATTATGAAACCATTGTGATAAATACAGCATTTGCTCCTATAGGAGCAAATGCTCTATTTATCACAATGGTTTCAAACTACAGAATTCTAAAATTTTCCTTTTCTCTAGTTAATGCTCCTTTTGGGTAGATTTATTCCCGGAGGTTGTATCTAAAAATAGCCTATGGAGGAAAGGGTTAAGGTGTCTGATCAGAAACTACACTGTGTGCCCTTCATCTGAGTCAAGTGTTTTTATCACTACACAGTAGAACCTGTCCTAAGCATGTGGTTGCTTAATGCAGGGCAAAAGTAATGCAGAAAGCTCTGATAGGAGCTTTCTGCATTACTTTTGACCTGTATTATACAACCACCTGCCTTACAGACCCAGCCCATAATTAAGACTTCTTTTTTATGGCTGCTAAAGACAGGTTCTAATGTTATCACAAAATACAGGGTTGCCACAATTCAGAGAAAACAAAGTTCCCTGACATTTCCCTGTCAGACATAGTTTAAATTTCCCTGACATTTTACATTGCGACATTTGGTCTTTCTGTCATAAATTATGTTATATTTTTGACAAACTTTAAAAGACATGGTCTTGATTCTCATTTTTTTAAAAAAAAATCTCTGACAATTCCCTGACATTAACCCTTATTTTCAAATTCCCCTGACATTTCACAAAATTCCCATGCAATTCCCTGACCTTGAAAAAAAATAAAAAATTCCCTGACGTGTGGCAACCCTAAATAAGTGGGATGTTATTTATGATATGTGGCGACTGATTTGGATCTATATGATTTTTATATCCAAGTCACTCTGTTCTGATGTTATTGCAGCTCATGTATATTGACTGTTGTACAAGTTGTCTCTTTATCCATCAAGTTTGATCTGTACTCTACACACAGGGCAAGTGGCATTTTTCTGAAATAAACAATGAAACCAAATCAAGCAATGCAAGCAAACTATTCACATCCCTGTGGTAACATAGGAAGTCAAAGGAAACAGGTCATGGTAGTGGTCAGCGACCTGGCTTGGAGATTATATAATTTTTTTTGTCTAATTTCTGAAAGTAGGAGATCCTTCGAAAGTAAAAGCAAAAGTTCATTCTAAACCCTTACCCTGTTCTATATTTATTCCAAGTTTCAATACCTACTGAATACAGTAAAACCCCTCTAAACCGGAATTCTAGCAGAGAATACTTTTAGGCAGGTGGCTGCTTCATGCAGGGTGAAAGTCATACAGAAAGCTCCTACAGGAGCTTTCTGCATGACTTTCACCCTGCATGAAGCTGCCACCTGTCTCCAAGACCGATATTTATACCAAATTTAACATCCGGTTTAGAGGGGTTTTACTGTATTCATGAACAGAACGGTTTCAATGAAATATGGAAGGTGGAACATTGTAAATATTTTAGAAAGTAAAGAAAGAGAACTTTCAAATTCAATTAGCACAGACAGCTCCTATATGAGGGAATGGGTTAACCCATTCCCTCATAGGCTATTTTTAGATCCAAACGCTGTGAATAAATCTACCGAAAAGGAGCATTAACTAGAGAATAGGATTGTTTTTTTAGAATTTTGTAGCTTGAAACCAGTGTGATAAATAGAGCATTTATTCCTGTAGGATCAAATGCTCTATCTATCACAATTGTTTCAAAAGGTGATTTTTACAGAGGCATAGAAAGGTTTATTTATGAAGGAAAGGGTTAAGGGAGGTTTCACATTTATCAACCATTACTCACCACTATCCACTTGTCAATGCACTTAGCATGATATGAATGAAAGCAGGGCAGTATTTTCTGGCTATCTCCGTCATCGTACTCCGTCATACATATATTACAATCTTCCGTCTTGTCATCTTGTTTCTTGTAGGTTGCCACAGGTAGTTGGTTGGACTGACTCTTGCTTAGTCCCTTCGGTTTGGCATCACCAATAGTCTCAGCTAGATTCATTAAATACTGGAAAGAAAAGAGGAAAATCTCTTTAACTGTTTGTAAGATAAATACACTGAGGTCCAGAAAAGATGTGTAAAAACATTTATAAGAATAACTTCTTTTTTCTCTCCACCAAACCCAATGTAGTGACCACTCTTTAGAATCTTCTTAACCCTTTCCTCCATAGGCTATTTTTAGACCCAACCTCTTTGAATGTATCTACCCAAAAGGAGCATTTACTAGAGAAAAGTAAAATTTTAGAATTTTGTAGTTTGAAACCATTGTAATAAATAGAGCATTTGCTCCTATAGGAGCAAATGCTCTATTTATCACAATGGTTTCAAGAAGTGGTTATTACAGAGGCGTAGAAAGGCGTATTTATGGAGGAAAGGGTTCAACCTTTTGCTCATATAAACATGTTTTCATCGATTTACAAACAGCGTAGGCCAAGATCAGACAGCTCCTATGTGAGTGTCTGATAAGGGTCTGCTCTGTTTGCTCATGGAATTTGCAATATCTGTTTCTTTACTTTCCAAAATGGCTTCAATGTTCCACCTTCCATATATCATTTCAACTATTTTGTTCAGGAATAATTAGTTGGTATTGAAATCTGAAATACACATAGAACAGGAAAAGAGTAAACAAGAAAGTACAAGCGCTACCATAACCCATTCCCTCATAGGCTATTTTTAGATCCATCCTTTTTTAATAAATCTACCGAAAAGGAGCATTAACTAGAGAAAAAAAAGAGAATTTCTTAGTTCTGAAACCATAGTGATAAATAGAGCAATTGCTACTAAGGAACAAATGCTCTATGTATCACAATAGTGTCAAAAAGTGACTTTTACAGAGGCGTAGAAAGGCCTAATTATGGAGGAAAGGATTAATCCATTATTCCATGAATATTCATATACATGTACAAAATTATGAAAGAATAAACAATAACTGAATGAATTGTAGGGGGATAATCAACAAGGGATTTTTTACATGGCAGAAACTGTAGAATCAAACTTTAATTATTTCATAAGCAAACAGAGCAGACCCTGATCAGACAGCTCCTACAGGGGCTCTCTGATCTGGGTCTATTCTGTTTACAATGGCATTAACCCTTTCCTCTATAGGCTATTTTTTTAGATCCAACCACTTTGAATAAATCTACCAAAAGGAGCATTAACTAGAGAAAAGGAATTTATTTTAGAATTTTGTAGTTTGAAACTATTGTGATAAATAGAGCATTTGCTCCTATAGGAGCAAATGCTCTATTTATCACAATGGTTTCATGAAGTGTCTTTTACAGAGGCGTATTTATAGAAGAAAGGGTTAAAAAGGTTTATCTATGGAGTGAAGAGTTAAGCATATTTTTTTCTTTATAGAAAACATCTTCTTACTCAGATTTCAAAACAGATTTATTTTCTTTCTTTTCAGTCTTAACCCTTTACGCCATAATTACATCAGGGTCTGCTCTGTTTGCTTATGATATAATATAGATATATGATTCTACAGTTTCTGCCATTATTTCTTACATGCATATTCATGGATTAATCAGAGTTGGACCAGCTTGGAAACTGACAAGACACCTAGTTATCTACAGGAGCCGTATAATCCTGGTCTACTCTGTTTGCAAGGGCATAGAAAATCGTACTTATGGAGTAAAGGGTTAATGTCTGTTAGCCATGAAATGCTTGTGGACACACCAACGATGTAGATTTGGATACAGAACAACCAACTATGGGTTCCCTATATTCCTTAACCTTGACTTTGCTGAATAATTAAAACTGGCTCTTCACTTGGACTATTTCTTTGCATGCTGGCAATGAATTTCTGATTACCTTTGCAAACAGTTTGGATTCGGATGGGATGCAGAGATGCTCAACTACTTGTTGATGTCTCATCAGGATCTAAACTGTATGCAGAGGTTCAGATATGATGCGTAAATTAAAATCATTTTTAGGAAAAACTTCTTTATTTCTCCACCAAATTCTATGTTGTGACCACTCTGTAGAATTGTCTCGAAGAGACAATTCTAAAGAGTGGTCACAACATAGGTTTTGGTAGAGAAATGACCATTTCAACATACATCTGTGTATGTGTATGCACCTTTATCTGTTACTTTGTATATGACACTCTGAAAATGGTTTTTGAAAATTCACTTTAGAAATTTTAGCAGGCAACAAATTTTGCAGATGAATACCGGTATATGGCTACAAATAAACAAGAGCACCGCAAGCGGGTGCAAACGCTCGTCTGTCAAGACGTACATGCATACCAAAAATGAAGGTTGTAAATGACAAATTGAAGAAGTTATGGTCAATGTTAAGATTTCGGAGGCCGACGACAACGATGCCGGAGTTACGACAATAGCTTGTGATTTCTTCAAAACAGACGAGCTAAAAAAATGTACCGTTCTGACAAATTACATTTGTACTCACTTCATAGTCATCTCCACTGGCCGAGGGACTACCCATCATACTACTCATAATAATTGGGGGCATTATCTGACCATGTGACCTTTCACTTGCTCTCATCTACAATACAAACAAATACAAACACAGTGAAAATAAAGGAACAGGAAACCAGCAAGAAAAAGGTGTTAGAGCAGTAGATAAAAGTACTAACCCTATACAGTAAAACCACTCTAAGCCGGACATTCAAAAGCCGGACATTCAAATTAGTATCCAAGCCTATGTTCAAGAGAGGTGGCAGTTCAACCCATTCCCTCATAGGCTATTTTTGGATCCAACCTCTTTGAATAAATCTACCAAAAAGGACCATATACTAGAGAAAAGGAAACAAGAGATGTTTGTAAAATATGTATACCCCCCAGACCCCCTGACCTTTGATCTAGTGACCTCAACTATAGAAGTCATCTAGCAGTCATGACTAATCACCACAGCTCCTATGGAGCAAATTCTCTATTTATCACAATGGTTTCAAAGATTGACTTTTACAGAGGCTTAGAAAGGTGTATTTAAGGAGGAAAGGGTTAACCCTTTCCCCATTCTGTGTTTATTTCAATTTTCAGTACCTACTTTTATTTCAATTTTCAGTACTACTACCTACTGAATATTCATGAACAAAATAGTTATAATGAAATATGACATGTGGGAAATTGTAGCCATGTTAGAAAGTAAAGAAATTAATCTTACATCAGCAAATAGAGTAGATGCTGATCAGACGGCTCCAATAGGACAGATAGCCACACATACATAAAGTACAATGATGTGTGTGCGCATGCGCGAGAGATAGGACGTTCCGATCTCCAGTCGCAACTTTTTTTCTGTGTTCTCATATAATTAATCGTCAGCTAATATTTTTGACACGATAATCTAGTAATATAGTGTTTAGTCTTTGTGTGGTTGTTGTATTCAGATATTTTATTTGCCGGAAACTGTAAGTATAAGGAAAATATTCCATTTCAGATTCCCCGCCATCTTGTCACCGGAGTCTCGAGAAAGTGATACTGCCACTTCCGGTGTAAACATTCATGAAATTGACATAAAAATTCCCCTGCACTTGAATGTTTTTCATGTTCTAATACTGCTTCATCTGTGTGTCGCTCATTCTGTGCCTTGGGGTAGCACCAAGGACGAAGAAATAACATACATCTGTGCTAACCATTGTCAAATTGTGTTTGTCTCCTTCACCGGCCTCTCACGCACGACACGGTAAGTGGTAGTACCCATATCACCATGTCTAGTATCACTATGACATCTCTGTTGCATTTGATAATATTGGTTATAGTTTTTCTAAAAGTTCCATACGGTGATGTCTGTAGCTTCCACGAGACTCCGATCCAAGAACCCAAGGAGAATTCACTGGCCTCATTTCTCATTATACAAATGCATAGTGCAACAGATTGGGCCCCGCAGATTGAAATAGAGTGGTCTGTGATACCTTATACTTACATGCTGAGATCAAAACTAGGCAACTCCAGAACTGATTGCTTACACTTGATTCAGAAATTAGCTCGTTCTAGGAAAGATTCTAAAAAGTTGACTCCAAATAAATTATGTTATTTCCTGCTGCTTATGATCTTGCTTCAGTCCAATGATATTGAAACTAACCCTGGCCCTAGCAATGACAGCACCAAATATACATGTGGTACTTGTGACAATACCGTTTCCTGGGATCACCGTGCCATAGTGTGTGAATCCTGTGACCAGTGGTATCACACTGAGTGTCAAAATGTCAACAGTGATACCTATCATGACCTAGACAGTATGGTCAGTTGGTACTGCATAATCTGTAATCAACCCAATTACAGCAGAGTTACCTATGACCTACATGGTCTAAGCACATCAAATCGCTTTGACACCCTAAGTAACATGACAGTTACTACAGACACTAATGGAGAATTATCGAACAGACCTCTGCACGCCTCTACACCCATCCGACGAAATACAAATAGATATACAAAACCCAAAAGCTCAAGACCCTTGCGTATAATAAATGTAAATTTTCAGTCTATAAAAAATAAATATCATCTTCTTTCAAATCTAATTGACAGTTCTAAACCAGACATAATATTTGGAACTGAGACATGGCTTGACCCCACCATCAAAAATTCTGAATTCATCCCAGATAGTTTCACAGTGTATAGGAAAGACCGTATCACCCCAGACAATAAGAAAGGAGGCGGAGTACTCATTGCAATAAGCAATGAATTTATAAGTGATGAAGTCTCCGACCTTACACCAGAAAAAGATACAACTGAGATTATCTGGGCTAAATTACAAGTTTGTGGCACAAAATCTCTATATTTGGCTTCTTACTACAATCCGAAAACCTCAGATGAACACAGCCTTAAGGGACTAGAGACAACAATAAGGAAGGTAACATCAATTCACAATGCACAGATCATTATTGGCGGTGATTTTAACTTCCCAGGGTGGGACTGGAAACATAAGATACTGAAACCAGGTACAAGTCATCCCGCTCTACATTATGCTTTCGGCAATCTATTAGACGACACAGGACTCACCCAATTAATTGACCAGCCCACAAGAAACGAAAACGTCCTTGACCTTGTTATCACCAATATCCCTAATCAAATTTCTAGGACAGAGGTCATGCCTGGCTTATCTGACCATGACTGTGTTTATGTTGAGTTGAACCTTTGCCCACAAAGATCTAAAACTGTACCACGTAATATCCCCCTCTATAAAAAGGCACAGTGGGACACTATCAAATCTGGACTGAATAACCTCCATAAGTCTATCTCTTCTTCTGAACACGAAAATATTAATCAACTCTGGAATTTATTCAAACTTACCCTTAAAACCCTTGTAGAAGAAAACATCCCGCACAAAGTCATTACCAATACCAAACCGAACAACCCATGGATTACCTCTGAAATCAAACACTTAACCAGGAAACGAGATCGCCTGTATAAGAAAGCGAAGAAATCTGGAGACACACATCTGAAAGATAAGTACAAAAAGCTCAAGCATGATATTCAGAAGAAGATAAGACAGTCATATTGGCAATATGTTGAAGGTATTCTTACCCCACAAGATAACACTCCTGACTATAGAACCACAAAAAGATTTTGGTCCTTTATCAAACACAAAAAATCAGATTACAACGGTATCTCATCTCTAAAATCCGGGGGGAAACTAATCACAGATCCAACTGCCAAAGCTGAAGTGTTGAATTCTCAATTTAAATCTGTTTTCAGTGCTGAAACCAAATTCACAGCAGATGAATTCACTCAGAAATGTTATACACCTTCTTCATCTCAATTTCCTATTATGGAGGACTTCTCTATTACCACCGAAGGAGTACTCAAACTTCTGAGAGGCTTGAACCCCAACAAAGCTGCTGGGCCAGACGAAATAACTCCGAAAATCCTTAAAGAATTAGCATCTGAAGTGGCCCCTATCTTATCTCTGATCTTTAACTTGTCTCTAAACACTGGCAGTGTTCCAGATGATTGGAAACTAGCCCACATTTCACCAATTTACAAAAAAGGATGTAAGGCAAACCCGGAAAACTACAGACCCATCTCTCTTACCTGTATTTGTAGCAAACTTCTTGAGCACATAGTGGTTAGTAAAATTATGGGACATGCTGATAGAAACAACATCCTCTATCCTCTTCAACATGGTTTTCGTCGCTCAATGTCCTGTGAGTCCCAACTTATAGAATTTTTAGATGATGTCAGCACAAATCTAGACCGAGGAAAACAGACTGATGTACTTGTAATGGATTTTTCTAAAGCTTTCGATAAGGTTAGTCACTCTCTTCTCTGTCACAAACTTAAATACTATGGCATCAGTGATATGGTCACCACTTGGATTGAAAATTTTCTTACAGAAAGAAAACAGGCTGTTATTGTAGAAGGTGAAAAATCTGGTTATGTCAATGTCAAGTCCGGTGTACCACAGGGATCTGTATTGGGCCCGTCACTCTTTCTATTTTACATAAATGATATCCCCATTGGTCTTAACTCCACTGTCCGCCTCTTTGCCGATGATACCATTGCATATTTAACCATCACATGTCCGGCTGATGCCTCCCAACTTCAACAAGATCTAGACAAGCTATCAAGATGGGAAAGTGCATGGGAAATGTCATTCCACCCGGATAAATGCAATGTCCTCTCCATCACAAACAGTAAAAATGCTCATCATTACCATTACACTCTCCATGGCAAAAACCTTCAGCATGTTGACAAAGCAAAATACCTAGGTGTTACTTTACAGTCCAACCTAAAATGGGACAGTCACATTGCCAACATCTGTAGTAAAGCAAATTCCACTCTAGGCTTTCTACGGAGAAATCTTAAAATCAGCTCAAGCTCCACCAAAGAAATGGCTTATAAGACCCTTGTTAGGCCAACACTGGAATACGCCTGCTCTTCTTGGGACCCTCATTCAAAGACTGACATAGACAAGATTGAGATGGTCCAGAGGAGGGCAGCCAGATTTGTCACCAACAAATTCAGAAACACATCAAGCGTTGGTGACATGTTAGATCACCTGGACTGGCAGTCATTGGAAACCAGGAGACGTAATACACGGCTAACAACCCTCCATAAGATAATCCATAATGAAATAAACATTAGAAAAGATCTTCTCATCCACCCAAAACGCCACACAAGACATGCCCATCCAGACACATTCCAGACACTCCAATGCAGAACACAGACTAGGAAATATTCCTTCTTCCCCAGAACTATTGTAGACTGGAATTCTCTACCATCTGGTATTACATCATGCCACTCAGTAACTGCCTTTAAATCCTCTATCAGCTCTCTTTATTAATTTGTTTTTGTTATGCGTCCACTTTCGCATAACGCTCACACCTCTGACATAATCTTCAACTTGCTGAAGGTGGTCAGTATTATTTAGATGTAGATGTAGACAATATCAATACGTCTCTCTCCCCACTATGGAAGTGGAGGAGTGTGTGTGAATATGGCATAGTTGTAAACAGACCCACAGATTAACAAGATGTGTTTGTGAAACACTATGCCCCCTCATATATTTGACCTCTGACCTTGAAGGATGACCATGACCTTGACATGTCACCCCTCAAAATGTGCGGCTTTATGAGATACATATGCATGCCAAATATCAAGTCTCTATCTGTTAAGGTTGCGTTAAAGTTACAAAGAAACAGACAATTTGACCTTTGACCCTGAAGGATGACCTTGACATATCACCCCTCAAAATGTGCAGCCTCACGAGATACACAAGCATGCCAAATATCAAGTCTCTATCTCTACTGGCTCAAAAGTTATGACCAATGTTAAAGTTGCTGACAAACAAACAGACAAACGGACAAATAGACAAACAGACAGGGCAAAAACAATACGCCCCCCAGATTTGATCAATCAGTTTTTGCAATGAAAACTATGTTGTAAATACAGCATGACAAATTAAGACAGCTTGTACCTGAAAAAGGGACTCCTCTCCTGTGAAGTGGGAAGCCTGACCTGAAAAATATCAGTTCGCTGGATGAATAGGGAATTAGAAAAAAATCAGATTCTTTAATGGCTGCATTGGCATTAACCAATTACCTCATAGGTTATTTTTAGATACAACCTCTTTGTATAAATATACCGAAAAAGAGCATTTACTATAGAAAAGGATTTTTTTTTAAGAATTTTATAGTTTGAAACCATTGTGATAGAGCATTTGCTCCTATAGGAGCAAATGCTCTATTTATCACAATGTTTTCACCAGTGACTTTTACAGGTGATAATGTACTGAACAAACATTCTGAGAGTATTGCTAAGGCTTTAAAGTGAGTTAAAGGTCAAAGTCACAGTGATCTTAATTTTATGTAAAAAAAATTATGATACACACCCTTTGGAGGATATGCTAACAGTACAGAAAATATGGCTTAAACATGCTTCTTTTAAAGTGGGGTCAAATGATCAGAGTAACGGTCCAAGTGACTTGACGAAAATACAAGAGTCATCAGCTGCCAAATATGTATACCTTATTAGGTATATGAAATTTAAGATAAATGAAATACATCTTAACTTTTACAGGGTTGCCACAAACCTGAGGAAACAAAATTCTGACAATTCCCGGACATAATTTCAAATTTCCCTGACACATTTCATCGCGAAATTTGGCCTTTCTGTCATAATTTCTGTAATACATTATGGACCTTTTAAAATATATTAAGATTTTGTTTCATAAAAACATTTGTGTGAAGTTTCATTAATATCCTTTAAATAGTTTTCCCAGGAAACAACAGACAAACCAAAAGTTGATAGACAAAAAAAGCAAAGAATGCACAAAGTTCAAGGGCCATAACTTTTAAATAAAATGACATATCAAAACACCCGCAATATATGTGAAAATCCAATGTTAAGGTCATATCATATAAAACAAGAGGGCCATGATGGCCCTTAATCGCTCACCTGTTCATAACAGATATATGATTTCAATGACAGATTGCATGTAATCGTGCGCCGGACACTTTTTGTTAAGGTGGAAAAGTAGTAAATGGAAAAGTAGTAAAGTCAAGCAGGCAAAGCCACATGCAAGACGCAACCACCACCAAAACACCGATAGACAGCATGACACACACACACACACACAACCACACACCCAAACGCACACGCACACATACATACGAAATGAACAGAGAAAACACCAAAAGACACAAAAGAACCAGGGACAAACGTTCCACAACCTGAACAAACCACAAGCACAAAGACGCAAGGCAAACAAAAGGAAGGGTGACAAAGAGAGTACCGCCTTGGCACGGTCAGCAGCAAAAACACCACTGGGGGTTTAAACCGGTTTACGGACGTCCTAACCTCGCACTTCTCTCAAAGTCACCCTAGCTTTACAAATATTGTAAATAAAGGTATCCCCGCTGGACTTACCCACAACATAGACGACGGTGAACACAGGACAACATGTAAAACATAGCATAATAACTGTGACAATCCGTCAAATATGTACTCAATGACTTTGCTGAAGTCAGAGCACCTGCAGGTAAGCCGTTAAGGGCACGACAGGGAAAAAGTAATACATGAGTCTGGTAAGCTCCTCCTGTATCCAAGTTTAAGAGTATACCATCATAGAGTACTACCCTCGGCCTGTCATCGCGCAAGCAAAGAGGGAAGCGTAGCTACCGACTGTAAAAGGGTCGATAACCAAACATGCAGTGTGTTGCAATATAATAGGATCATAACCTTTCTTTTTAAATGTTTTAATGCGTTTTATAAACAAATCATGAAAATGGATATGACCCCGAATTTTCCTAAGTTTGTAGATAACATCCCCATAAAATTCTGGTTGAGAAATGCCTTGTCGCAGTAACGTCCGTAGATTGCAATTATATTTACTAATGAGAGGTAAATTTCGATAATAAAATTTAGAAAAGGTTTTCCGAAGTTTGTGATATCTGTAACCTTGCTTAAGAAGTTTATCAGTTATAACTAAATTACGTCTGTTAAAATCTTCAAGCAAAGAACAGGCTCGGGCAAACCTAATAAGTTGAGAAATATAAACCCCATAAGATGTAGAACGTGGCACATCCCCATCTAGAAAAGGATAATTAACAATTTTAAAATTAAAATCTTCTCTTTTATCGTATACTTTGGACGAAACTTTATCATTTGTAATTGAAAGATTCAAATCTAAAAATGAAGCATTAATGTCAGATTGATTAGCTTTGTTTAAAGACAGTTCTTTTGGGTAGATTGAAGAAACCATAGTATCAAAATAAGGATTATCTAAATTCAAAATATCGTCTAAATACCTTGAAGTTTTATTAAAATCATTAACAATATCGGTCTGTGTATCAGGTTTTAAGCTAAGCATAAAATCCCTCTCGTAGCAATACAAAAACAAATCTGGTACAAGAGGGGCACAATTTGTACCCATGGGTATACCAACAATTTGACGATATATGGTATCCCCATAACGCACAAATATCTAAAAGAAAGGTAAGATATCTACAAACATCAAGGCAAGTCCACATTGTGTAATGTTCAACTTCTGAATTCGAAAAGCATGAACGTTGAACATTACAAGCAATGAACATTTTGTTTTCTCTGGCAAAGGTTTTTTCTATTAATTTAATAAGTTTATCCTTTATAAGATGGTGAGGTAGAGTAGTATAGAGTGTAGAGAAATCATAAGAGCTCAGTAAAGAAATGTTATACTGTTCATTTTCAAGTTTTGTTAAAACATCATTTGAATTTTTTATGGACCAAAAGACATTAATACCAGAATTTTCATATATTTTATCACAGTAGCGTTTAACATGTTCTTTGATCGTAGTAAGACAGGACGTCAAAAGTATAGATAATTTAGTAGTGGTACAACAGCTAGAGTTGGCAATAAAACGCGACTTATAATTAAAAGGTGTCATAATTTGAACAATCTTGGAAAAGAACTACTAAAGGATGCTACATACCAAATGTCTAGGCTTTACAGTTTGAGAAGATTTTTGAAAGTTTTGGTCATAACTTGAACAATTTTTGAAGAGGACCATGATCATGGTACATACCAGATATCAAAATTGTAGGCTTTGTGGTTTCAGAAAAGAATATGTTTAAATGTTTGGAGAAGGAGATTCTTAACGATTTTCGGTATGAAAAACTGATAAGTCCTAGGGCGGGCCATTTTTGGCCGGGGGTCATAGTTTGAAAAATCTTCGTAGAAATGATGCTACATACCAAATATAAAGGGTCTAGACCTTACAGATTTGGAGAAGATTTTTTTAAAGATTTTCCTATGAAAAACTAATAAGTCCCAGGGCGAGGCCATTTTTGATCCGGGGGTCATAATTTGAAAAATCTTGGTAGAGGACTATAAGATAATGCAACATACCAAATATCAAAGGTCTATGCCTTACAATTTCAGAGAAGACTTTTAAAAGATTTTTAAGAGAGATTTTTTTAAGACTTTCCTATGAAAAACTGATATGCCCCGGGGCGGGCCATTTTCAACCCAGGGGATATAATTTGAACAATCTTGGTAGAAAACTATTAGATAAAGCTACATACCAAATATTAAAGGTAAGCCCCAGGGCGGGGCCATTTTTGGCCCAGGGTTCATAATTTGAAAAACCTTGGTAGAAAACCAATAGATGATACTACATACCAAATATAAAAGTTTCTAGACCTTACAGTTTTGGAGGAGAATATTTTTTAAAGATTTTCCTATGAAAAACTGATAAGCCCCAGGACAGGGCCATTTTTGTCCTGGGGGTCATAATTTGAACAATCTTAGTAGAGGACCATTAGATGATGCTACATACCAAATACCAAAGGTCTATGCCTTACAGTTTCAGAGGAGAAGATTTTTAAAGATTTTCATATGAAAAACTAATAAGCCCCATGGTGGGGCCATTTTTGGCCCAGGGGTCATAATTTGAACAATCTTTGTAGAGGACCATTAGATAATGCTACATACCAAATATCAAAGGTCTATACCTTATAATTTTAGAGAAGAAGATTTTTAAAGATTTTCCTATGAAAAACTGATAAGCCCCGGGGCGGGGCCATTTTTGGCCCAGGGGACATAATTTGAACAATCTTTGTAGAGGACCATTACATCATGCTACATACCAAATATCAAAGCTCTTGGCTTTGTGGTTCCAGAGAAGAATATGTTTAAGTAAATTGTTGAAGCCCGCATGTACGCATGACGCACATATGCACGACGCTGGACACAGGATCATCCCAATAGCTCACCTTGGCACTTTATGCCAGGTGAGCTAAAAATTGAAGTAAATATCATTTAAAATGAAAAAGTTACGACCATTCTCATATTTGCATTATTTTTTTAAGTGCAAGGACCATAACTCCGTAACGACAAATCAAAAGAACCTCAGAATAGACTCCGCTTTAGATCTTGATGCATTAAAGATTTGTGTGAGGTTTCATTAATATCCTTCAAATAGTTTTTCGAGAAAATTGTGGACAAACAAAATGTTGATGGATGGATGTACAGACTGACGGATAGGGCCACGCCAATATACGTCCACCTTTGTTAGGTGGGCGTATAAAAATGAGAATAAACAATTTGGCTTCACCAGAGAGCTAGACAGATTGAACTTTGAGGAAATCTAGGTAAACTGTTTTTCATTTGTCTCTACCAATTCCTATCTTGTAGCCCACAAACTCCTTAGATTTGCCTTGGAAAGTAGGTAGATTAGTATTCCTTTTATCTCTGACCCATAGTCATCTTGCCAACCTGTATTAGTTGCTCTGCCACGGCCACGCCTCCTAGTTCTAGCTCTGATTGGTACAGGTCTTGGTTCCTCCCTAGCGGCCATTGATTCGGGCTCATTAAGTCTGCTAGTTGGCTGCTGCTCTATCTGATTTTGCAAGGCCATAGCAAACTCCATATCCATCTGTTCCTGTGTCACAAACATTTGGCGATAAGTTGACAAGCTAATACATGTACAGTAAAAACCTCTCTATAACGGCCTCTAAATTTTGTTGATTAGTTGGTATTTAGGGCAGGTGGCTGCTTTAGGAGCGTTCTGTTTTACTTTCATCTTGCTTTAAGCAGCCACCTGCCTTTAACACAAAATACTTGTTGTAATTTAGTGGCCGTTATAGACAGGCTTTACTGTATTCACTATTGGTTTTTGCCTGAGTATCGAGAAATAAAAACTTGGGACACTGCACCTAGCTTTAACTCTTACAATGCGGGAAACAAGTCACTAATATCCTCTACAAACAGTGTGGACCCAGGGTCTGCACTGTTTGTCATGTTACACTTTTCTTTTAAAAATAATCATTAAATATTCACGATAAGCTTGACCTGTTGCACTTTTGGAATAGTCTATTTGAAAATTCAGCGTTGTAAGGGTTAACCCTTTCCCTCCTTTTCATGCCTAAGCAAACGGAGTAGACACAGATCAGTTGGCTCCTGTAGGAGCTATATGATCTGGGTCTGCTGTGTGCTTTATGTGAAATTATATTAGATCTGCCTCTGCTTAACCATTTACTCCATGAATATTTATGTAAGAAATAACGTCACCATTAATTTTAATTACATTCATTTTCATCATGGCATATAAACTGAGGAGATTTTGGCTTAGGCAGAAACTATAATCTGGGTCCATGCTTATAAAGCTTTTTAGCTGAGTCTAAGTTTGTTCTCAAGTTTTTGATTGGTCAGATTTGAGCCAAAGGTTCAGTTCAAACTCTCACAGCACAACAAATAGTACAGAAATCTTCAACAAAGGACACAACTCTGCTAAAAGTAAGTCAAATGTCAAAAAATCAAAACAGGTCTTCGAGACAATTCTACAGAGTGGTCACAACATAGGTTTTGGTAGAGAAATGACCATTTCAACATACATCTGTGTATGTGTATGCACCTTTATCTGTTACTTTGTATATGACACTCTGAAAATGGTTTTTGAAAATTCACTTTAGCAGGCAACAAATTTTGCAGATGAATATCGGTATATGGCTACAAATAAACAAGAGCACCGCAAGCGGGTGCAAACGCTCGTCTGTCAAGACGTACATGCATACCAAAAATGAAGGTTGTAAATGACAAATTGAAGAAGTTATGGTCAATGTTAAGATTTCGGAGGCCGACGACAACGATGCCGGAGTTACGACAATAGCTTGTGATTTCTTCAAAACAGACGAGCTAAAAAAATGTACCGTTCTGACAAATTACATTTGTACTCACTTCATAGTCATCTCCACTGGCCGAGGGACTACCCATCATACTACTCATAATAATTGGGGGCATTATCTGACCATGTGACCTTTCACTTGCTCTCATCTACAATACAAACAAATACAAACACAGTGAAAATAAAGGAACAGGAAACCAGCAAGAAAAAGGTGTTAGAGCAGTAGATAAAAGTACTAACCCTATACAGTAAAACCACTCTAAGCCGGACATTCAAAAGCCGGACATTCAAATTAGTATCCAAGCCTATGTTCAAGAGAGGTGGCAGTTCAACCCATTCCCTCATAGGCTATTTTTGGATCCAACCTCTTTGAATAAATCTACCAAAAAGGACCATATACTAGAGAAAAGGAAACAAGAGATGTTTGTAAAATATGTATACCCCCCCAGACCCCCTGACCTTTGATCTAGTGACCTCAACTATAGAAGTCATCTAGCAGTCATGACTAATCACCACAGCTCCTATGGAGCAAATTCTCTATTTATCACAATGGTTTCAAAGATTGACTTTTACAGAGGCTTAGAAAGGTGTATTTAAGGAGGAAAGGGTTAACCCTTTCCCCATTCTGTGTTTATTTCAATTTTCAGTACCTACTTTTATTTCAATTTTCAGTACTACTACCTACTGAATATTCATGAACAAAATAGTTATAATGAAATATGACATGTGGGAAATTGTAGCCATGTTAGAAAGTAAAGAAATTAATCTTACATCAGCAAATAGAGTAGATGCTGATCAGACGGCTCCAATAGGACAGATAGCCACACATACATAAAGTACAATATCAATACGTCTCTCTCCCCACTATGGAAGTGGAGGAGTGTGTGTGAATATGGCATAGTTGTAAACAGACCCACAGATTAACAAGATGTGTTTGTGAAACACTATGCCCCCTCATATATTTGACCTCTGACCTTGAAGGATGACCATGACCTTGACATGTCACCCCTCAAAATGTGCGGCTTTATGAGATACATATGCATGCCAAATATCAAGTCTCTATCTGTTAAGGTTGCGTTAAAGTTACAAAGAAACAGACAATTTGACCTTTGACCCTGAAGGATGACCTTGACATATCACCCCTCAAAATGTGCAGCCTCACGAGATACACAAGCATGCCAAATATCAAGTCTCTATCTCTACTGGCTCAAAAGTTATGACCAATGTTAAAGTTGCTGACAAACAAACAGACAAACGGACAAATAGACAAACAGACAGGGCAAAAACAATACGCCCCCCAGATTTGATCAATCAGTTTTTGCAATGAAAACTATGTTGTAAATACAGCATGACAAATTAAGACAGCTTGTACCTGAAAAAGGGACTCCTCTCCTGTGAAGTGGGAAGCCTGACCTGAAAAATATCAGTTCGCTGGATGAATAGGGAATTAGAAAAAAATCAGATTCTTTAATGGCTGCATTGGCATTAACCAATTACCTCATAGGTTATTTTTAGATACAACCTCTTTGTATAAATATACCGAAAAAGAGCATTTACTATAGAAAAGGATTTTTTTTTTAGAATTTTATAGTTTGAAACCATTGTGATAGAGCATTTGCTCCTATAGGAGCAAATGCTCTATTTATCACAATGTTTTCACCAGTGACTTTTACAGGTGATAATGTACTGAACAAACATTCTGAGAGTATTGCTAAGGCTTTAAAGTGAGTTAAAGGTCAAAGTCACAGTGATCTTAATTTTATGTAAAAAAAATTATGATACACACCCTTTGGAGGATATGCTAACAGTACAGAAAATATGGCTTAAACATGCTTCTTTTAAAGTGGGGTCAAATGATCAGAGTAACGGTCCAAGTGACTTGACGAAAATACAAGAGTCATCAGCTGCCAAATATGTATACCTTATTAGGTATATGAAATTTAAGATAAATGAAATACATCTTAACTTTTACAGGGTTGCCACAAACCTGAGGAAACAAAATTCTGACAATTCCCGGACATAATTTCAAATTTCCCTGACACATTTCATCGCGAAAGTTGGCCTTTCTGTCATAATTTCTGTAATACATTATGGACCTTTTAAAATATATTAAGATTTTGTTTCATAAAAACATTTGTGTGAAGTTTCATTAATATCCTTTAAATAGTTTTCCCAGGAAACAACAGACAAACCAAAAGTTGATAGACAAAAAAAGCAAAGAATGCACAAAGTTCAAGGGCCATAACTTTTAAATAAAATGACATATCAAAACACCCGCAATATATGTGAAAATCCAATGTTAAGGTCATATCATATAAAACAAGAGGGCCATGATGGCCCTTAATCGCTCACCTGTTCATAACAGATATATGATTTCAATGACAGATTGCATGTAATCGTGCGCCGGACACTTTTTGTTAAGGTGGAAAAGTAGTAAATGGAAAAGTAGTAAAGTCAAGCAGGCAAAGCCACATGCAAGACGCAACCACCACCAAAACACCGATAGACAGCATGACACACACACACAACCACACACCCAAACGCACACGCACACATACATACGAAATGAACAGAGAAAACACCAAAAGACACAAAAGAACCAGGGACAAACGTTCCACAACCTGAACAAACCACAAGCACAAAGACGCAAGGCAAACAAAAGGAAGGGTGACAAAGAGAGTACCGCCTTGGCACGGTCAGCAGCAAAAACACCACTGGGGGTTTAAACCGGTTTACGGACGTCCTAACCTCGCACTTCTCTCAAAGTCACCCTAGCTTTACAAATATTGTAAATAAAGGTATCCCCGCTGGACTTACCCACAACATAGACGACGGTGAACACAGGACAACATGTAAAACATAGCATAATAACTGTGACAATCCGTCAAATATGTACTCAATGACTTTGCTGAAGTCAGAGCACCTGCAGGTAAGCCGTTAAGGGCACGACAGGGAAAAAGTAATACATGAGTCTGGTAAGCTCCTCCTGTATCCAAGTTTAAGAGTATACCATCATAGAGTACTACCCTCGGCCTGTCATCGCGCAAGCAAAGAGGGAAGCGTAGCTACCGACTGTAAAAGGGTCGATAACCAAACATGCAGTGTGTTGCAATATAATAGGATCATAACCTTTCTTTTTAAATGTTTTAATGCGTTTTATAAACAAATCATGAAAATGGATATGACCCCGAATTTTCCTAAGTTTGTAGATAACATCCCCATAAAATTCTGGTTGAGAAATGCCTTGTCGCAGTAACGTCCGTAGATTGCAATTATATTTACTAATGAGAGGTAAATTTCGATAATAAAATTTAGAAAAGGTTTTCCGAAGTTTGTGATATCGGTAACCTTGCTTAAGAAGTTTTTATCAGTTATAACTAAATTACGTCTGTTAAAATCTTCAAGCAAAGAACAGGCTCGGGCAAACCTAATAAGTTGAGAAATATAAACCCCATAAGATGTAGAACGTGGCACATCCCCATCTAGAAAAGGATAATTAACAATTTTAAAATTAAAATCTTCTCTTTTATCGTATACTTTGGACGAAACTTTATCATTTGTAATTGAAAGATTCAAATCTAAAAATGAAGCATTAATGTCAGATTGATTAGCTTTGTTTAAAGACAGTTCTTTTGGGTAGATTGAAGAAACCATAGTATCAAAATAAGGATTATCTAAATTCAAAATATCGTCTAAATACCTTGAAGTTTTATTAAAATCATTAACAATATCGGTCTGTGTATCAGGTTTTAAGCTAAGCATAAAATCCCTCTCGTAGCAATACAAAAACAAATCTGGTACAAGAGGGGCACAATTTGTACCCATGGGTATACCAACAATTTGACGATATATGGTATCCCCATAACGCACAAATATCTAAAAGAAAGGTAAGAGATCTACAAACATCAAGGCAAGTCCACATTGTGTAATGTTCAACTTCTGAATTCGAAAAGCATGAACGTTGAACATTACAAGCAATGAACATTTTGTTTTCTCTGGCAAAGGTTTTTTCTATTAATTTAATAAGTTTATCCTTTATAAGATGGTGAGGTAGAGTAGTATAGAGTGTAGAGAAATCATAAGAGCTCAGTAAAGAAATGTTATACTGTTCATTTTCAAGTTTTGTTAAAACATCATTTGAATTTTTTATGGACCAAAAGACATTAATACCAGAATTTTCATATATTTTATCACAGTAGCGTTTAACATGTTCTTTGATCGTAGTAAGACAGGACGTCAAAAGTATAGATAATTTAGTAGTGGTACAACAGCTAGAGTTGGCAATAAAACGCGACTTATAATTAAAAGGTGTCATAATTTGAACAATCTTGGAAAAGAACTACTAAAGGATGCTACATACCAAATGTCTAGGCTTTACAGTTTGAGAAGATTTTTGAAAGTTTTGGTCATAACTTGAACAATTTTTGAAGAGGACCATGATCATGGTACATACCAGATATCAAAATTGTAGGCTTTGTGGTTTCAGAAAAGAATATGTTTAAATGTTTGGAGAAGGAGATTCTTAACGATTTTCGGTATGAAAAACTGATAAGTCCTAGGGCGGGCCATTTTTGGCCGGGGGTCATAGTTTGAAAAATCTTCGTAGAAATGATGCTACATACCAAATATAAAGGGTCTAGACCTTACAGATTTGGAGAAGATTTTTTTAAAGATTTTCCTATGAAAAACTAATAAGTCCCAGGGCGAGGCCATTTTTGATCCGGGGGTCATAATTTGAAAAATCTTGGTAGAGGACTATAAGATAATGCAACATACCAAATATCAAAGGTCTATGCCTTACAATTTCAGAGAAGACTTTTAAAAGATTTTTAAGAGAGATTTTTTTAAGACTTTCCTATGAAAAACTGATATGCCCCGGGGCGGGCCATTTTCAACCCAGGGGATATAATTTGAACAATCTTGGTAGAAAACTATTAGATAAAGCTACATACCAAATATTAAAGGTAAGCCCCAGGGCGGGGCCATTTTTGGCCCAGGGTTCATAATTTGAAAAACCTTGGTAGAAAACCAATAGATGATACTACATACCAAATACAAAAGTTTCTAGACCTTACAGTTTTGGAGGAGAATATTTTTTAAAGATTTTCCTATGAAAAACTGATAAGCCCCAGGACAGGGCCATTTTTGTCCTGGGGGTCATAATTTGAACAATCTTAGTAGAGGACCATTAGATGATGCTACATACCAAATACCAAAGGTCTATGCCTTACAGTTTCAGAGGAGAAGATTTTTAAAGATTTTCATATGAAAAACTAATAAGCCCCATGGTGGGGCCATTTTTGGCCCAGGGGTCATAATTTGAACAATCTTTGTAGAGGACCATTAGATAATGCTACATACCAAATATCAAAGGTCTATACCTTATAATTTTAGAGAAGAAGATTTTTAAAGATTTTCCTATGAAAAACTGATAAGCCCCGGGGCGGGGCCATTTTTGGCCCAGGGGACATAATTTGAACAATCTTTGTAGAGGACCATTACATCATGCTACATACCAAATATCAAAGCTCTTGGCTTTGTGGTTCCAGAGAAGAATATGTTTAAGTAAATTGTTGAAGCCCGCATGTACGCATGACGCACATATGCACGACGCTGGACACAGGATCATCCCAATAGCTCACCTTGGCACTTTATGCCAGGTGAGCTAAAAATTGAAGTAAATATCATTTAAAATGAAAAAGTTACGACCATTCTCATATTTGCATTATTTTTTTAAGTGCAAGGACCATAACTCCGTAACGACAAATCAAAAGAACCTCAGAATAGACTCCGCTTTAGATCTTGATGCATTAAAGATTTGTGTGAGGTTTCATTAATATCCTTCAAATAGTTTTTCGAGAAAATTGTGGACAAACAAAATGTTGATGGATGGATGTACAGACTGACGGATAGGGCCACGCCAATATACGTCCACCTTTGTTAGGTGGGCGTATAAAAATGAGAATAAACAATTTGGCTTCACCAGAGAGCTAGACAGATTGAACTTTGAGGAAATCTAGGTAAACTGTTTTTCATTTGTCTCTACCAATTCCTATCTTGTAGCCCACAAACTCCTTAGATTTGCCTTGGAAAGTAGGTAGATTAGTATTCCTTTTATCTCTGACCCATAGTCATCTTGCCAACCTGTATTAGTTGCTCTGCCACGGCCACGCCTCCTAGTTCTAGCTCTGATTGGTACAGGTCTTGGTTCCTCCCTAGCGGCCATTGATTCGGGCTCATTAAGTCTGCTAGTTGGCTGCTGCTCTATCTGATTTTGCAAGGCCATAGCAAACTCCATATCCATCTGTTCCTGTGTCACAAACATTTGGCGATAAGTTGACAAGCTAATACATGTACAGTAAAAACCTCTCTATAACGGCCTCTAAATTTTGTTGATTAGTTGGTATTTAGGGCAGGTGGCTGCTTTAGGAGCGTTCTGTTTTACTTTCATCTTGCTTTAAGCAGCCACCTGCCTTTAACACAAAATACTTGTTGTAATTTAGTGGCCGTTATAGACAGGCTTTACTGTATTCACTATTGGTTTTTGCCTGAGTATCGAGAAATAAAAACTTGGGACACTGCACCTAGCTTTAACTCTTACAATGCGGGAAACAAGTCACTAATATCCTCTACAAACAGTGTGGACCCAGGGTCTGCACTGTTTGTCATGTTACACTTTTCTTTTAAAAATAATCATTAAATATTCACGATAAGCTTGACCTGTTGCACTTTTGGAATAGTCTATTTGAAAATTCAGCGTTGTAAGGGTTAACCCTTTCCCTCCTTTTCATGCCTAAGCAAACGGAGTAGACACAGATCAGTTGGCTCCTGTAGGAGCTATATGATCTGGGTCTGCTGTGTGCTTTATGTGAAATTATATTAGATCTGCCTCTGCTTAACCATTTACTCCATGAATATTTATGTAAGAAATAACGTCACCATTAATTTTAATTACATTCATTTTCATCATGGCATATAAACTGAGGAGATTTTGGCTTAGGCAGAAACTATAATCTGGGTCCATGCTTATAAAGCTTTTTAGCTGAGTCTAAGTTTGTTCTCAAGTTTTTGATTGGTCAGATTTGAGCCAAAGGTTCAGTTCAAACTCTCACAGCACAACAAATAGTACAGAAATCTTCAACAAAGGACACAACTCTGCTAAAAGTAAGTCAAATGTCAAAAAATCAAAACAGGTCTTCGAGACAATTCTACAGAGTGGTCACAACATAGGTTTTGGTAGAGAAATGACCATTTCAACATACATCTGTGTATGTGTATGCACCTTTATCTGTTACTTTGTATATGACACTCTGAAAATGGTTTTTGAAATTCACTTTAGAAATTTTAGCAGGCAACAAATTTTGCAGATGAATACCGGTATATGGCTACAAATAAACAAGAGCACCGCAAGCGGGTGCAAACGCTCGTCTGTCAAGACGTACATGCATACCAAAAATGAAGGTTGTAAATGACAAATTGAAGAAGTTATGGTCAATGTTAAGATTTCGGAGGCCGACGACAACGATGCCGGAGTTACGACAATAGCTTGTGATTTCTTCAAAACAGACGAGCTAAAAAAATGTACCGTTCTGACAAATTACATTTGTACTCACTTCATAGTCATCTCCACTGGCCGAGGGACTATCCATCATACTACTCATAAACATTGGGGACATTATCTGACCATGTGACCTTTCACTTGCTCTCATCTACAATACAAACAAATACAAACACAGTGAAAAAGACACAGGAAACCAGCAAGAAAAAGGTGTTAGAGCAGTAGATAAAAGTACTAACCCTATACAGTAAAACCACTCTAAGCCGGACATTCAAAAGCCGGACATTCAAATTAGTATCCAAGCCTATGTTCAAGAGAGGTGGCGGTTCAACCCATTCCCTCATAGGCTATTTTTAGATCCAACCTCTTTGAATAAATCTACCAAAAAGGACCATATACTAGAGAAAAGGAAACAAGAGATGTTTGTAAAACATGTATACCCCCCAAACCCCCTGACCTTTGATCTAGTGACCTCAACTATAGAAGTCATCTAGCAGTCATGACTAATCACCACAGCTCCTATGGAGCAAATTCTCTATTTATCACAATGGTTTCAAAGATTGACTTTTACAGAGGCTTAGAAAGGTGTATTTATGGAGGAAAGGGTTAACCCTTTCCCCGTTCTGTGTTTATTTCAATTTTCAGTACCTACTTTTATTTCAATTTTCAGAACTACTACCTACTGAATATTCATGAACAAAATAGTTATAATGAAATATGACATGTGGGAAATTGTAGCCATGTTAGAAAGTAAAGAAATTGATCTTACATCGGCAAATAGAGTAGATGCTGATCAGACGGCTCCAATAGGACAGATAGCCACACATACATAAAGTACAATATCAATACGTCTCTTTCCCCACTATGGAAGTGGAGGAGTGTGTGTGAATATGGCATAGTTGTAAACAGACCCACAGATTAACAAGATGTGTTTGTGAAACACTATGCCCCCTCATATATTTGACCTCTGACCTTGAAGGATGACCATGACCTTGACATGTCACCCCTCAAAATGTGCGGCTTTATGAGATACATATGCATGCCAAATATCAAGTCTCTATCTGTTAATTGGAAAAGTAGTAAAGTCAAGCAGGCAAAGCCACATGCAAGACGCAACCACCACCAAAACACCGATAGACAGCATGACACACACACACACAACCACACACCCAAACGCACACACACACACACGAAATGAACACAGAAAACACCAAAAGACACACAAGAACCAGGGACAAACGTTCCACAACATGAACAAACCACAAGCACAAAGACGCAATGCAAACAAAAGGAAGGGTGACAAAGAGAGTACCGCCTTGGCACGGTCAGCAGCAAAAACACCACTGGGGGTTTAAACCGGTTTACGGACGTCCCAACCTCACACTTCTCTCAAAGTCACCCTAGCTTTACAAATATTGTAAATAAAGGTATCCCCGCTGGACTTACCCACAACATAGACGACGGTGAACACAGGACAACATGTAAAACATAGCATAATAACTGTGACAATCCGTCAAATATGTACTCAATGACTTTGCTGAAGTCAGAGCACCTGCAGGTAAGCCGTTAAGGGCACGACAGGGAAAAAATAATACATGAGTCTGGTAAGCTCCTCCTGTATCCAAGTTTAAGAGTATACCATCATAGAGTACTACCCTCGGCCTGTCATCGCGCAAGCAAAGAGGGAAGCGTAGCTACCGACTGTAAAAGGGTCGATAACCAAACATGCAGTGTGTTGCAATATAATAGGATCATAACCTTTCTTTTTAAATTTTTTAATGCGTTTTATAAACAAATCATGAAAATGGATATGACCCCGAATTTTCCTAAGTTTGTAGATAACATCCCCATAAAATTCTGGTTGAGAAATGCCTTGTCGCAGTAACGTCCGTAGATTGCAATTATATTTACTAATGAGAGGTAAATTTCGATAATAAAATTTAGAAAAGGTTTTCCGAAGTTTGTGATATCTGTAACCTTGCTTAAGAAGTTTATCAGTTATAACTAAATTACGTCTGTTAAAATCTTCAAGCAAAGAACAGGCTCGGGCAAACCTAATAAGTTGAGAAATATAAACACCATAAGATGTAGAACGTGGCACATCCCCATCTAGAAAAGGATAATTAACAATTTTAAAATTAAAATCTTCTCTTTTATCGTATACTTTGGACGAAACTTTATCATTTGTAATTGAAAGATTCAAATCTAAAAATGAAGCATTAATGTCAGATTGATTAGCTTTGTTTAAAGACAGTTCTTTTGGGTAGATTGAAGAAACCATAGTATCAAAATAAGGATTATCTAAATTCAAAATATCGTCTAAATACCTTGAAGTTTTATTAAAAGCATTAACAATATCGGTCTGTGTATCAGGTTTTAAGCTAAGCATAAAATCCCTCTCGTAGCAATACAAAAACAAATCTGCAACAAGAGGGGCACAATTTGTACCCATGGGTATACCAACAACTTGACGATATATGGTATCTCCATAACGCACAAATATATTATCTAAAAGAAAGGTAAGAGATCTACAAACATCAAGGCAAGTCCACATTGTGTAATGTTCAACTTCTGAATTCGAAAAGAATGAACTTGGCTTTGCCTGCTTGACTTTACTACTTTTCCAATTACAAGCAATGAACATTTTGTTTTCTCTGGCAAAGGTTTTTTCTATTAATTTAATAAGTCTATCCTTTATAAGATGGTGAGGTAGAGTAGTATAGAGTGTAGAGAAATCATAAGAGCTCAGTAAAGAAATGTTATACTGTTCATTTTCAAGTTTTGTTAAAACATCATTTGAATTTTTTATGGACCAAAAAACATTAATACCAGAATTTTCATATATTTTATCACAGTAGCGTTTAACATGTTCTTTGATCGTAGTAAGACAGGACGTCAAAAGTATAGATAATTTAGTAGTGGTACAACAGCTAGAGTTGGCAATAAAACGCGACTTATAAGGGTTTTTATGTAGTTTCGGAATCCAGTACAAAGTAGAAAGTTTATGTTGTTTTATGTTAGGACCAGACTTAAAATCATTGCACATTTTTACATGTTCCGAGACTATATCTTTTTCAGGTGTTTGAACTGTTATATAAGTTTTTGAATCAGTTAGCTCCTTCTTTAAAACATCAACATAATACAATCTTCAAATAATGATTACATTGTTTGATGCCTTGTCAGCAGGAACAAGAACATAATCTGAATGAAAATTAGAAATGTTTTTCTTCAAGTAGCGAAATGTAACTCTAGGTCGAGGTGGTAAAAGATGGTTATTTGATTTGTAAAAAGTTATTCGTGTATCAATAATATCGAAAATACATTTCTTCCAATCCGAAAGGGCATTAACATCAGCATGTTCTCGTCGACACCATTTGATGCAGAATTCTTGAATAGCTTCCGCAATATGAGTTCGACAAGCGTCAAAATCAATAAGGGAAGGTAATCTATATTTAGGTCCTTTAGTTAGGAGGGTCCTGAGACGTTTATCCTTAATGATATCAAAATTACCAGTAATGACATGACCAACTGGTTTATAGCAAAAGCTAGAAATGCTACAATCTCAAGAAATAGGGGTATTAACATCAATATTTAAGTCAGAGACAATTTTATTGTAGTTCAAAATAACATTTCTAATAGGTTTATTATATTTATAACAGATGATAGGTGATTCAGAGTTGATGAAATATTTGGGAATAGCATCGATTACATTCTTATCACGAAATATACTTTGAATATCAATAAAATCGATACCTTTATTTAGGAACTGAAGTTTCAGAAAATGTCTTTTATGTTCAGATTCTTTATCAATACGTGGACGAAGAACATGCTGTGTGTAACTTTGTATAAGTGAGGCAGTATAAATTAACGGATCTGTACGCATATAGATTTTATCAGCTTCTTCGTCTATTGACTTAAGACAGGAAAAGGGTAAAGACGATAAACAAGATAACATAGAATGTTTACCAGTTTGTTTTAGAATAGTATGTAAATCATGAATAGACATATTACGACGTAATTTACGCTTAATATTACCATTTCTACGTCTGCCATGTGATCTACTTTTACGTTTTCGAATAGAAAATATAGAGAAAATGTCGATACTTGGATCTTTAGAAATATTGCCGCTTTGGAAAATGTTATCATTAAGGCCTAAAGGAAAAGGTGTTTGTAATTTCTTAATCCAGTCTAGCTCTGTGATGAAACGAGCTTTAGATTTTAAACTACCAGTAGTTTTAGAATCATAATAAATTTGTTCTACTGGTTGAACCGAAACATATTTGAAAGAATGTCCTGTATGACGAAAATGCTGGTAAAGAAAATTGCGTACTTTTTTGATCCGGCAATGGTAACTGTGTTCACGAAACCTAGTTTTTAAAGAACGTCCTGTCTGACCTACATATTGAATGCCACAACGTGGCGCATTTCATGTAAGAACATATATAATATTAGATGAGTTTCAGTCTAAATCAGAATTAATCTTCACACTAAACACTCTACCATTAACAAGAGATATAATTGTTGATCTAGTAGAAATGAAATTGCAACACATACACCTCTTACTATTGCACTTAGTAATTATTGGATACACCCTATGTCTTTTGTTCAAATAATGTGAATTTAGATGGACTTTACTATAACGAATGATAGATTGCTTTAAAGGAGACAAAACGATTTTAGGTCCATTATGAAAAATGTTACTAATAGCCGAAGAGGGAACATGAAAAGATGAAGCAGAAGACAATTTTAGAGGTTTAATACAAACTGACGGCTGTAGTGATTGGAAATTAGCCAGGTTATGAGGAATCTGAACGGAAGACACAGGGTGTAAGTTTAAGTTATTAATTTTGAGTTTAGGGAGACTATTCATATTTTGTGTAGTAATTGTAGCACCCTTCTGTAAAAAGCGACATACGTATGTTAAGGTTGCGTTAAAGGTACAAAAAAACAGACAATTTGACCTTTGACCCTGAAGGATGACCTTGACCTATCACCACTCAAAATGTGCAGCCTCACGAGACACACAAGCATGCCAAATATCAAGTCTCTATCTCTACTGGTCCAAAAGTTATGGCCAATGTTAAAGTCGGTGATTCGACCCATATATTTGACCTCTGACCTTGAAGGATGACCTTGACATGTCACCCCTCAAAATGTGCGGCTTTATAAGATACATATGCATGCCAAATATCAAGTCTCTATCTGTACTGGCTCAAAAGTTATGACCAATGTTAAAGTTGCTGACAAACAAACAGACAAACGGACAAATAGACAACAGACAGGGCAAAAACAATATGCCCCCCAGATTTGATCAATCAGTTTTTGCAATGAAAACTATGTTGTAAATACAGCATGACAAATTAAGACAGCTTGTACCTGAAAAAGGGACTCCTCTCCTGTGAAGTGGGAAGCCTGACCTGAAAAATATCAGTTCGCTGGATGAATAGGGAATTAGAAAAAATTCAGATTCTTTAATGGCTGCATTGGCATTAACCAATTACCTCATAGGTTATTTTTAGATACAACCTCTTTGTATAAATATGCCGAAAAAGAGCATTTACTATAGAAAAGGATTTTTTTTTTAGAATTTTATAGTTTGAAACCATTGTGATAGAGCATTTGCTCCTATAGGAGCAAATGCTCTATTTATCACAATGTTTTCACCAGTGACTTTTACAGGTGATAATGTACTGAACAAACATTCCGAGAGTATTGCTAAGGCTTTAAAGTGAGTTAAAGGTCAAAGTCACAGTGATCTTAATTTTATGTAAAAAAAATTATGATACACACCCTTTGGAGGATATGCTAACAGTACAGAAAATATGGCTTAAACATGCTTCTTTTAAAGTGGGGTCAAAGGATCAGAGTAACGGTCCAAGTGACTTGACGAAAATACAAGAGTCATCAGCTGCCAAATATGTATACCTTATTAGGTATATGAAATTTAAGATATATGAAATACATCTTAACTTTTACAGGGTTGCCACAAACCTGAGGAAACAAAATTCTGACAATTCCCGGACATAATTTCAAATTTCCCTGACACATTTCATCGCGAAATTTGGCCTTTCTGTCATAATTTCTGTAATACATTATGGACCTTTTAAAATATATTAAGATTTTGTTTCATAAAAACATTTGTGTGAAGTTTCATTAATATCCTTTAAATAGTTTTCCCAGGAAACAACAGACAAACCAAAAGTTGATAGACAAAAAAAGCAAAGAATGCACAAAGTTCAAGGGCCATAACTTTTAAATAAAATGACATATCAAAACACCCGCAATATATGTGAAAATCCAATGTTAAGGTCATATCATATAAAACAAGAGGGCCATGATGGCCCTTAATCGCTCACCTGTTCATAACAGATATATGATTTCAATGACAGATTGCATGTAATCGTGCGCCGGACACTTTTTGTTAAGGTGTCATAATTTGAACAATCTTGGAAAAGAACTACTAAAGGATGCTACATACCAAATGTCTAGGCTTTACAGTTTGAGAAGATTTTTGAAAGTTTTGGTCATAACTTGAACAATTTTTGAAGAGGACCATGATCATGGTACATACCAGATATCAAAATTGTAGGCTTTGTGGTTTCAGAAAAGAATATGTTTAAATGTTTGGAGAAGGAGATTCTTAACGATTTTCGGTATGAAAAACTGATAAGTCCTAAGGCGGGCCATTTTTGGCCGGGGGGTCATAGTTTGAAAAATCTTCGTAGAAATGATGCTACATACCAAATATAAAGGGTCTAGACCTTACAGATTTGGAGGAGAAGATTTTTTTTAAAGATTTTCCTATGAAAAACTAATAAGTCCCAGGGCGAGGCCATTTTTGATCCGGGGGTCATAATTTGAAAAATCTTGGTAGAGGACTATAAGATAATGCAACATACCAAATATCAAAGGTCTATGCCTTACAATTTCAGAGAAGACTTTTAAAAGATTTTTAAGAGAGATTTTTTTAAGACTTTCCTATGAAAAACTGATATGCCCCGGGGCGGGCCATTTTCAACCCAGGGGATATAATTTGAACAATCTTGGTAGAAAACTATTAGATGATACTACATACCAAATATAAAGGGTCTAGACCTTACAGTTTTGGAGGAGAAGATTTTTTAAAGATTTTCCTATGAAAAACTGATAAGCCCCAGAACAGGGCCATTTTTGTCCTGGGGTCATAATTTGAACATACCAAATATTAAAGGCTACATACCAAATATTAAAGGTAAGCCCCAGGGCGGGGCCATTTTTGGCCCAGGGTTCATAATTTGAAAAACCTTGGTAGAAAACCAATAGATGATACTACATACCAAATATAAAGGGTCTAGACCTTACAGTTTTGGAGGAGAAGATTTTTTAAAGATTTTCCTATGAAAAACTGATAAGCCCCAGAACAGGGCCATTTTTGTCCTGGGGTCATAATTTGAACAATCTTAGTAGAGGACCATTAGATGATGCTACATACCAAATACCAAAGGTCTATGCCTTACAGTTTCAGAGGAGAAGATTTTTAAAGATTTTCATATGAAAAACTGATAAGCCCTATGGTGGGGCCATTTTTGGCCCAGGGGTCATAGTTTGAACAATCTTTGTAGAGGACCATTAGATAATGCTACATACCAAATATCAAAGGTCTATACCTTATAATTTTAGAGAAGAAGATTTTTAAAGATTTTCCTATGAAAAACTGATAAGCCCCGGGGCGGGGCCATTTTTGGCCCAGGGGACATAATTTGAACAATCTTTGTAGAGGACCATTACATCATGCTACATACCAAATATCAAAGCTCTTGGCTTTGTGGTTCCAGAGAAGAATATGTTTAAGTAAATTGTTGAAGCCCGCATGTACGCATGACGCACATATGCACGACGCCGGACACAGGATCATCCCAATAGCTCACCTTGGCACTTTATGCCAGGTGAGCTAAAATTGAAGTAAATATCATTTAAAATAAAAAAGTTACGACCATTCTCATATTTGCATTATTTTTTTAAGTGCAAGGACCATAACTCCGTAACGACAAATCAAAAGAACCTCAGAATAGACTCCAATTTAGATCTTGATGCATTAAAGATTTGTGTGAGGTTTCATTAATATCCTTCAAATAGTTTTTCGAGAAAATTGTGGACAAACAAAATGTTGATGGATGGATGTACAGACTGACGGATAGGGCCACGCCAATATACGTCCACCTTTGTTAGGTGGGCGTATAAAATTGAGAATAAACCATTTGGCTTCACCAGAGAGCTAGACAGATTGAACTTTGAGGAAATCTAGGTAAACTATTTTTCATTTGTCTCTACCAATTCCTATCTTGTAGCCCACAAACTCCTTAGATTTGCCTTGGAAAGTAGGTAGATTAGTATTCCTTTTATCTCTGACCCATAGTCATCTTGCCAACCTGTATTAGTTGCTCTGCCACGGCCACGCCTCCTAGTTCTAGCACTGATTGGTACAGGTCTTGGTTCCTCCCTAGCGGCCATTGATTCGAGCTCATTAAGTCTGCTAGTTGGCTGCTGCTCTATCTGATTTTGCAGGACCATAGCAAACTCCATAGCCATCTGTTCCTGTGTCACAAACATTTGGCGATAAGTTGACAAGATAATACATGTACAGTAAAAACCTCTCTATAACGGCCTCTAAATTTTGTTGATTAGTTGGTATTTAGGGCAGGTGGCTGCTTTAGGAGCGTTCTGTTTTACTTTCATCTTGCTTTAAGCAGCCACCTGCCTTTAACACAAAATACTTGATGTAATTTAGTGGCCGTTATAGAGAGGCTTTACTGTATTCACTATTGGTTTTTGCCTGAGTATCGAGAAATAAAAACTTGGGACACTGCACCTAGCTTTAACTCTTACAATGCGGGAAACAAGTCACTAATATCCTCTACAAACAGTGTGGACCCAGGGTCTGCACTGTTTGTCATGTTACACTTTTCTTTTAAAAATAATCATTAAATATTCACGATAAGCTTGACCTGTTGCACTTTTGGAATAGTCTATTTGAAAATTCAGCGTTGTAAGGGTTAACCCTTTCCCTCCTTTTCATGCCTAAGCAAACGGAGTAGACACAGATCAGTTGGCTCCTGTAGGAGCTATATGATCTGGGTCTGCTGTGTGCTTTATGTGAAATTATATTAGATCTGCCTCTGCTTAACCATTTACTCCATGATTATTTATGTAAGAAATAACGTCACCATTAATTTTAATTACATATTACATAAACTGAGGAGATTTTGGCTTAGGCAGAAACTATAATCTGAGTCCATGCTTATAAAGCTTTTTAGCTGAGTCTGAGTTTGTTCTCAAGTTTTTGATTGGTCAGATTTGAGCCAAAGGTTCAGTTCAAAGTCTCACAGCACAACAAATAGTACAGAAATCTTCAACAAAGGACACAACTCTGCTAAAAGTAAGTCAAATGTCAAAAAATCAAAACAGGTCTTCGAGACAATTCTACAGAGTGGTCACAACATAGGTTTTGGTAAGAGAAATGACCATTTCAACATACATCTGTGTATGTGTATGCACCTTTATCTGTTACTTTGTATATGACACTCTGAAAATGGTTTTTGAAATTCACTTTAGAAATTTTAGCAGGCAACAAATTTTGCAGATGAATACCGGTATATGGCTACAAATAAACAAGAGCACCGCAAGCGGGTGCAAACGCTCGTCTGTCAAGACGTACATGCATACCAAAAATGAAGGTTGTAAATGACAAATTGAAGAAGTTATGGTCAATGTTAAGATTTCGGAGGCCGACGACAACGATGCCGGAGTTACGACAATAGCTTGTGATTTCTTCAAAATAGACGAGCTAAAAAAAATGTACCGTTCTGACAAATTACATTTGTACTCACTTCATAGTCATCTCCACTGGCCGAGGGACTACCCATCATACTACTCATAAACATTGGGGACATTATCTGACCATGTGACCTTTCACTTGCTCTCATCTACAATACAAACAAATACAAACACAGTGAAAAAGACACAGGAAACCAGCAAGAAAAAGGTGTTAGAGCAGTAGATAAAAGTACTAACCCTATACAGTAAAACCACTCTAAGCCGGACATTCAAAAGCCGGACATTCAAATTAGTATCCAAGCCTATGTTCAAGAGAGGTGGCAGTTCAACCCATTCCCTCATAGGCTATTTTTAGATCCAACCTCTTTGAATAAATCTACCAAAAAGGACCATATACTAGAGAAAAGGAAACAAGAGATGTTTGTAAAACATGTATACCCCCCAGACCCCCTGACCTTTGATCTAGTGACCTCAACTATAGAAGTCATCTAGCAGTCATGACTAATCACCACAGCTCCTATGGAGCAAATTCTCTATTTATCACAATGGTTTCAAAGATTGACTTTTACAGAGGCTTAGAAAGGTGTATTTATGGAGGAAAGGGTTAACCCTTTCCCCGTTCTGTGTTTATTTCAATTTTCAGTACCTACTTTTATTTCAATTTTCAGAACTACTACCTACTGAATATTCATGAACAAAATAGTTATAATGAAATATGACATGTGGGAAATTGTAGCCATGTTAGAAAGTAAAGAAATTGATCTTACATCGGCAAATAGAGTAGATGCTGATCAGACGGCTCCAATAGGACAGATAGCCACACATACATAAAGTACAATATCAATACGTCTCTTTCCCCACTATGGAAGTGGAGGAGTGTGTGTGAATATGGCATAGTTGTAAACAGACACACAGATTAACAAGATGTGTTTGTGAAACACTATGCCCCCTCATAAATTTGACCTCTGACCTTGAAGGATGACCATGACCTTGACATGTCACCCCTCAAAATGTGCGGCTTTATGAGATACATATGCATGCCAAATATCAAGTCTCTATCTGTTAAGGTTGCGTTAAAGTTACAAAGAAACAGACAATTTGACCTTTGACCCTGAAGGATGACCTTGACATATCACCCCTCAAAATGTGCAACCTCACGAGATACACAAGCATGCCAAATATCAAGTCTCTATCTCTACTGGTCCAAAAGTTATGGCCAATGTTAAAGTCGGTGATTCGACCCATATATTTGACCTCTGACTTGAAGGATGACCTTGACATGTCACCCCTCAAAATGTGCGGCTTTATAAGATACATATGCATGCCAAATATCAAGTCTCTATCTGTACTGGCTCAAAAGTTATGACCTATGTTAAAGTTGCTGACAAACAAACAGACAAACGGACAAATAGACAACAGACAGGGCAAAAACAATATGCCCCCCAGATTTGATCAATCAGTTTTTGCAATGAAAACTATGTTGTAAATACAGCATGACAAATTAAGACAGCTTGTACCTGAAAAAGGGACTCCTCTCCTGTGAAGTGGGAAGCCTGACCTGAAAAATATCAGTTCGCTGGATGAATAGGGAATTAGAAAAAAAATCAGATTCTTTAATGGCTGCATTGGCATTAACCAATTACCTCATAGGTTATTTTTAGATACAACCTCTTTGTATAAATATACCGAAAAAGAGCATTTACTATAGAAAAGGATTTTTTTTTTAGAATTTTATAGTTTGAAACCATTGTGATAGAGCATTTGCTCCTATAGGAGCAAATGCTCTATTTATCACAATGTTTTCACAAGTGACTTTTACAGGTGATAATGTACTGAACAAACATTCTGAGAGTATTGCTAAGGCTTTAAAGTGAGTTAAAGGTCAAAGTCACAGTGATCTTAATTTTATGTAAAAAAAATTATGATACACACCCTTTGGAGGATATGCTAACAGTACAGAAAATATGGCTTAAACATGCTTCTTTTAAAGTGGGGTCAAAGGATCAGAGTAACGGTCCAAGTGACTTGACGAAAATACAAGAGTCATCAGCTGCCAAATATGTATACCTTATTATGTATATGAAATTTAAGATAAATGAAATACGTCTTAACTTTTACAGGGTTGCCACAAACCTGAGGAAACAAAATTCTGACAATTCCCGGACATAATTTCAAATTTCCCTGACACATTTCATCGCGAAATTTGGCCTTTCTGTCATAATTTCTGTAATACATTATGGACTTTTTAAAATATATAAAATATATTAAGATTTTGTTTCATAAAAACATTTGTGTGAAGTTTCATTAATATCCTTTAAATAGTTTTCCCAGGAAACAACAGACAAACCAAAAGTTGATAGACAAAAAAAAGCAAAGAATGCACAAAGTTCAAGGGCCATAACTTTTAAATAAAATGACATATCAAAACACCCGCAATATATGTGGAAATCCAATGTTAAGGTCATATCATATAAAACAAGAGGGCCATGATGGCCCTTAATCGCTCACCTGTTCATAACAGATATATGATTTCAATGACAGATTGCATGTAATCGTGCGCCGGACACTTTTTGTTAAGGTGTCATAATTTGAACAATCTTGGAAAAGAACTACTAAAGGATGCTACATACCAAATGTCTAGGCTTTACAACTTGAGAAGATTTTTGAAAGTTTTGGTCATAACTTGAACAATTTTTGAAGAGGACCATGATCATGGTACATACCAGATTTTGATAATTGTAGGCTTTGTGGTTTCAGAAAAGAATATGTTTAAATGTTTGGAGAAGGAGATTCTTAACGATTTTCGGTATGAAAAACTGATAAGTCCTAGGGCGGGCCATTTTTGGCCGGGGGGGTCATAGTTTGAAAAATCTTCGTAGAAATGATGCTACATACCAAATATAAAGGGTCTAGACCTTACAGATTTGGAGGAGAAGATTTTTTTTAAAGATTTTCCTATGAAAAACTAATAAGTCCCAGGGCGAGGCCATTTTTGATCCGGGGGTCATAATTTGAAAAATCTTGGTAGAGGACTATAAGATAATGCAACATACCAAATATCAAAGGTCTATGCCTTACAATTTCAGAGAAGACTTTTAAAAGATTTTTAAGAGATATTTTTTTAAGACTTTCCTATGAAAAACTGATATGCCCCGGGGCGGGCCATTTTCAACCCAGGGGATATAATTTGAACAATCTTGGTAGAAAACTATTAGATAAAGCTACATACCAAATATTAAAGGTAAGCCCCAGGGCGGGGCCATTTTTGGCCCAGGGTTCATAATTTGAAAAACCTTGGTAGAAAACCAATAGATGATACTACATACCAAATATAAAGGGCCTAGACCTTACAGTTTTGGAGTAGAAGGTTTTTTAAAGATTTTCCTATGAAAAACTGATAAGCCCCAGGACATGGCCATTTTTGTCCTGGGGGTCATAATTTGAACAATCTTTGTAGAGGACCATTAGATAATGCTACATACCAAATATCAAAGGTCTATACCTTATAATTTTAGAGAAGAAGATTTTTAAAGATTTTCATATGAAAAACTGATAAGCCCCGGGGCAGGGCCATTTTTGGCCCGGGGGACATAATTTGAACAATCTTTGTAGAGGACCATTACATCATGCTACATACCAAATATCAAAGCTCTTGGCTTTGTGGTTCCAGAGAAGAATATGTTTAAGAAAATTGTTGAAGCCCGCATGTACGCATGACGCACATATGCACGACGCCGGACACAGGATCATCCCAATAGCTCACCTTGGCACTTTATGCCAGGTGAGCTAAAAATTGAAGTAAATATCATTTAAAATGAAAAAGTTACGACCATTCTCATATTTGCATTATTTTTTTAAGTGCAAGGACCATAACTCCGTAACCACAAATCAAAAGAACCTCAGAATAGACTCCGCTTTAGATCTTGATGCATTAAAGATTTGTGTGAGGTTTCATTAATATCCTTCAAATAGTTTTTCGAGAAAATTGTGGACAAACAAAATGTTGATGGGTGGATGTACAGACGGACGGATAGGGCCACACCAATATACGTCCACCTTTATAAGGTGGGCGTATAAAAATGAGAATAAACCATTTGGCTTCACCAGAGAGCTAGACAGATTGAACTTTGAGGAAATCTAGGTAAACTGTTTTTCATTTGTCTCTACCAATTCCTATCTTGTAGCCCACAAACTCCTTAGATTTGCCTTGGAAATTAGGTAGATTAGTATTCCTTTTATCTCTGACCCATAGTCATCTTGCCAACCTGTATTAGTTGCTCTGCCACGGCCACGCCTCCTAGTTCTAGCACTGATTGGTACAGGTCTTGGTTCCTCCCTAGCGGCCATTGATTCGGGCTCATTAAGTCTGCTAGTTGGCTGCTGCTCTGTCTGATTTTGCAAGGCCATAGCAAACTCCATATCCAGCTGTTCCTGTGTCACAAACATTTGGCGATAAGTTGACAAGCTAATACATGTACAGTAAAAACCTCTCTATAACGACCTCTAAATTTTGTTGATTAGTTGGTATTTATGGCAGGTGGCTGCTTTAGGAGCGTTCTGTTTTACTTTCATCTTACTTTAAGCAGCCACCTGCCTTTAACACAAAATACTTGATGTAATTTAGTGCCCGTTATAGAGAGGCTTTACTGTATTCACTGTTGGTTTTTGCCTGAGTATCGAGAAATAAAAACTTGGGACACTGCACCTAGCTTTAACTCTTACAATGCGGGAAACAAGTCACTAATATCCTCTACAAACAGGGTGGGCCCAGGGTCTGCACTGTTTGTCATGTTACACTTTTCTTTTAAAAATAATCATTAAATATTCACGATAAGCTTGACCTGTTGCACTTTTGGAATAGTCTATTTGAAAATTCAGCGTTGTAAGGGTTAACCCTTTCCCTCCTTTTCATGCCTAAGCAAACGGAGTAGACACAGATCAGTTGGCTCCTGTAGGAGCTATATGATCTGGGTCTGCTGTGTGCTTTATGTGAAATTATATTAGATCTGCCTCTGCTTAACCCTTTACTGCATGAATATTTATGTAAGAAATGCTTATAAAGCTTTTTAGCTGAGTCTGAGTTTGTTTTCAAGTTTTTGATTGGTCAGATTTGAGCCAAAGGTTCAGTTCAAACTCTCACAGCACAACAAATAGTACAGAAATCTTCAACAAAGGACACAACTCTGCTAAAAGTAAGTCAAATGTCAAAAAATCAAAACAGGTCTATCTCACAGTCATACAGCAAATTTTAACTCAATATGACAGAAAAAAGGTGCAGAAAACTAAGACCTGAGCAGGTAACACACATGGATAATTGGAGCTGTCTGAACTGGGTCTACTCTGCTAGCGAAGGCATAAATATCTAGGTCCAGATAAGATTCATAGATATATTTGAAAATATTTTCAAGAATAACTTATTTCTCCCCAAAACTCTATTTTGTGACCACTCTTAAGAATTGTCTCTTTGAGACAATTCTAAAGAGTGTTCACAATATAGGGTTTGCTTTAGAAATGACGATCTTAGTATCTTGGGTACGCACATTAGTTTTATTTGTTGCTCTGCATAAACAGTAAACGTTAACAAGTAGTAATTAACCCTTTTCTTCATATAAATTTTGTGTCAAGCATTTGCAAACGGAGTAGACCCACATCAGGGTCTGCTCTGTTTGCCAATAGAATTTGATAGATCTGTTTCTTTGCTTTCTAAAATGTCTATAATGTAACACCTTCCATATTTCTTTTATATATGAATATTCAGTAGGTATTGAAATTCGGCCTAAATACAGAACTGGGAAAGGGTTAAAACCACTAAGAGAAGGACTATTGTTGAAACATACCTGGAGTTTCCTAGCCACCTCTTCGTCATTCTCCATTTGTTGCATTTGACTGTAAACCTTTTTTGTATCTGGGGTCATCGTCAAATCATGTATCGGTACATTTGTTGCCTGGTCATGGCTGCTGCCACTTGCAATATCTAGGGAAGTGGATCGGTAGGTAAGAGGCAAGTTGATCCATCCTATCTTGTTGGTACTCATTAGAGAGAATGAGGTGATTCTAAGGAACTCATTAGAGACAGAATGAGGTGATTCTAAGGTACTCATTAGAGAGAGAATGAGGTGATTCTAAGGTACTCATTAGAGAGAGGATGAGGTGATTCTAAGGTACTCATTAGAGAGAGAATGAGGTGATTCTAAGGTACTCATTAGAGATAGAATGAGGTGATTCTAAGGTACTCATTAGAGAGAGAATGTGGTGATTCTAAGGTACTCATTAGAGACATAATGAGGTGATTCTAAGGTACTGATTAGAGACAGAATGAGGTGATTCTAAAGTACTCGTTAGAGGATGTGGTGATTCTAAGGTACTCATTAGAGAGGATGAGGTGATTCTAAGGTACTCATTAGAGAGAGAATGAGGTGATTCTAAGGTACTCATTAGAGAGAGAATGAGGTGATTCTAAGGTACTCATTAGAGAGAGAATGTGGTGATTCTAAGGTACTCATTAGAGAGAGAATGAGGTGATTCTAAGGTACTCATTAGAGAGAGAATGTGGTGATTCTAAGGTACTCATTAGAGAGAGAATGAGGTGATTCTAAGGTACTCATTAGAGAGAGAATATGGTGATTCTAAGGTAATCATTAGAGAGAGGATGAGGTGATTTTAAGGTACTCATTAGAGAGAGAATGAGGTTATTCGAATAAGTACCAACAAGATATAGGATTTGGAGTGAAATATGATAAGTGTTTTACCCCTTACTCCATGGATACGCCTTTGCAAACACAGCAGACCCAGATCTTACAGGAGCTGACTGATCAGGGTCTACTGTTTGCTTATGATACAATATAGATGCGATTCTACACTCTCTGCCATGGTACAATAAATCCAATGTCCATGTGGTATTATAACAATTAATCTAATTAATATCCATGTTGTCAGTATTTTAACCCTTTCCTCCATAAATTATTTTAAATACGCCTTTCTATGCCTCTGTAAATAGCACCTGTTCCTATAGAAGCAAATGCCATTTATCACACTGGTTTAAAACTACAAAATTATAAAATTTTACTTTTCTCTAGTAAATGCTCCTTTTGGGTAGATTCATTCCCAAGAGGTTGGGTCTAAAAATAGTCTATGGAGGAAAAGGTATACATAAATATTTATGGAGTAAAGGGTTAAACACTCCTCTAGAATCTACTGTAAAGTTTGATATCAATATCGTTAACCCATTCCCGCATATAGACGCCTCTTTAAGTCATTTTTGAAACCATTGTGATAAATAGAGCATTTGCTCAGCAGGAGCAAATGCTCTATTTATCACAATGGTTTCAAAACTATAGTTCTGAAAAATTTCTTTTCTCTAGTAAATGCTCCTTTTTAGTAGATTTGATCAAAGAGGTCAGATCTAAAAATAACCTAGGTGGGAATGGGTTAACAAAGCTCTGAATAAAAGGAGTACATGTATTTAAGTTTTGGGAATCTAGGCAAATAAACTTCTCCATTAAACACTATCTTGTTGAGAGGAGATTCTAATGAGTACTATGAAGTTAGTAACAGAGGTTCAAGAATAACTTCTTTATTTCTCCACCAAACCCTATGTTTAGACCACTCTTCTCGTCTCAAAGAGATGATTCTAAAGAGTGGTCACAACATAGGGTTTAATGGAGAAATGACGATTTTAGTACCTGAGTACGTATGTTTATCTGTAGCTCTGTAATAACTAATAAGATTTGGCTTGACTGAAGAATATGAAAGTAAAATACTAAAGTATTCCTCTTATCTACAGCTTTGTGTTATATTTAGGAAAGTTTTGTCAACTGAAAATGTGTCTTAATTCTGATTTCTAAACAGACTTCATGGAGTAAAAGGTTAAGCCATTCCCTCATAGGCTGTTTTTAGATCCAACCTCTTTGATATCTACCGAAAAGGAGCATTAACTAGAGAAAATGATTTTTTTTAGAATTGTGTAGTTCTCAAACCATTAAGATAAATAGAGCATTTGCTCCTTAGGCCAAAGAAATATGTGTGGTTCAGGTAACATCTCTGAAAAAATAGGGGAGGCAGGTAGGGATCCCCCCCCCCTTAGTAGTGATAGAATGTCAATCGGAATGCACTGGTCTTACAGCTTATCTATAATAGTCCTAGGCCTATCTATCTTTCTTTTGATGAATATTCATTAAATAATCCACCCACTGTGAATATAAATGAGCTTTTTATATATTTATATAATTATGAAGAATAATCAGGGCTCAACATTAACCTACGTCCGACAGACATTCACTGGTTGAATGTCGGTCCGGTCTTGCAAATATTCCAAGCCACTAGCCCGACTTGTCGTATAAATCCCGGTCCGGTCGCGATACCGATCGAAAGAGAAAGTAGCAGAAAAACACTTACAGATAGGTCACGTTGGGTTCATCTATAATTGTGTTTATACATAGTACGCATGCGCAAAATTACAGACTGCTCTTCGCGTTATTTTCCCCACTACTAGCTAGCCTTTACAACACCACGTGGTGACTGATGTACGGGTACCAGTCTTGGAATTTCGAATCGATTTTTGCTATCGAACAGGGAACACCTTTGAGGAAGTTGTCGCAAAAAAGCGTCGGTACAATGTATTAGTTTGCATGTAGTGTTTAATTGCAACATTTTGAAAACAATAAATGAGTTAACACGCGAAATGCTGTATTGAATTAATCTCCCGAATAAATAAAACACGTGCCAAAAACTTACGACATTCAGACTCATTTACGTTTGATTACAATAACAACGTGTGGAAGCTTTATCTTCAGTAAAATTCGTCTGTTGAAAGAAATGTGACTTTGAAACTTCGGCTTTACATCAAAATGCGGCGGTAGTAGCGATGGCAATATACTAAATCGAAGGGGCCTACCAGAAACAAAGAATACGTTGAAAAAGTGAAGCGAAACTGTGAATTTCTTCCTAAATGGCTTGAGAATTTAAATGACTCCTGGTCCTGTATCGTGTTTAATGTAGCACTGTAGTGCAATATTTTCATGAACATTCAAATATAACAGATTATTCACCACCTATAAATACATTTAAACGACCCTGCTCTTCTCTAAATCTTCTTGATAAAACGTATTTAAAGCAGGAATTGACACTTCATACAGGTTCAACATCTCACGAGTTTTTGAAAACCAAAATAGTTTATCACAAAGTCAGGGCACAAGACATTTTGGTCAGGGCTAGTAGTTTTCAAAACCACTAGCCCGACTGGTCTAGTAAGCAAAAAAGTTAATGTTGAGCCCTGCAAAGTTTGTTTTCCTATAGCGGTGATCACATGAAACTAGTTCGTTAGAAATGTCAAACGTTCTTTTTTCAACATTTAAAACCTTTTATAAAAAGGCATTAGTGTATTTGATCTAGAAAAGATATCCTCACAAGCTGAAAACAAAGCAAACAGAAATGTACTTTCCTTGAATGATGACTGAATTTAGTCTGAGAAAATGAAAGTAGAAATGTACACCACAGAAGTAAGTACACCATTTAAGTTAGGTGGCAGTCATACCGTAAGCCCCGCCTTTAGACGAAGTCCTGCCCACCTGCCTTTATTATATATGGGACCGAAAACTTGCACACCATTTAAGTCAGGTGACCAAAGAGACCTAGAATACTTCCAAAGGACCGAAAAACTTGTACACCATTTAAGTCAGGTGACCAGGTAGACCTAGAATTAGCCCCACATGACCAAAAGACTTGTACACCATTTAAGTAATGTGACAAGAGAGACCTAGACAACTTGCACTCCATTTAATTCAGGTGACCAGAGATACCTAGAATAGCTCCATAGGGCCGAAAAAAGTGTACACCATTTAAGCCAGGTGACCAGGGAGATCTAGAATAACTCCATAGGACCGAACAAACTTGTACACAATTAGGCTGGTGACCAGAGAGACCTAGAATAGCTCCATTAAACCGAAAATGTTGTACACCATTTTTAAAGTCGGGTGACCAGGGATGCCTAGAATAGCTACACAGGACAAAAAAGTGTACACCATTTAAGTCAGGTGGCCAGGGACACCTAGAATAGCCATATAGGACCGAAAACATTGTACACCATTTAAGTCAGGTGACCAGGTAGACCTAGAATCAGCTCCGCAGGACTAAAAAACTTGTACTCCATTTAAGTCAGGTGATAGAAGAGACCTAGAATTGCTCCATATAGGACCGAAAAACTTGTGCACCATTTAAGTCAGCTGACAAGAGAGACATAGAATAGCTCCATTAAACCGAAAATATTGTACACCATTTAAGTTAGGTGACCAGGGTTGCCTAGAATAGCTCCACAGGACCAAAATAAATGTACACCATTTAAGTCAGGTGACCAGGGAGACCTAGAATAGCTTTATATGACCGAAAACATTGTACACCTTTTATGTCACGTGACCAGGTAGACCTAGAATCAGCTCCACAGAACCAAAAAAACTTGTACACCATTTAAGTCAGGTGATAGGAGAGACCTAGAATTGCTCCATAGGACCGAAAAACGTATACACCATTTAAGTCAGGTGACCAGAGAGACCTAGACAATTTTCACTCCATTTAATTCAGGTGACCAGAGAGACCTAAATAGCTCCATAGGGCCGAAAACGTGTACACCATTTAAGTCAGGTGACCTGGGAGACCTAGAATAGCTTGATAGTATAACATAATGTGCACAGCATTTAAGTCAGGAGGCAATGGAGAGCTATACAACTTGCACATAATTTAAGTCAGGTGACCAGAGAGACATAGAATAGCTCCATAGGACCGAAAAACGCGTACACCGTTTAAGTCAGGTGACCAGGGAGATCTAGAATAGCTCCATAGGACCGAAACACTTGTACACCATTTAAGTCAGGTGACCAGGTAGACCTAGAATCAGCTCCGCAGGACTAAAAAACTTGTACTCCATTTAAGTCAGGTGATAGAAGAGGCCTAGAGTTGCTCCATATAGGACCGAAAAACTTGTGCACCATTTAAGTCAGCTGACAAGAGAGACCTAGAATAGCTCCATTAAACCGAAAATAGTGTACACCATTTAAGTTAGGTGACCAGGGTTGCCTAGAATAGCTCCACAGGACCAAAATAAATGTACACCATTTAAGTCAGGTGACCAGGGAGACCTAGAATAGCTTTATATGACCGAAAACATTGTACACCTTTTATGTCACGTGACCAGGTAGACCTAGAATCAGCTCCATAGAACCAAAAAAACTTGTACACCATTTAAGTCAGGTGATAGGAGAGACCTAGAATTGCTCCATAGGACCGAAAAACTTATACACCATTTAAGTCAGGTGACGAGAGAGCTAGACAGTTTGCACTCCATTTAATTCAGGTGACCAGAGAGACATAGAATAGCTCCATAGGGCCGAAAAACGCGTACACCGTTTAAGTCAGGTGACCAGGGAGATCTAGAATAGCTCCATAGGACCGAAAAACTTGTACACCATTTAAGTCAGGTGACAAGAGAGACCTAGAATAGCTCCATTAAACCAAAAATATTGTACACCATTTAAGTCAGGTGACCAGGGATGCCTAGAATAGCCCAACAGGACCAAAATAAATGAACACCATTTAAGTCAGGTGACCAGGGAGACCTAGAATAGCTTTATAGGACTGAAAACATTGTACACCCTTTAAGTCACGTGACCAGGTAGACCTAGAATCAGCTCAACAGAACCAAGACACTTGTACACCATTTAAGTCAGGTGATAGGAGAGACCTAGAATTGCTCCATAGGGCCGAAAAACTTGTACTTGTACACCATTTAAGTCAGGTGACCAGAGAGCCCTAGACAATTTGCAGTCCATTAAATTCAGGTGACCAGAGAGACCTAGAATAGCTCCATAGGGCCGAAAAAAAGTGTACACCATTTAAGTCTGGTGACCAGGGAGATCTAGAATAACTCCATATGACCGAACAAACTTGTACACCATTTAAGTCAGGTGACCAGAGAGACCTAGAATAGCTCCATTAAACCGAAAATATTGTACACCATTTAAGTCAGGTGACCAGGGATGCCTAGAATAGCTCAACAGGACCAAAATAAATGTACACCATTTAAGTCAGGTGACAAGGGAGACCTAGAATAGCTTTATAGGACCGAAAACATTGTACACCCTTTAAGTCACGTGACCAGGTAGACATAGAATCAGCTCCACAGAACCAAAACACTTGTACACCATTTAAGTCAGGTGATAGGAGAGACCTAGAATTGCTCCAAAGGACCGAAAACTTGTACACCATTTAAGTCAGGTGACCAGAGAGACATAGAATAACTCCATAGGACCGAACAAACTTGTACACAGTTAGGCTGGTGACCAGAGAGACCTAGAATAGCTCCATTAAACCGAAAATGCTATACACCATTTAAGTCAGGTGATCAGGGATGCCTAGAATAGCTACACAGGACAAAAAAGTACACTACTTAAGTCAGGTGACCAGGGAGACCTAGAATAGCTTTATAGGACTGAAAACATTGTACACCCTTTGAGTCACGCGACCAGGTAGACCTAGAATCAGCTTAACGTACAGAACCAAAACACTTGTACACCATTTAAGTCAGGTGATAGGAGAGACCTAGAATTGCCCCATAGGACTGAAAAACTTGTACACCATTTAAGCCAGGTGACCAGAGAGACCTAGACAATTTGCACTCCATTTAATTCAGGTGACCAGAGAGACCTAGAATAGCTCCATATGGCCGAAAAACGTGTACACCATTTAAGCCAGGTGACCAGGGAGATCTAGAATAGCTCAATAGGACTGAAAAACTTGTACACCATTTAAGTCAGGTGACCAGAGAGACCTAGAATAGTTCCATTAAACCAAAAACATTGTGCACCATTTAAGTCAGGTGACCAGGGATGCCTAGAATAGCTCGAATGGACCAACATAAATGTACACCACTTAAGTCAGGTGACCAGGGTGACCTAGAATAGCTTTATAGGACCGAAAACATTGTACACCCTTTAAGTCACGTGACCAGGTAGACATAGAATCAGCTCCACAGAACCAAAAAACTTGAACACCATTTAAGTCAGGTAATAGGAGAGACCTAGAATTGCTCCATAGGACCGAAAAACGTACATGTATACACCATTTAAGTCAGGTGACCAGAGAGACCTAGACAATTTTCACTCCATTTAATTCAGGTGACCAGAGAGACCTAAATAGCTCCATAGGGCCGAAAACGTGTACACCATTTAAGTCAGGTGACCTGGGAGACCTAGAATAGCTTGATAGTATAACATAATGTGCACAGCATTTAAGTCAGGAGGCAATGGAGAGCTATACAACTTGCACATAATTTAAGTCAGGTGACCAGAGACGTCTAGAATAGCTCCATAAGACAAAAAAACTTGTACACCATTTAAGTCAGGTGACAAGAGGGACCTAGACAACTTGTACACCATTTAAGTTAGATGATCAGAGAAACCTAAAAGAGCTCGAAAGGATTTAAAAGCTTGTACACCATTTAAGTCAGGTGAATAGAGAAACCTAGAACAGCTTCATAGGATGTAAAAACTTGTACAACATTTTAGTCTGGTGAGCAGGGAGGCCTAGAATAGCTATATAGTACAACACAAGTTGCACACCATTTAAGGCAGGTGAATAGAGAAACCTAGAATAGCTTCATAGGATGAAAAAACTTGTGCACCATTTAAGTCTGGTGAGCAGGGAGACCTAGAATAGCTCTATAGTACAACACAATTTGCACACCATTTAAAACAGGTGACAATGGAGACCTAGAATAGCTTCATAGAACCGGAAAACTTGTACACCATTTAAGGCAGGTGACCTGAAAGACCTAGACAACTTGCACACCAATTAAGTCAGGTGACCAGGGAGACCTACAATAGCTCCATAGGACAAAACAACTTGTACACCATATGACCGAAAAACATGTTCATGTACACCATTGATAGGCGGGGTCCTAATCATGGTTACCGTAGCATCCCACCCTAGACTTTTTTTCATTGCTACCAAATTGTTTGTTGTGGTCCTTTAGAACATAGTGATCATAAAAAGAAAATAAACCGTCTTTATTTTAGGTAATATTTCTATAAAGCATACATATTTAAGGTAATTTGCATATAACATGCGTAAATGAATTAGCAATTTTATATGAACATTATGTTTAGTAGTGTTTGATTATACTATCCAATAGCCTTATTTAGCAGAGACACCCCTCTCTCTCTCTCTCTCTTTTCTCTCCTTATTTAGCAGAGAATCCCCCCTCTCTCTCTTTCTCTCTCTCTCTCTGGGACTGTAGAGAGGCCAAAGGGCAGAGTCCGGAACTGGTAGTCGGTATCCTCATGGCAGAAGCGTAGGTGTTTGTCTGCCTGGTGAACCGGGACATGAAAATAGCCGTCTGATAGATCCATGGATATGGCCCTTTTGTTTGATAGCTAGCTGAATGGAAGCGATGCTCTCCATTTTGAAATGTTCGACCTCTACATACTTGTTGAGAGTAGAAAGCACGACGATAGGTCGAAATGCGCCGTTATTCTTTTGAATGAGAAAATGACGGCTGTAAAAGCCCGTCGAATTCTCGTTCAGTACCCTTTCTACCGCCCCTTTTGCGAGAAGTTAAGTCTTGCATATTCGGGTGATCCGATGACAGATGAATCGGGACCCCGGAGAAAAGAGGATGTCGACCCAGAGACTACAATAGGGAGGATCCAAGGGTCCTGAGTGATATTGTGCCATGCTGCAACAAAGTAAAGAAGCCTGGCGCCCCAAAAGAATGCAGGGTCGGATCGGAAGGGGGGGGGGCAGAAAGAGCGAGTCCCAAGGGATGAGGCATAGAATGTCCAGAACCCATAGGGCGGGGTGGGAAGGAACACTGAGACGCCAACCCCGAGGTATTGGGAGCAGGGAAGGATCCTTACTGGCTCTTTGCCGGGTCCCGTTGAGGGGAAGAAGATGGCCTGGGTTTTTTACTCTTCTTCACCTGGATCATTGGGAGGTCCCGTATGAGGCTTACGTTTAGCAGGGACCTTAGCGATTTTCATGAACCCAGACTGGAAGGGTTCCTGGGAGAAGCACTGCCTGCGAGCTCTTTCTCCTTAACTTTGCCTCCGAAAAGTAGTTCGGAGGCAAGGGGAGACGCCCGCAGCTCGCCCTGCAGGGCATGTGCAGATTGGAGGAAGGTGTCACGGAGACCGCGGAGCATTTCCGCTGTCGATTAGAGCGCTAGATGCCGAGGGAGCCATTGTCCGTAAAAGTCTCTGGTCGCCTAACTTAAATGGTGTACGCGGTGTTAGGTCCTTTGGGAACTATTGCAGGTTTCTCTGGTCACCCGACTTAATTGGTGTACAAGTGTTTTGGTCCTATGGAGCTATTCTAAGTCTCTCTAATTACCTCCCTTAAATGGTGTGCAAGTTGCCTTGTCATATACAGCAATTCTATGTCTCTGGTCAACTGACTTAAATGTTGTACAGATTTATCGATCCTATAGAGGTATTCTATGTCCCTCTATTCACCTGACTTAAATGGTGTGCAACCTTTTTATTCTAATGAAGCTATTCTAGGTCTCTCTGGTCGCCTAAAATAAATACATGTAGTGTCCATGTTGTTAGGTCATATGTAACTCTTTTAGACCTCACTCGTTTTTGAGTCCTATGGAGGTATTCTAGGTCTCTCTGGTCACCTAACTTAAATGGTGTGCATTTTTTATTCATATGGAGCTATTCTAGGTCTCTATAGTCACCTGACTTAAATGGTATACACGTTTTTAGATCCTATGGAGCTATTCTAGGTTTCTCTAGTCACATAACTTAAATGGTGTACACGTTTTTCGGTCCTATGGAGCTATTCTAGGTTTCTCTAGTCACCTAACTTAAATGGTGTACAAGTTTTTCGGTCCTTTCGAGCATTTCATGGAGCTATTCTAAGTCTCTCTGCTCACCTGACTTAAATCGTGTACACGTTTTTAGATATTCTAGGTTTCTCTAGTCACCTAACTTAAATGGTGTACAAGATGTTCGGTCCTATGGAACTATTCTATGAATCCCTGGTCACCTGACTTAAATGGTGTATAAGTTTTTCGGTCCTATGGAGCTATTCTATGTCTCTTTGGTCGCCTGACTTAAATGGTGTGCAAGTTGTCTAGGTCTCTCTGGTCACCTGACGCAAATAGTGCACGAGTTTGTTTGGTTCTATGGAGCTATTCTAGGTCTCTCTGGTCACCTGACTTAAATGGTGTACAAGTTTTTCGGTCTTATTGGGCTATTCTATGTCTCTTTGGTCGCCTGACTTAAATGGTGTGCAAGTTGTCTAGGTCTCCCTAGTCACCTGACTTAAATGGTGTGCAAATTGTTTTGTACTATATAGCTATTCTAGGACTTCCTGGTCACCTGACTTAAACGGTGTACACGTTTTTCGTTCCTATGAAGCTATTCTAGGTCTCCCAGCTCACCTGACGTAAGTGGTGTACACGTTTTTAGATATTCTAGGTTTCTCTAGTCACCTAACTTAAATGGTGTACAAGATGTTCGGTCCTATGGGACTATTCTATGAATCCCTGGTCACCTGACTTAAATGGTGTACAAGTTTTCGATTCTATTGAGCTATTCTATGTCTCTTTTGATCGCCTGGCTTAAATGGCGTGCAAGTTGTCTAGGTCTCTCTGGACACCTGACTTAAATGGTGCACGAGTTTTTCGGTCCCATGGAGTTGTTCTAAGTCTCTCTGTTCACTAGACTTAAATGGTGTACAAATTTTACGGTCCTATCTAGCTATTCTAGGTCTCTTTGGTCACCTAATTTAAATGGTGTGCAACGTTTTCATTCCTTTGGAGCTATTCAAAGTCTCTCTGGCCACCTGACTTAAATGGTGTACAAGTTGTTCGATCCCAATTAATATTGGGACAAAAGCAACATCATTTTTAAATATTTCCCTCCCCTTTTCCTCCCCTTCTCTTTTAAATTAAAGTAAATGTAATTGAAAAATCAGTATTTTCCTTCTTTATTTATGTATTCGGCAAACCACTTAAAGGATCCCATGTATGTATATCTCCGTACTTGGCAGTGGGCAGGACTTCGTCTGAAGGCGGGGCTACGTGTATTATGGACACCTAACTTAAATGGTGTACTGACTTCTATGGTGTACATTAAGACTCAACCAAATTACTTGTTGAGTACGAACCCGTTTCGGACCTGGTCTGTTTCACCCAAAATCATTTCGGACCGCGGATTTATTTTCCAATTAAATTTTATATATACAGTCTAATTGCATTAATTCGGATCTCGTTATCTCGTAATGACGGGATAACTCGTAAGTATTGCAAAGTCCCAGTACACTGCCTATTGTTTTCTATATAAAAATGATGCATTTATAAGGAAATGTAAAACTCGGAAAATTCGAAAATTCGGATGTGTAGTCAGGCCCCTACCTTCATTAATCCCATTGTTTATGTCGGATTAACTTGGATCGGTGAGATTGGCAGTGCTAATGATTGTCGCACGTTGTATTTTTCACACCTTTATGCTACAGCGTTCCTGCTCTATTGTTAATGTCTCACCTTTATCGGTGGTTACACAATGTGACACAGATAGTCAGCAATAAGCTGTTCATTTTCAGGTTCGAAATTTTGCCGAGAAAACCAGCAAAGTGTGTGCACTGTTCAATTTTAATCCACTCATTTTCCCGAATGTGAAACTAAGTGTAAGAAATATTTGACCGATCCGAATTACGACAAAAGTAAGAGGAGACTTTTTTACTAAATTAAGAAAGAAAGAAAAAAGAATGAACTGCACCAATATTCTACTGACTTTTTGTGTTGCATATTCCTCAATTCCGTGGACATACGTGAGCGTGCGTGTAATTCACTCCCAGCATCACATACACAATTATAAACGTGTAGCCTGTCCTATGTTTGATTTTGTTTCATTTGTGTTGTGTTTATTTCACCATGGCTAAATGACACTTTTAACCCTCAATCTGTGGTCCACAAGCGTCATGACATGTATGCAAACATATTAAATCCGGATGAGAGACCGAATAACTCGGTGTCTGATCCAGATCCAAGATATTTGACACTCAGTCAACATTTTTACATTAAATAAAAGCGATTTTGTGAAGTTTTAATAAAGGCATTAGAAGCAGACGGAATTCTTCACATGTGCAAATTTTCATAACAGGCAAAGGGTTTACAGGATGTTACTCGAGGTCAGTGAGGGTGTCAACAACCATCAGAAATCACTCCTTTTATTTTAACCCTTATCATCCAAGGGCGACTGTTATTCAATATGCACATGGTTTTTAACAATCATTCACCAGGGTTGTGGGAAATTTGGACAATATGTATAGGTTAGTGTTTGTTAGTCAGCATTTACAAAAATAAATCGGTCGCGGGGCTGCAAATACTAACCAATTTAGTGATTGAGATTATGTTTTGTTCACAAACTGTCGAGCGCCCTATGTAATATACATACTTGTCACCACTTGTCACATCTTTCATAAGACAGCAACACCACAGTTTTCCGAGAATCGCAGTAGATATTCAAGCGAATTATAAATGGAGGATTTTGATTTATTGAAATATGTATGAACCAATACTGTCCAAACATGAGGTCACGGCTTCTCAAGTTCTCAATAACCGCTTCAGAATTTCACTAATAAAACCGGTAGGTGATTACATTGTACTTTGCAGAAATTTCTCGTGATTTCGATTGGATTATCAAGAATGATTATTTATTCATTTTCGTCAATGTACATTTCTACAAATCGTTTAACTATTTACTTCATATAAACGCGTTTCACACATTTGCAAACGGAGTAGACCAAAGTTTCCAAGTTTCCAAGTATAAATGCAAACGGAGTAGGCCAAGAACAGACGACTTCTATAGGCAGAACTTGGTGTCCCCATCAGCGATATTGGCAGCAACAGTAGTTTATCAACTTTGTCTATATTCGATCGAGGAAACACCGGTCTTAACCCTTTCCCTCATATCAACGCTTTATCGCAAACAGGATAGACAAGTGCCAGACATCTAATCAGGGTTCGCTCTATTTCCGTATAAGGTTATGTTACAGCCTGGGGTTTATCTCTCTATAGTACCATATAGTAGAGCACTTGGATGCACCATAAATAAGGGAGTCAGATCTCTGTGTTTATCCTTTATTCTCTATAACTCTATATATCTCTGGCTCTGAGCTGAACTATAACATACCCAGAGTTACCACTAAATCATGTCAATAACCTAAACCATAGCACATTATCATATAAATAAATAGCTATATGACTATTAATCAACCTTACATTATTATAAGGTACTTATATAAATATTAACCAACCTTACATTATTATAAGGTGTCAAACAATTACAAACAGTGCTATTGACAGAATTATTGGTAATAAATTACTACAGATATAAAATACATAATATGGAATTGTCTTACTCATGTGACTTGACATTCTCAGTTAACAATTATACACCAATGCATTGAATACTATATCTTACCAGGTTGTGGACCTGCCCAGTATCCTCTGCCAGACCCAAACTCCCCTATCTCTCTCTCTGTCCTATGGCGTGCAAATGAACAATTGTTAGCTGTAATAGAAGAACCATGCACCAAATAAAACCATGCAAAGTATTACTGTAATAGGTTAATTTCCGTCCGTTTTCTGTCTAAAGTGTAATGTCATGCCGAACGCGTACTGAAAGGTCGAACCGACACGAGACCGAAATGAAACGACATTAAAACACCAACGGCATTAGAACATTCGCAAATAAAGTAATTTGAAATACATTGCCAACTTACAAAGTGTACGCCAAACCAAAGACAACACCCTTCAGGGTCTACCACAACAGTGAACGTTGAATAAAGCTACTATAAATGTATATGTTTCTTCGTCGAAACCAGACTGCAGAGTGACCACAGTGACAACCAAAACTGCCGCGAAAATACGAAACAATCCGAATGATCACCACAAACATCCAATCAATGACCAGACTATCAACGTCACATGACCAAATCCACAAAATTGCTAAATATACACCAGACACACCAGTTCAACAAGTTATAAATAAAACACAGCTGTCAATCTAAAAATACAATGTCACGAAAGGTCAGAATGACAAATTAGCTGTCTGCTACATTCTCCTCCTAGCCAACAAAATGATGTCCCATCATTCTCCATGCTATATTACACCAGTGTCATTAACTGTTTTAAACAGTCATAACTACATTCTATGCAATCAACTCAAATTGCTTGCATTAAACTCTATCAAATAGCTGTTGTTCCAGAAAAAACAACTATCACAAAAATATAACAGAGGTTAAATGGAAAGTAGATTCTGAAAAACCTGAAATTGTCATTTCATAGCAAATGTCAACCTGTCATTCAAATTGTATATTGTATATATCACCTGTAGTCAGTCAAATGGATTAAATATTATGCCTTCACCAAATAATTACTTTGTGAATAAAGCAATAAGCAAATAGTGAAATTATGTCATCTGCTGTTAAAATGTGACAAATGAAGTACTTTGGTCAAATGTAGTTTTCACATTCAATGCAAACAGATCTCAGAATTTTGAAAAACACGTAAAGTACTTTTAACAAATCTTTATATCTGTATACAATTAAACAACAAATTAAAATATCAGTGTCAAATTGTACACAAATAATATTCCAATTACTATTCTTGAAAGACTAATCAATAGACCAAAAGTACAAAAATGAGTCATGCAGGAAACACCACATACAGAACAAACACTCGCCCGAACAGCAACACAAGGAAACAGCAAATGTACATAGGTAGAAAAAACAACAAGAGACGCACAAAGACAAAACAAACATACAATAGGAGGAAGATGGAAGTACCGCCTTGGAACGGTCAGTGACAAAAGTCACCGGGGGGTTTAAACCGGTTTATGGGCGCCCAACCTCACCCTTATTCCATCCCCATCCTAAAAGACAAACAGTGTAAATAAACGTATCCCCTCTCCGACTAATCTACAACAACCGCGACAGCAAATACAGTGGTAAAGTGCATGTATAACAAAGAAAACATTTAATTGAACATACTGTATCCACCTATCGCTAGTGTACTCAATGATTGAGCTGCAAACAGAGTAACTGTAGAAAAGTAATAAAGGGTACGACAAAAATGAAATAGTACAGATATCCGACGTTCTCCTTCCATTTCTGGATTTAAGAGGTCGCCTTCATAGAGTACTAAACCTTTCTTGTCGGCGTACATGCAAAGAGGCCAGCGTGATTGCCAACTGTAAAAGGGTTCACAACCAAACATGCAGTATGTTGTAGTAATACAGGATCATATCCCTTTTTAATGAATTGTTTTATATATTTGATGAACAAAGTGAGAAAATGGGTATGTCCAATAATTTTACGAAGTTTGTAAATCACATCACCATTAAATTCAGGATGTGAGATACCGTGTCGCAAAAGTACCTTGAGATTACATTTGTACTTGCCAATAAGCGAGAGATTTCGATAGTAAAATTTAGAGAAAGTTTTTCTTAGTTTATGGTATCTATATCCTTGTTTAAGCAGTTTTTCAGTTAAAATGAGATTTCGACTGTTAAAATCGTCAATCGAACAAGCTCTAGCAAAACGAATAAGTTGAGATAAACCCCGTAAGATGGAGCACGGGGAACATCCCCGTCAAGATGAGGAAAATTTACAATATTAAAATCAAAATCATCTCTTTTGTCATATATTTTAGAAGAAATCATTCCATTATTAATTTTAAAGAAAATAATGTACTCACCATCTGTTGACAGAATCAGCCACAACCTGGTATCACATTTCACATAACTTTTCACATTTCACATAATAACTTCACACAAACTTATATATATCCAAAATAAAATAATGAATTTTCCACAGCTATTACACTATTGTCCTTCACTCAATTGGAAGGAGTGTCTCTATGCACAGCAATTACACTGTAAACTATATAAAAATTATGAAGAATAAAAAAACTAAGTGTCTATAGGCACTCCTGAGTGGGATTATCACATTAGATTATTTATACACTCCAACGTTGATAACACGAAAATAAAATATCCATGAAGTCCATAAACTGGTCACTGCCAAAACATATCACCCTCAACCGTCACACCTCCTTCCACATATCTCGTCTACCTTTTACGTTGGGCGCCAATGTTACAGCCTGGGGTTTATCTCTCTATAGTACCATATAGTAGAGCACTTGGCTGCACCATAAATAAGGGAGTCAGATCTCTGTGTCTATCCTTTATTCTCTATAACTCTATATATCTCTGGCTCTGAGCTGAAATATAACATACCCAGAGTTACCACTAAATCATGTCAATAACCTAAACCATAGCACATTATCATATAAATAAATAGCTATATGACTATTAATCAACCTTACATTATTATAAGGTACTTATATAAATATTAACCAACCTTACATTATTATAAGGTTTCAAACAATTACAAACAGTGCTATTGACAGAATTATTGGTAATAAATTACTACAGATATAAAATACATAATATGGAATTGTCTTACTCATGTGACTTGACATTCTCAGTTAACAATTATACACCAATGCATTGAATACTATATCTTACCAGGTTGTGGACCTGTCCATTATCCTCTGCCAGACCCAAACTCCCCTCTCTCTCTCTCTGTCCTATGGCGTGCAAATGAACAATTGTTAGCTGTAATAGAAGAACCATGCACCAAATAAAACCATGCAAAGTATTACTGTAATAGGTTAATTTCCGTCCGTTTTCTGTCTAAAGTGTAATGTCATGCCGAACGCGTACTGAAAGGTCGAACCGACACGAGACCGAAATGAAACGACATTAAAACACCAACGGCATTAGAACATTCGCAAATAAAGTAATTTGAAATACATTGCCAACTTACAAAGTGTACGCCAAACCAAAGACCACACCCTTCAGGGTCTACCACAACAGTGAACGTTGAATAAAGCTACTATAAATGTATATGTTTCTTCGTCGAAACCAGACTGCAGAGTGACCACAGTGACAACCAAAACTGCCGCGAAAATACGGAACAATCCGAATGATCACCACAAACATCCAATCAACGACCAGACTATCAACGTCACATGACCAAATCCACAAAATTGCTAAATATACACCAGACACACCAGTTCAACTTGTTATAAATAAAACACAGCTGTCAATCTAAAAATACAATGTCACGAAAGGTCAGAATGACAAATTAGCTGTCTGCTACAATTATATAGATCTGATCCTACAGTTTTTGTTTGAACCAAAAGTTCCCTTGAAAAATTTACATTATTAAACAAATGGATTATTAATATTCCTGAATTGATCAATTCGTGTCTATAAATGCTCCTTAGAGAAAGAGTTGAACACTGCTTCAAACCGGCCTGGCTCCAAATTATAGCTAAAGACTCACAAATCCCCTTTAACAACCAACTCACACATTAATCAATCCCTGAGGGTGCCATAAAACATTGTTTTCGTTAAGAGACATCAAAAATGATTACTGTTTTTAATTTTAGTTTATTTTTCACTTATGTTCAATGCTAACGTCAAGCATGATGACTTCAAGAGTTATTAAGATCAGTTTAATATTTATTGTGATTATTGTGTCTTTTGTATCCCCTTTTTGAAATCATTTCAAAAGCTTGAATCCACTTCAGTTGCTAAAACAACTGTCCGGAATATCGAGGCGTCGTGTCAATTTCATTTGCTCCAACAGGCTTCAGCCGCTAGCCGCTATTGCATCCTTCCCTGAACTGATTCTGAACGCAGGTGCAATATAAAATAGACCGACTTACTGGGTAAATTGTCACTTACTTCGGTAAATAGACTCTTACTAAATAAATGGCCAGTAACGGCTGATTTACTAAAATAAATCGCCAGAAAATTCGAAAAATACTGCAACGCCATTGGACAAAATATAATTTCAATCACTAATTCAAAATATATGAGCAGATGATTTCTGTGTATGTCAGCATCGTAAGTGTTAAGAAACTGAAATGAACAAGAGTACCGCATACAGTACATAATACGCCCACTTGCAAACTTTCTCTGATTCAACATGCCTTATAAGTGTTGACATTTTCTAATCTGTGCTTCAGATCTTGATTTCCATGTTAAGGTGATACTATTTTTTTTTAAAAAATGAAGTGAATATCTTATTAAATAAATTTTTTACAGCTAATCCTCATTTTTGCAGATTTTTGTAAAGTGCAACGGCCATAACTCTGTAAAGACAAACTGAATGAACCTCAAAATAAACTCAGCTTCAAATTTTGTTGCTTAAAACATTTGTGTTAAGTTTCATTTATATCATTTTAAAAGTTTTCCCAGAAAACAACAGACAAACTAAAAGTTGACCGACAAACAAAGCAACGAACACACAAAGTTCAAGGACCATAACTTTAGAATAAAACGACATATCAAAACCCCGCAATATATGTGAAATTTCACATTAAGGTTTAACCATATAAAAAAATTGAAGTAAATATCATTTCAAATGAAAATGTTATGGCCATCCTCATATTTGCATAGATTTGCATTATTTTTTAAGTGCAAGGGCCATAACTCTGAAACAACAAATCAAATGATCCTCAGAATCAAATTAGCTTCAGGTCTTGATGCATTAAACATGTGTATGAAGTTTCATTAATATCTGTCAAACAGTTTTGCCAGAAAACAGCGGACAAACTATATGCATATATTTGCATTATTTTTTAAGTAAAAGGGCAATAACTAAGAAACGAAAAATCAAATAAACCTCAAAATCGACTCAGCATCAGATCTTGATGCATTAAACATTTTTGTGAAGTTTCATTAATATCTCTCAAATAGTTTTCCCAGAAAACAGCAGACAAACTATTTGCATATTTTTTAAGAACAAGGGCCATAACTCTGAAATGAAAAATCAAATGAACCTCAGAATCAACTCAGCTTCAGATCTTGATGCATTAAACATTTGTGTGAAGGTTCATTAATATCTGTTAAATAGTTTTCCCAGAAAACAGCAGACAAACTATTTGCATGTATTTGCATTTTTTTAGTAAAAGGGCCATAACTCTAAAACGACAAATCAAATGAACCTCAGAATCGACTCAGCTTCAGATCTTGATGCATTTAACATTGGTGTGAAGTTTCATTAATATCTCTCAAATAGTTTTCCCAGAAAACAGGGGACAAACTATTTGCATATTTTTAAGGACAAGGGCCATAACTCTGAAATGAAAAATCAAATGAACCTCAGAATCAACTCAGCTTCAGATCTTGATGCATTAAACATTTGTGTGAAGTTTCATTAATATCTGTCGAATAATTTTCTCAGAAAACAGCTGACAAACAAAATGTTGACGGACGAACGAACAAACGAATGAACGAACAAACGAACGAACAGACGGACAGGGCCACGACAATATACGACCACCTTTATTAGGTGGGCGTATAAAAAGGTGTTTATATGAGGTAAAGGGTTAAACTTTCTCTTGCTGAATTCAAAAATACATTTCCTCTCCTTTACCCATGTTCTGTTGTTTAATTACATATGTCTTCACTGTCTACAAATATTTCTCTATGCAATCACTGTTGTGGAGTGCACTGGTTGCACAATCAACTTGTAAATAGTGCAGACCCTGATGAGACAGGTCTCATTAGGGTCTACACTATTTACAGGTAGGTATATGGACGTGAACAGCAAGAGATGGGTTAAAGCTCTTCAAAAGTCCACTGTTCAACAGTTTGGATTGTGATGAGCTGCTGAATTACTCTGTGCTTCATCTAGAATCAAACTGTTTGCATATGTAATCATGAGTTTGCCAATGGTGTGCACAAACAATTGTGAGGAAATTTAGTGATCCACTTAAACTTACCTGAAAGACAGCATGAGATCTTGACGACTCAGCATTGGCATCTGTTGGGTGTTGTGTTCTGTGCTGATTACCAAACTGTAGCATGTGTAACAACTCTTCAGCTGACTTGGGCTGGAAGACAGCATCAACAAATGGTAAGATAAGAGTGTTTATATATATAGGTAATGTATGTTCTGCCTCATAGGGGGGATCCCCTAATTTCATCGCTTGTCTTTTTTTAAAAAATATTAAAAATCAAACTCTAGTATATATTTACGGACCCTTTTTTTCATTAATTGAAAAATGAAAAAAAAGAGGTACCGAGGCTCAAGTGAAAGTCTTTCAGGGTGTGGAAAAAAAAGGCTAAAGAGGTACAGTCAAAGTCTTTCAGGGTGTGAAAAAAATAAAATATTTTTACCCCTATCAGGATTTTTTAAAACCTACTAAAAACCCCCACTTTACTTAAGCATTACTAAAGTTTTACTTAAGCATTACTTAATCATTACTTAAGCAAACACAATATGTCACTACTTCAGGACACAACAAAAACATTTTTTCCTCCGCCACCACGAGAATTTTTTTTTAAAAAAACCCTTTAAAAATGAAGCAACCAACGGCGCCGTTATATCCTGAATTATCAGTAGAGGATGGACAAAATTATAGATTACAAAAAATATCAGAGATTGAAAGAATATTAATTAATGAAAGAGATACAAGAAAATCATTACGAAAAAAATATAAACGAGGAATAAATATTACTGAAGGGGTTGATACCACATTAATATCAACTAGTATTATTTTAGCAGGAATTGGAGTAGCAGTTCCTATTCTGTTACCATTACAAATAGTGGCTGTAGCATGTGGAGGAATTGGTGTATGTGTTAAAATAATAAGAAGAAAATTAATGACAAAAGCACAAAAACATTGTAATGTTAAAATGATAGCAGAAAGTAAATTAAATAGTATTAGGGATATTATTTCTAAATCTCTTCAAGATGGAGAAATAAGTCCTGAAGAATTTAAATTAGTTTTAACTGAAATGGAAAAATATTCTAAACTTAAAGAAGAAATAAGATCCCCAAAATCATCAAATGATTCAGGAATAACTGAAGATGAAAAAAAAAAATTAATCGAGAAGGTGAAAGAAGATATGTTAAACAATTTAAAAACAGCATAATTTATACAATTAATAATAATAATTATGTTACTAATAATTATAGATATGAAAATTCACCACCAATTTATTCCGAATAAAAATGGCTGAAGGTGGATTTGATTATAATGAACCAGATTATCACGAAGACTTTGAAGATGATGTTTATAATGATGATAATGATATGATTGCAGATGATGAATTTAACAGAACCATACAAAACCAATCCGCTCATATCGAAGATATTAATGATGTAGATACAAGAACACAATTAATAGTGGAACAGAAACAATCAATAGTTAAAAGATATTACGAGATGATAAAAGAAAAATATGGATTAGAACCGATTCGTGAAGATCCCACAAACTTTGAACTTGGTCCTGATAATAAAACATTATTTTTAAAGGTTGGAGATAGAGACATTCAAATCACATCCGAAAAAGTAGGTTTTATTGCTTTGAGTACTTTAGCAAGTAGAATTGGTCCTGGTGGTCCATTTGCAATTAGAGATTTATTAAATTTACCAGATTATAACAGTAAAACTAAAAAATTATCTACCAAAGCTGTTGCAGTTTTACAAAATACAAGAGATGAAATTAATAATGCAGGACAAGAAATACCCCTAGAAAATAATACTTCAGAACAAGATGTTCAAAATTTATTAACAACAACAAATAGATCAGAAACTGCTTTGAAAGAAGTAGTTGAAGAAATAGAAACTGCACCTAAAGAAGTACAAACAGATATAACAAAAAGAGAAGTGGATGGTATTCTTAAAGCAATGACAACAGCAAAAGAAGAGATTGCAAATCAATTAGCAAAACTGAATGAAACAAATAAACATATAGCAAGAGAAAAAGAAAAATTAGAACAGGCTAAAGAAGATAATAATGAATTTCAAATAGAAAGGATAAGTAATCGAATAAGAGAATTGGAAGGTGAGAGAAGTGCTAGATTAGAAGCAATTAATATTAATAAAGAAAAAATACGTAGTCAAGTAAATAGAATAAAAGAAACCATCAATAAAATATTGAGAGAAGACACGACATTAGCCGAAAGAATAAAAACTTTATTCAGGGAACAAGGAATTACGATCGCTAGCGTTTTAACCGCTTTTGGAATGATTATTGGTCTTATTGTTGAAACCGTTATACCCGGTGGAGGAGGAGGATCTATAACACCAAAACCTCCACCAAAAGGTGATGGTGTGAAAGATTGGATAAAAAAACAATTAGACAATATTGGAAAATTATTAGCTAAATTAGCTGGTAAAGCAGCAGCGGCATTACCAGGTATAATAGGGGCTATCGTATCATGGTTATTATCCGCAACGGGTAAAGTTGTTAGTTGGTTTGGTGAACATTTATGGGCATTACTTGTTTTAGTTGTTGGGTTATTATATACATCGACAAGAGAGTATTTTAACGATAAAAAAATAAAACTGTAAGACCTACCGCTATACTTCCTACTATTATTGCTGTTCTATTATCTACATGTTCGGATACCTTCGGGTTTACTTCTGGAGACTCTTGTTCTAGTTTAGGTTTAGGTTTAGGTTTTTTAATATGAATAATAGGAGATTTTTTAGTTTTTGTTCCATTTATTACGTTAGAAGGAGATTTATTTATCGAATTAACGTCATCGTTAATTCCTAAAACTTGTTCTTCAGTTGATACTACAATTTCATTATTATATCCGACAATAGTTCCTATTTGTAAAATCATATCGCTCGGAGACATATAAAGACCGAGTCCGTAACTGTAATTAACTTTACTTCTAGCATATTTTAAAACATTTTCGTATCTCGAAATCTGACTCGGTAAATCTATCGGACTATTGACAGCATCCTGTATATTTGCTAAGAATTGTTTTTGAGCGTCAAAACCGGTTCCTACCTTTAAAATTTCTACTCTAGTTTGACTTTGAGATCCTAGTAAAGCCCATACGAATATTCTAATACTTTCGTTTATTCTAACTAATCCCGTATGAGTAAATCCATTAGATTTATCTAATAAAAAAGTAGTCCAGGCGTTACTAATATTTCTAGTATGAGTTATAGAATCATTAACACTAAAGAATGGTCCATCGCTTAAATGACTAGCTCTATATTTTCCATCGGGTTTAAAGTATTGACTGTACGTACCGAGACCGTGGCAACCTCCTCTATCTAATTTCTGTCTCCAATCCGTATGAGGAGAAATATTAAACTCGTTACATAATTTTTGATACGCAGCTTTATCATATTGATTACTATAATAACAGAATGCTGGATCCGTAGGAATTGGACATTGTAATTCTTTTATTATTCTTAAAATACAGTAATAAACGTGAAAAGTATAAACCGTTTTTGTTAGATCAGTAGTTTTTTCTAAATGATCTTCGTAACTTACGCCGCAACCGGAAGTTGCGCACCAAACGGCAAAATTTAATTGACATTGCCACCAATCGAAAGGAGAATTTAACCAAGTATTCCACGGATCATTCGAATGTAGCGTAGGATTTTGATAATTTTGAAATATATCAGGAAAATTTACTGGAAAACTTTCATCTTTATTAACGTACATATCTTGTTTGATAAGGCTTATATTTTTAAGTTTATAAGCGGCCCCCGATTTATAAGATACGTTTGGATTAAATTTAAATTCTTTTGGGATTGACATTTTTAAACATTAAAAAAAGCAAACTAAAAAAAAATGCATCATACAATTTCAAATATTGATAAAACTATTAACTTACAACAATATATCGATAATAGAAATGGGAATAAATGTATCGGATTGAAAAGTATTACGTACGGTGTAGGTTGGTATAATATCGTTAACGAATATGTACAAAAGGTGGGCGAGAGACCTATTCAAATTCCAGATGGTTATTATAGTTTTCAACAATTATCCGATTTTTTAAAAACTTATAATATTACCTTAACTGTTAACGAAACTAATGGAATAGCATCGTTAATTACTACTCAAGATTTGAGATTGAGTAAAAATTTGAACTATATGTTAGGATTTGATAAACCTAGATTTAGCCCTAATAACGTACACATCGGTGATAAGAGTATAGATTTCGCTATCTATAAATCGTTGTACGTTCATTTGGAACAAGTTAGTACTTCTTATAATTTTCTAGACGGTAATCCTAGTACCTTGTTAGCGGTTATTCCCGTAGAAAATAAAGAATTCGGAGATATAACTACGATTAGATTCGAACATCCCGAATATAAAAGTTTAATTAATGACGCTATAACCGAATTAAATTTAGAAATAAGGGACGAAAATAATAATAAAATAGTTAATCGTCTACCGGTTAATTGCGTTTTAGAGTTAAAAGATTATCTTTAAAAATGAGTATATTCGGAACTAAAAAAATAAAAAGTGTTGGTAATTTAGAACTGAAAGAAGAAATTAATAAATTTAGGGACGTAGTTCCACAGTTGTTTAATAGACAACATGTTGATAATTTAGCGCTGAAAGAAGAAATTAATAATTTGCGGAACGTTTTAGTTCCGAGAGTAGATGAATTGTATGATAGAGATAATAGAAATATAATAAGCATATGCGCCGAAAGTAAGGGTGCATTAAAGGATGGAAAAGTATTTAGTTTCGGTAATGCCGGTAGAGAAGAAGGGGTCGGTTACGTGACGGGAAGGACCGGTTGGATAATGGGGGTAGGATTATCAAGTAAAAGAACGGACAATGCTAATGTAGCTGTTGCGGTATCTATTAATGGAATTGAACAACCGGAATATGGTGTGTCTTTAGATATTTTTCCAAGCGCCGCGGCACGTTTCGCTAAACCATTAAAGATTGAACCTCTAGATGTAATCAATTTTGTTTGTAAAACCGATAATTCTACGTGCGTTAATACGGTGGCGTCAATGATAATTCAATTATCATACTAAAAAAATGCCTTAAAAATGTCGGCCTACGGAGAAAAATTAAACCCATACAGAAAAATAAGGGAACCGAGAGGTGTAAAAGGAATTAGACAGAGCGTCGTAATAACTAATAATCCTTCAACTATTGATCAGAATCAACAGTTATTAGTGAGATTCCCTAACCTAGGGTATAATGATGTTATTGTTCCTGGAACAGTTAGATTAGCATTTGAAATTGAACTTAAATCTAACGATGTAAATTCAACTATATATCAAAACATAGGAAGATCAATAATTAAAAAAATGACCATTCGTATAAGCGGAAATGAAGTTATGTCAATTGATGATAGCGATATTTATCATTGTTACGTCGATTTATGGAAAACACCTAGTGAACGTGCAAGCATGGCTTATCAAGGTATTGGTAAAATTAATATGTTAAAACATAGAGTTGGAGCGGAAAATGCGAGTGTAGACAAAGAAGACGAAGCTATAGCGGATGCGTATAAAAATAGATTTTGTATTCCGTTAGACTTCGAACTATTAGAAACGCATATACCATTTTATCAGTCCGGTCTCGGTGATAGACTCGAGTACGAACTTACATTCAATGATTATAATAAAGTTATTAACTCGACGGATAAAGATGCGAGTTATAAAATAAGTAATATTTGTTTAGAATTCGATATGGTTTCCGACACCGAATTATCTAGACAGATAAGACAACAAGTTTCCGGTAAAATGGTTATTTTGTACGATAGAATACCAAGGCATAGGAAAATAACGAAAAATAAATCCGATACTTTATGGAATATAAATTTAAATGTTCCAGCGAGAAGTATGAAAGGGGTCCTGATGTTGTTCGAGGACCCCGAAAGAACGAACACCGAAACTTATTTCAATCCTAAAATAACAAAAGTAGAGATTACCATCGAAGGAGTTCCGAATCAACTATACAGTCAAGGAATGAAAGCTTATCAACAATGGGATGAAATTAATAAAATTTTTGCTATGAATTCTAAACGAAATAAAATAACAAATTTAGTTTTAAAAGATACGTTCTTCACTAATACGACATTAGAAAAATATCTTACCAGTAATTACGCGTTATGGCTTGATTTACGCTCAACGGATGATAACTCGCTACACGGTTCGGGAAGGCGAATTGAGAATGCCTCCGAAGGAATTACGATACTAATAACGAAAGAAGCAGGAGAAGATGAAACAATAAATGTTTATCTATTTGTTATACAAGACGCGCAAATTAATTTTGAAGATGGTAGATTTAAAGAAGTTGTTTATTAAAGGAACTGAAAACTAACGTAAAGTGGAACGTCGGAATTTTAATTCCGTCTAAAAAATGGAGCACCGTGAATTATCTTTAAAACCGGAATACCCGAAATATCCTCATTGTGCTATTATATGTGGACAGACAGGTTGTGGAAAGACCGAGTTTGTACTTGACCTTTTAGAAAATCAATATTATAAAATATTCAAATATATAGTTATATTGTGTCCTACTATTCAATGGAATAAAGCTTATAAAAATCGTGAGTGGATTGGAGATGTTAGGAAACCTAAAAACAAAAATATAATAATTGTTAATCCCGTTGATAAGGATGGAGAAGAGAAACTACAAGAACTACTAAGAAAGTTCTTCAATCTATATGCCGGTTATTCAACGTTATATATCATCGACGATTGTAGCGCTACAAAAGAATTAACGAAGAAAAGAGATATGCTTTCCGAATTAGCTTTTTCAGGGAGACATGCTGAACAATCAGTGTGGGTTATTTCACAGAGATACAATTCTGTTTTAAAAGATCTGAGAGAACAAACAAAATGGTTATGTATGTTCTACACAAAAGACAGAGATAGTTTTGAAAATTGCCTAAGAGAAAATGACGTTATTCCTACTTTGGAAGAACGACAAAGAATTAAAGAAGAACTAAAAAAAAAGAAGCATCGTAAATTGATATTGAGAACGGATCAACCTACCGGCTATTGGTTGGTCGATTACTAAAGCATTGCTTAAGCTTGTTTAAGCATTACTAAAGCATTGTTTAAGCTTTGTTTAAGCATTACTAAAGCATTACTAAAGCATTGTTTAAGCATTACTAATTAAAATGCTATTGGAAAAATATGGAACTGAAGGTTTCAAAAAAGTATAATTATTTTTAAACTAAAAAATAAATTATATAAAATGAATGCCGAAGAATTATTAACCGAAGTAACGGGAGAAGATGTTGAAGAAAAAATAGATGAAAAAAAACGTGAAAGATTATCAGCTATTGTAGCTGGTGGTAGTAGTAAACAATATCTTGGAAGAGAGTTACAACTTTCAGACATTGACGCAATGACTTCCGATCAAATAAAAAAACTATATTGTAGATATGAAGCTAAACTAGGAGGTAGTATGGTTAAAACATTAGGTAATTCTTTTATTAATTTATGTGTTATGGGTGTTTCTAAGTTTTTTAATGTTAACCCTCCCAAACTAATACAAGACTTAGAGAAAGATCCTATTATTAATAATGCATTAACTAGTTCATGTTGTGAACTATATTATAGATATGGAATGTATTTAGCACCTCTTTCCGCAATCTTAACAACAGCAAAACATGTTAATTTTACTAATAATGAAGACGATTCTCAAAAAAAAGATATAAAAAATGAATAGTGAAGAAAATATTAATAATGAAGAAAAAACGACCGTAAGGCGACCGGAGGGAGTTCCTCTTGGTTCCGCTTCGAATCTCTCGAAACCCAAAAATCCAAAACGAGTAGCTGCGGGTAAGAAAGGTGCAGAGGCAAGAAAATTAAAAGCAGAATTAAAAAGAAAAGAAGCAGAACTTTTGAAGAAAGAAAATATGGAACTAAAAATTTCGACACCAAGACAAATAACAAAAGATTCAGATGATGATGCTTTTCAAAATTCGACCGGAGGGGGCAAGCTTTCAAAAGATTCAGATGATGATGCTTTTCAAAATTCGACCGGAGGGAGTTTAAATTCGAAATTAGAAATAATAAAAGATTACATACCGTTATATGTATCAATCGTAGTTGCTGGATTAGGATTATATTTATTCGTAAAAAGTAAAAAAAAAGAAAAAGAAAATATATCTTATGAAATAAAGAAAGAAGAATATGACGCGTTTGAATTAAATTAATTTTCTTTTATCTAATATTTTTTCTTAAAAAATGTCAACAGATGGAAAACAAATAGCAAACATGTTATATCATGCAGGAGTAGAAACTGTATTAACAATTGGATATGCGGAAATAGGCAGAAAACTATTAAAAAGACCACCACCTAAAGTAGATTTTAATATGGGAGATATTGGAATGTTAACTATTGATATATTGCTTGCAATGGCAACAAAAGATATGTTGGTTAAACAAGGTATTATTCCAGCTGATATCATGAAGTGATTTTTATTTTTTTAAAAATGTCTAGAGTAATACCAATTAAGTTAGGTGATAAGTATGATTATTTATTTTTAAAACCAGATGATGATGTTGAAGAAGTTATAAAAGATTATTCAAAATATGTAGTTTTTGATCCCGTTCCTATTGAAGAAAATAAACCTAATTATTTAGCTATTGGCTATGGTATTTTTTTAATTGGGTTAACTGTTTGGGGAATTATTAATTTGATTACACCTCCAGTAGACTCGGGAAATTCAAAGTAAATGGGAATCCTAGTTTTATTTTTTAAATTAAAAAAATGGCAAGTGCAGTAATAATGATGATTGGGGGAGCAGTTACAAATGCATTAGCTTTTACTGGTGGTAATTATTTATTTTCACATTTAGGAAAAGATTCGGATAAAGAAAGAGAAAGACATGATAAAGCTGTGGAACAATTAGAAGCAGCAAAAGCGGATTGGGAAAAAGAAAGAACTCAAAGATTAGATTATATTAATAAAGAAATGAAAAAAGAACATCACGCTGAAAAAACATTTGTTGATGTTGACCAAGCTATGACAGAGTATTATTATGCGAGCGGTGGCGCTAGCTCTGCAGACGGAGGGAGCTTACCTCCAGAACCTAAATTAAGTGATTTTTATACACCATCGGAAGACCAGAAAAATAGAGAGATTGCTTTTGTTATTGGTGGCATGGCATTAACTGGTTTTGTTGCTTGGAAATTAATGTAGATGATATTTTACAAATTGATTTTCTATATTTAAAAATGAGCAAGGTAGAAAAAAAGATGATGGCACAAATGCAAAGTAAAGCACAAATGCAAACAGAAATCACAGAAGAAGAATTTGAAGAAATGTTAAAAGAACAAAATAAATTTAATACAAAGAAATGGTCTGATTTGAAAAAAAATAAAATCTATACAGTCATTGACTATACAACGGTTGAAACAAGTATTGGCGAAAGTACAATATTAACTCTCAAAGATGATGGAAAAGTTTGGTGTCCTTCACATCTTGCTACTAAGATAGAGGATAAAGAACCACCATTTTTTGTCAGACCACTTGGATTGAAACCGTGTAAGAATAACAAGAAGAATAAATACCACGCTTATGATTTAATTTTTCTATGAAAATGGAAAAAATATACTATAGCCCTAAAGGATTTTGGAAAGGTAAGACAGCTGTTAGTAAGTTAGCAAAAGAAGCTAAAGTTAATAAAAAACAAGCATTAGAATTTCTAAAGAAACAAGCGGTGTGGCAGATATATTTGCCTGCACCAAAGAAGATAATAAGACCTAAATTTGATGTGTCTGCAAAAAATGAAGTACATCAAGCTGATTTGTTGTTCTTACCTTTTGATAGAATAAAAAATAAAACGTATAAGTATGCATTGACATTAGTAGATGTGGGAACGAGATATAAAGAAGCTGTACCATTGACATCGAAAGACAGTAAAGAAGTTGCCGCTGCTTTTGAAAAGATTTATAAAAGACATTTGAACTATCCTAAACTATTACAAGTTGACCCGGGGAGAGAATTTATGGGCGTTGTTTCTCAACTAATGGCTAAACATAATGTTAAAATAAGAAGAGGTAGAAGAGAGATACATAGAGATCAAGGAATCGTAGAGAGATTTAATAGAACTTTGGCTGAAAGATTGTTTGGTTATCAGTATGCTAAGGAGATTGACACACAGAAAAGAAATAGAGAATGGGTTAAGAGATTACCAGATGTTGTTAAAGCAATAAATAATGAGACAAAAAAAACCTTCTCCAATTATAACGAGAAAAGTTGATACTGAAATATGTCTACTAGCGAACGTTAGATATTTATATCAACCTGGAGAATTAGAAGGAGGTGGTAAGAGAAGAGCTACCGACCCAATATGGTCAGTCGATATTCATAATATAGAATATCATATTATTACACAGGGTATAAGAGTTTATTATTTGAAATCTCCTGCACCAACGAGAGGTTTTGTTAAAGAAGAACTTCTTATTGTTCCCGTTGATACCCATACCCGTATGTCCTAATTCCATCGGATCTTATGTATCTTTTATCATCAAAAGGATTTAATGTTATTTTTTTTACTTTGATTTCATATATATTATGTTCTATTGATCTTAACATATGCATTTCATGTTCTTGTTTTTCATTATTGAATAATGATTCTTTATAATTATTAAAATTTATTTCATCTTCAATTATATTCTTTTTTGTTCCTTTTGCTCTTTTAATAGAATCACCATTATCCATTAATAAAGAATATTGTTTTGCTTTTAAACCTACATATTCAGATATTAAATTTCCACCGCATTCATCTTTAAATTTCCCAGGAACTTTTTTATTTGTTGTATCATGTAAAAAATGATCATTTGAATAATTTGAAAAATCAAATTCATCTTTCATTTCTTCCATATCTTTATATGCGTCTTCTGTTTCTAATTCAATTAAAAATGAATCAGTATCTGTATATAATAATTTACATTTTTCACCATATTTCTTTTTTAATACATTGTAGTACCAATTGTACATAGTTTCTTTTGATAAATCTAGAATAGAAAATCCAACATATGTTGGTTTGTTTAATGTTAAACTTGTTTTATTCATATGTATTGCTGATAAATCATCAGAGAATTTTATACGCCTGTTAAAATTTGGTTTAGCTAGTAACTTTCTAAGTTTTTCATTTTTACTTCCATCTGTTTTTACTAATTTTATATCTACTCTTTTTCTTAGATTTTCCATAGTTTTTCCGAATACAGAATTGTTCATTAGTTTAAAGAAATCTTTTTCAAAAGCTGTTTTTGCTTTTTTTCTTAATTCAGTATTAAGTTGTATATATGGAGCCATCCAAGGTTTTTCATTGAATTCTAAAATTCTATGAATTTTTGTTACTTTTAAACCTAGTTTTTCATATAGTTCAAGATTTTTATAATGTATAACATATTTTTCTTTGTTCATAAGATTAGGAACAAGTTTCTCTACTTTAAATAAACTTTTATTATCTAATAATCCTTTTTGATAATCAGAAAGCCATTCTTCTTTTACTGTAAGTCTTTCTGGGGCAAGTGGATAATCATTATGTTCTTTATGTAAATGTTTAGGATATTTTAAATCAACTTCTAAAATCCATCCTTTTTCTTTTCTTTTTCTCTTATAAATCCATTTAAACCCAGAGTATGGAAGTGGTCTTAACATTGCAAAAGAATATAAAGCATTTGCATCAAAATACATTATATAATTATTTTCTTTATTTTCATCATAACCTTTAATATAATTAGCTTTTGCATATCTTTTAGAAACCATTGATATTCCTCCTCTCATACCCTTTTCAATGAAAAGATGCATGTCAATATTTGATAATAATTCTAATTCTATTTTTGTATATTTTAATAATGCATCCCAAGATAATCCTGGGGCTGTATAATAATGTAAAGGGTCAAGTTTATAATTATCCATACATGTTTTTCTGAATGTTTGAAATACATCTGCTAATAATAGCACATCTGTTTTTAAATATAGATCATGATAATCTCCTAATGTTTTGCAGTTAAATGTTTTCCAAATATTTTGTGCATGTTCATAATCTTTTTTACTAATATTTTTACCTGTTAGAGAACTATAAAACTTTTCTATAGGCGGTAATTCTGTTTCATTAAATCTTTCAAATGAATCCATGTATTCATACATATAAACTCCCTTACGAGTAAGTAAATGTGAATTAGTTGTATATTTTGTTGTTATTGATAAACTTTCTTTATTTAATTGTTTATATCTTACATTATGGCATTTTTTACAATCCCCTTTTAACATAAAATTTTCATTAATGTTTATTTTTTCATCTGATCCACACTTATCACAACATGATGTTGAATCAATTACTCCTTCTGTTAGATTTGCCAAAGATGATGGCATAAATTGAAAACTATCTAAAAATTTAAATTGTCCAACAGAAAAAGAAATATATTTTTCTGAATTATTTGCTATACAAGAAATATTTCCTTTTAAAATGTTTATTTTTTGCATTATTAAATGAGAATCATAACCTTTTAGGTTATGAAATACTACTGGTATTTTTGTTGAAAATGGTATAATTTTTAATTTAAAGTTACATATTTTATGAGCTGCCCCCCCCCCCCCCCCTGTAATTACCAGTAAAATGACAATGATCTCTTACCTTATCTCCTAATAATTAATTTCCACATATCCAGCAATCTTTTGCATTTTTAAAATCTTCTATATTTTCTTCTGTCATTGTAAGAAATTTTGGATTATTAAATATTTTATTAATCTTTTCTTTTTCTTCTTCTATACATGTAAGAAATTTTTCTACTGCATTTTCTCCTCTATATATTACAGGTTCTTCTGCTTTCCCATCATATCTAACAACTGTATAACCAAATCCACATGGTTTATGTTCATTTATTATTTCTGTTTTTTCACCTTTTTTAATAGAAACTGGTTCTATTATACTTTCAAAGTCAGCATAGATTGCAAAGGGCACTGGCATTTCATTTTGATAATTTTCAAATTTAATTGTAGAACCTTTTGGTGGCATATTAATTTTTGTTGAAGATGTATTTATTCCTTCACAATCTTCTTTATGATTAGTTAATAAATATTCTCTTGAAAAACCATGTAAACATCTTTCACAAAAATATGTTATCCTACAATGTTTGTTTTGTCTAAATAATAATTTGTTAAGATTCTTAATCCAGCAATAATGATTTTTTTCTTCTTTTTCAATTAACATTAAGTTTATTCTTTTAATTTCTTTAGGTTGATTAGATATATAAAATGGAAATATTTTATATTCTTTTTGCACTCCTTCAGCTACAAGTTCTTTAAGTGCTGGAAGGAATTTAATTGCTAAAGTTTTTCTATGCTCATCTGTTTTATCATCTTCAATAAGTTTTTCAACTGCTTTTGCTTTATCAGCTAAAGGAATTTTTCTTTTTCTTAATATTACTTTATCAACCATCTTTTCTATAATATCTTTTATTATTATCTCTTTATAACCATATACATTTATTGCAAGATTATTCTGTTTTTCAAACTTTTTTATTTGTTTTATTGACACAGGTGTTTCAATATCTTTTATGTTTAATTTTTTTTTATAATCAGGATATGATGAGGGTCTATCTGAATTTTTAGATACTGGATAAAGGGCTGAAATTATTGACCAGAAAAAACAAGCATCATCTTTATTTTTTACATTGATTATGGCTTTTTTATTTTTTAAATATTGTGGTAAATCAATGTATGAAGAAGCTTTTAATGGTTCATATTTTGCAATGTTTAAATATAATTTTAAACATTGATCAATTTCTAAACCAGAAGCTGTGTTTGTGAATTTCTCAATCCACACTTGTAAATAGGCTGTTTGATCATTATAATATTCTTCAATATTATCATTATATAATACTGCAATTTGTTGACCATGATTTGATGCATTAACAAATTTCTTTTTACCGTTTTGTTCAACCTTTTTAAATTGAAGAGAGAGACCTACTGAAAACTTAAGACCATCATATTCTTTTAAATCTTTTTTAATTTGTTCAACTATAATATTTCTTTTGTCTGAAAATAGTATACCAGGATCTTTATAATTACTAGCATCAATTTCATATACTTTAAAGTAATTACATTTTGGTTCATCTACTAATTTTAATTCTTCAGTTTTGTTAGATCCCATTTTGTAGATTTAAATTTCAATCATAATTTTTTTTGTTTTTTTATTTTTATAATATTCATTAATATAATTTTTATTTTTTACAATGAATGATTTATAGGCTTCTTTATATTTTTCTTTATTTTCATTATAATGTTGTTTTTTTCTTTCTTTTTGGCATTCTTTACATGCTGATTTAACACCCATCTTTCTACCTTTTGCTTTATGATATTCATTTAATAACTTATTTTCATTACATTTAGAACAAACTTTTCTAAGTTCTTCCATTTTTTTTAATGTAAAAATGAACTTATATTTTTTTCATACAATAAAAGACTTTCACTTGAGCCTCGGTACCTCTTTTTTTTCATTTTTCAATTAATGAAAAAAAGGGTCCGTAAATATATACTAGAGTTTGATTTTTAATATTTTTTAAAAAAAGACAAGCGATGAAATTAGGGGATCCCCCCTATGAGGCAGAACATACATTACCTATATATATGTGTTTGAAGGAACACGTGCCACCTGCGGAAAGCATGATGGATGAGGTACATAGACGTAATCCCTATAATAAAGTGTCAACTTGATAAAGCAGGTAACTCATCAGCAGATTAACAAGCTGTGATGTTTTCTGCTCTCAATGGCACTTGATGAATTATTCTCCATGTAGCATTTTGATTTCAAACAAAAACAAAAACTGTAGAATCAGTACTATATCATTTCATAAGCAAACAGAACAGACCCTGAGTAGACAGCTCTTATAGGAACTGCCTGATCTGAGTCTACTCTGTTTGCAACAGCATTAACCCTTTCCTTTATATAAATGTGTTTTCATGTATTTGCAAACAGAGTTGACCCAGATCAGACGGCTCCTATACACAAATTTCAATGAAAAATTCCCAATCATTTCTGAGATATAACTGAGATATATGACGAACGGACACAAGGATGCACATATAATGCAAAAACTATATCCCTCCGCTTTCACCGGTGGACAATAACTAATTATATAGTATATAATGATATTGTATTTGTACCTTGTGTAGAGACAAGCCAGGTATAACCACACCTTTCCCTGGATCTTCTCTAATAGGTAGAACACCTGACGGCACTAACAGATCTCTTATAGTCTCGTTATAAACCTGAAAAGGTAAACGTTTGCATATTTATGCATGATGCATTGATTGTCAATTTTAAAATACATTCTGTTACAATACTGCAAAGTCTACACTGAATTACAATTACATATATACTGTATAGACTGGGGCAGCAGAACCTCTCCAATAGCAACCATTAACTCTTTGCTCTTTGCACGCTAGCGGCAAAACTGTGATTTCCTGACCTATGCAAACAGTTTGGATCCAGATGAGACGCCGCATAAGGCGTCTCACCAGGATCCAAACTGTTTATCACCTTGACCATATTTTTGCAAAGAAATGAGAGAAAGTTTATTTTAAGAATTGAAGCAGACGACAATTGTTGCAGACAAAGAATTACTTAACGTGCAAAGAGTTAAATGATAAACAGAGCTCCAGATAAGATGCGTAAATTAAAAATATTTTCAGGCATACCTTCTTTATTTCTCCACCAAACCCCATGTTGTGAGACGATTCTAAAGAGTGGTCACAACATGGGGTTTGGTGGAGAAATGACGATTTTAATATTTGAGTTTGCACCGTTATCTGTAGCTCTGGATAAACATGGGTTTCTTTAACCCTTTCCCTAATGAACATTAATGCATGAATTGGCGACTGCATGAATGCTCATTAACTTAATTTTTATTATGTTAACTTTTCGTGCTTATTGTTTTTGGCTTTGCCAAAACTGTAAGATCAGGTCTTTATGATCCCACAAGCAAACAGAGGGGACACTGACCAGACGGATCCTATTATAAGAACTGTCTGATCTGGGTCAACTCTGTTTGCAAAGGCATGAAATAACATTAGATGAGGGAAAGGGTGAACAGCAGGTGCAGAATGCAAGTAATACACAGAAATCTGATTTGGAAGCCTTTGGCTTATAGTTTTATCCTGCATTAATGATTAATCAGAAGAATCAAGTAAGTGCTTGTTGTGAAGAGGATTTAACCCATTCCTCTCTAGGCTATTTTTAGACCCAACCTCTTTGAATACATCTACTGAAAAGGATTGTTTACTAGAGAAAAGGAACATTTTAGAATTGTGTAGGCTATTTTTAGACCAAACCTCTTTGAATAAATCTACTGAAAAGGATTGTTTACTAGAGAAAAGGAACATTTTAGAATTTTGTAGTTTAGAAACCATTGTGATAAATAGAACATTTGCTCCTATGGAGCAAATGCTCTATTTATCACAATGGTTTCAAAAAGTGATTTTTACAGAGTCTGAGAGATGTAGAGAGTCATATTTATGGAGGAAAGGGTTAAAACCATCAATATGGATCCTATATTTCTGACCTGTGCTTCAATTCTACATATAACTGTAAACTTTCTAAACAGACCAAACAGTCTGACCAAAAGTCACTTAAACTATGTTAACAAAACAACTACATGTATTAGCTTAGTATGGGGATAATGACAGTTCTTACCTCTAAGTATGAGATAGCTACATCACAAGTTTTAGTATCTTTGATGTTGTCAATACGGGCATACAGAGCCAGCATGGTCTGGTATATGACACCAGGAGTCTCTTTGTTGCCCAACATTGTGTGGGTTTTGCCTGCACCAGTAGCACCATAGGCAAATACTGAAGCAAGAACAATATATGTTACATCAGATTTTTTGGAAATGGCAGAAACTGTAGAATCTACACTATTTCATAAGCAAACAGAGCAGACCCTGGTCAGACAGCTGCCATAGGAGCTGTCTGATCTGGGTCTGCTCTGTTTACAGTGGCATACATCATGTGTAGAGATCATGATGTATTTATGAAGTAAAGCGATTAACCCTTTCCTCCATAAATACGCCTTTTTATGCCTATGTAAAAGTCACTTTTTGAAACCATTGTGGGAAATAAAGCATTTGCTCCATAGGAGCAAATGCTCTATTTATCACAATGGTTTCAATACTAGATAATTCTAAAAAAACAAGAGGGCCAGAATGGCCCTGAAGCGCTCACCAGACAATCAGAGGAGAAGATTTTCGAAGTTTTCACTATATGTTTCTATAGAAAACTAGCCGGCCCTGGGGCGGGCCAATTTTGACCCCAGGGGCATAATTTATATAACTTTTGTAGAGGACTTGAACATGATGCTATGAGCCAAATATGAAAGCTGAGAACCTTTCAGTTTCAGAGGAGACGATTTTCAAAGTTTCCTCTATATGTTTCTACTGAAAACTACCCACCCCTGGGGCGGGGCCAGTTTGACCCCAGGCCCATAATTCATATAACTTTTGTAAAGGACCTATACATGATGCTATGCGCCAAATATGAAAGCTAAGAACTTTCCAGATTCAGAGAAAAAAGTTTTTAAAATTTTCACTATTTGTTTCCATTGAAAACTGCCCACCCCTGGGGCGGGGACAATTTTGACCCCAGGGCCATAATTTATATAATTTTGTAGAGGACCTAAACATGATGCTATGTGCCAAATATGAAAGCTGAAAACCTTCCAGTTTCAGAGGAGAAGATTTTCAAAGTTTTCACTATATGTTTCTATTGAAAACTGCCCATCCCTGGGGCGGGGCCAATTTTGGCCCCAGGGCCATAATTTATATAACTTTTGTAGAGGACCTGAACATAATGCTCTGTGCCAAATATGAAAGCTGAGAGCCTTCCAGCTTCAGAGGAGATTTTCAAAGATTTCACTATTTGTTTCTTTTGAAAACTGCCCACCCCTGGGGCGGGGCTAATTTTGACCCCAGGGGCATAATTTATATAACTTATGTAGAGGACCTGAACATGATGCTCTCTGCCAAATATGAAGCTGAGAGTCTTCCAGTTTCAGAGGAGAAGATTTTCAAAGATTTCACTATTTGTTTCTATTGAAAACTGCCTACCCCCGGGGCGGGGCCAATTTTGACCCCAGGGTCATAATTTATAAAACTTATGTAGAGGACCTGAACACAATGCTATGTGCCAAATATGAAAGCTGAGAACCTTCTGGTTTCAGAGGAGAAGATTTTCAAAGTTTTACTATATGTTTCTATTGAAAACTTCCCACTCCTGGGGCGGGGCCAATTTTGACCCCAGGGGCATAATTTTAAATTTACATAACTTTTGTAGAGGACCTATAGGTGATGCTATGTAGATTCAGAGGAGAAAATTTTTAAAGGTTCAAATTGTTGACGCTGGACGACGCACACCGCACGACGACGGACATCAGGCGATCACAAAAGCTCACCCTGAGCACTTTGTGCTCTGGTGAGCTAAAAATTCCTTTTCTCTAGTTAATGCTCCTTTTTCCGATTTTCCCAGCAGTGTTTGGTAGATAAATTCGAAGAGGTTGGATCTAAAAATGGCCTATGAGGGAATGGGTTAACATACCTGAACAGTTGTACCCATCCAAGAAACTATTCAAAACTGAATGAGTTGTAGCATTGAAAACATCAGTGCTGCTTGCATGTTCTCCAAATACATGATCAAAGGCAAATTTGAGGTCTTTATTTGGTCTTTTTCTAAGATCTATTGGTAAGCGCCTGGCTCCATAACTAGCATTTGAGTTTTCCCTTGGATCAAATACTAAAATATTCTCATTAACGGCTTCAACAACTATATGTACTCTGTAATTTCCCTGAACCTCAGCAGAGTTTGGCGGTCGAATACGAACAACAACTTGAACATTGCCATTTGTTCCCTCGTCTGCTGAGCCAGTATCAGCACTATGTGGCCTTTTTCTATTGTGTGGCAATGGCATATCTGAAAATAATAACAATGCACTATGTAAATAATCTTCTCAACTAAAAGACAGCAATTTTTCATTACATGTTTGGTAAGTTTAGCTTACACATGTAGGAATGTTGGTGGTGGAAAAGCGAGCTCATCTTACAGTTATTAGTGCCTTGGTTAGAGTGTTGGATATGCACTTAAAATTGACTTCCATGGAAGTCTTTCATGGTGAGTTTTATGGCTCTTCAAATCATATTTTATTTGTAGACTAGGTGCCTTACATTTAACCAGACAGAGATGTCTTTTAAGTTTAACCCTTCGCTCTTCGCTTGCTATTCACGTCAATATACCTACCTGTAAATAGTGAAGACCCAGATCAGACAGCTCCTGCAGGAGCTGTCTCATCAGGGTCTGCACTATTTATAAGTTGATTGTGCAACCAGCGCACCCAACAGCAGTAATTGCACAGCGAAATACGTGTACACAGTGAAGATATATGTAATTATACAACAGGACATAGGTAAAGAAGGAGAAATGTATTTCAAAATTCAGCAAGAGAAGGTTAACACAATTGCAGAAAAAGAAGACCCAGATCAGGCAGTTCCTGTAGAAGCTGTCTGATCAGAATTCCCTTATGGAATAATAAAGATAACTGTTCCTGTCATGGTCAAAACTACCTGTGTCCAAAAGCAATTACCAACTACAACAAGAGCACCGCAAGTGGGTGCAAACGCTTGTCTGTCGTCATTCTCAAGTTGAACATCATCATGCATACCAAATATGAAGGCTGTAAATGAAAAATTGAAGAAGTTATGGTTAATGTTAAGATTTCGGACGACGACGACAACGTGGACGCCGGAGTTACGACAATAGCTCGTGATTTCTTCGAAACAGATGAGCTAAAATGTGTCTGTAAGACACAGCGATGTCCTCGAGGTGGTGCTTGCCTAGCTGCACATAAAATTCCTAAGTCATTTGACCTTGGGCTTGCGGGCAGCATGGGCTTGGTGTGCAGTGAAAATATGGATGGTGTTCAATGTGTATATGCAATTCCATGCCAATAGCTATATAGTGGTTAGTGAGATATAAGACTGAAAAAACTGCGACAACCAACTGCATGTAAAAGCATGACACAGACGGACGGACAGGTGCAAAACATTATGACCCCTGACTATCGTCAACCCGTATTATTCGGACCATTTGTGGTACTTACGGTACCATATTTCACTACAGGGGCATAAAAATAATCTACACAGTAGTGTCACGGTACATCAATTTAATTAACATTCATATCATCATTTGAAATTTTCTCATGATGATGAATATTCATTCATGTGGTAAAGGGATAACCCTACATGTATATTACAATTCTGGTTTATCCTTATTTAGATATTAAAAACAGACATAAACAGGAGAGCCAAACTGATACTAAATACCATTATCTGGGTCACAACTCAAAAGTAAGAATTTCCACAACCAAAGGGCCACAACTCCTATCGTAATGGTGGATATAAGAATAAACAATGCGTTGTGTCTTCAGTACTTATTATTACGTTCAGCTCTCTTCAACTTCCATTGTATATATATAAACAAAGTGACGTCGCAGACGTCGACGTCGTTTCCCGCGTAACGTGCACGGCGGCGCTAAAACGTATTCACGACATTCTGGGGGCCGCAAAAAGTTACATTACTTTAAGATTAAAAGTGCACGTATCCTATCATTAATTAAAGAAATAAACTTAATAATTACGCTGGTGTTAGTAGTTAATCAAATACATGTAATCTCCAGTCTCTAAAAGTCTTATCTCACGTTTGAATTCACTTATTATTGATCACGCTTGTCGAAAGCGTCTATCACTTCAAGTGGGTATAGTTTTACAATCGGCCTAGTAGCGATAAGTCCGTTTGCCATTTTAATTTTGGCTGCGCGAATTAAACCGTCGTTGCCGTAGACGAGGCTCTGAATCACAGCAAGTTTCCAACGGATCCTGGGGGAATCTTCATGGACCTGGACGACTTCGCCAACACGGATGGTCTGGGAGTTGGACCCGGGTTTGCCGTTGCGTTCACGGAGTGCTGTGAGGTATTCTGTTTTCCAGCGAGTCCAAAACTGGTCGATCAAGCGTGATTGAATCCTCGCCCGCCTCGAAATGTCGTTCCGATCTGACAATAAGGTTCCATGATCAATGTCAGCTCTAAGATGAGGTAACGATCGGATCTTCCGGCCAGTCATTAAGTGAGCCGGGGTTAAAGGTTCAGGATCATCCAGGGTGGAAGAAACGTACGTCAAAGGACGGTCGTTCAAGATGGACTCGACTTCAATTACGACTGTCTGTAATGTTTCTAAGTCAACCAGGGCGCGACCAAGGATCTTTTTTAGAGTTTGCTTCGTCAGACCGATGAGACGCTCCCACCAGCCGCCGTACCACGGTGCTCTTTCAGGAATAAACCGCCAATCTACTCCAACGTTTGCGAGATGATCTCTAACTGTCTGGGATTCGAACATGGACTTCAGGTAGGTAGATGCCTTCTGGAACGTTTTAGCGTTGTCCGAGATCATTAACGAAGGTAATGACTTGCGACTGGTGAATCTTCGAAATGCCTGCAGAAAGCAATCTGTAGACATACTGGTAACAACCTCTAGATGTATGGCTCTGGTAGCGGCACACGTAAACAGGCATACATATGCTTTATTTTCAGTTCCCGAGGGACTCCTTATGTATAGTGCGCCTGTAAAATCTACTCCCGTTACGGTAAAAGGAGGGGCTTCTGTAACTCGTAGTTTCGGTAGTGGGGGTATTTCTGGCGACCTGTATGGGTTTCCCTGTACTTTGCGGCAAATGACGCACTTCCGAATAATTGCGTTGACGCATTGTCGTATTGCTGGTATCCAAAACTTCTGTCTGATACCTGTGACTGTTGAGTTCATGCCAGAATGACCTTGTGATTCGTGGGCTGCTTGAACCACCAATGTTGTAAATGTATGTTTCTTTGGCAACAGATATGGGAATTTTGTGACGTCATCAACGGCTGCATTGTGGATCCTGCCGCTACATCTGATGGTTCCTGTATCATCTAGGAATAAATGCAGTTGTTTTATTAATGTCGCTCTCGGTTTGTTTGTCTTCAGCTGATGCATTTCTTCTCTGTAGTTCGTTGCTTGGCAACTGCGTATCCATAGTAACTCGGCTTGATCAAGTTCAGTGGCAGTAAGTGGACCGAGTATCGCGTTGGATCGACCTAACCGGCAATTATGGATGAATCTATAAACGTAGCATGTAATGCGTAAAAGCTTGCTGAGTTTACTGTATTTCTGCACGGTTATGACGTTTTGCACGTTATTATCTGCTGTTGTCCTATCTGTATAGTCGGTGACGACCAGCTGTGTACATCTGGGTTCTTCTAACATAATCTGTACATGTAGATTTTCGGAGAATTCCCATGTCGGCCATCGGGTTTTGTCACATAACCACGCAGGTCCGGTAATCCACAGATCATTCTTTATGAAATTTTCAGCGGTTATGCCCCTTGTTTGCAGATCTGCCGGGTTGTCTGCCGTATGACAATATTTCCACTTATATTGTTGAGTCAAATCTCGGATTTCTTTCACACGATTTGCCACAAATCTTGGAAGTACTTTCTGCGTAGCTATCCATTGAAGGACTATCTGACTGTCTGACCACATTGTGATATTTGCAGTAGGAAATGTCGTCTGTAAATGCTCAGCGAGTCTAGCACCAACTAGTGCTGCCATCAGCTCAAGTTTGGGGAGTGTTAAAGTCTTAAGAGGGGCAACTCGATTCTTTGCCATGATCAGCTGCGATTCCTCTTTATTGCTTATGTAAGCTGCAGCTCCGTAGGACATCAAGCTTGCATCAACGAATATGTGTAAGCTGCTGCTGTCACTGCACTCAATGCCAGTACTCTTGCTTAAATATTGTCTCTGGAACGTGATATGCGTGGCTGTGTTCAAATCTCTAGCAAGGCTGTTCCACACAGTTTGTACATTTTCTGGTAGGTGGACGTCCCAGTCAAATTTCTGCTTCCAGATCAGGATTTTGGCTCTTACTGTAACAGGACTCAGTAGACCAAGGGGGTCGTAGATCTGGGATGACTGCTTCAGTATGAATCTTTTTGTGACGTTGTCGGTAACAGGAATGTCTCTTTTTGCAAACGACAAGACGTCTTTTGACGGATCCCAGGGACGTAAACCCAAGACCTTCGTGACGTCATCAGTGTCTAAAACGTTGTCTCTTTCGGCAATACGAAGTAGCTTCTCACTGTTGGAGCTCCATGATCTGAGATTCATACCAGCACTTGACATCAAGGCACGCGCTTCTCTGTAGTACTGGTCACATTCGTCATCTTCCTGGAAACTCGATATGACGTTATCGACGTAAAGATCTCTCCGTAGAATTTCTGATGCTGGTACACTTGGGTTGGTTTCTAGATGCTTCAGTATGGTTGCGTTGAGTATAAATGGCGACGACGTTGCACCAAACAGCACCGATCTAAAACGGTAAGTCAAGAATTCACTGCAGGGGTCGCTTGGATCTTGTAGCCATAGAAACCTCGTGACGTCACGATCATCTGGGTGAAGGCTTACGTTCAGGAACGCTTTCTCAATATCAGTAGTGACCGCGTATCTATGAAGTCGAAATCGCAGAAGGATAGAGGTAAGTTCATTTAGAACCGGGGGTGTCGATTGAAGACAGTCATTCAAACTCGGCGAATCCGGCCTCTGTCTGCAACTGCAATCGTATACGATTCTTATGGGCGTGGTTGACGAGTCTTTCTTCACAGGGTGGTGAGGTATGTAATGGATTTGATTGACTCTGTTAAGCTCTGCATCTGGTACTTTTTCAATAAACCCACGTCGCTCCTGCTCAGCAATAATTTCGCCATATTTTTTTAGCATCTCAGGTTCTTTGGCAAGTCTACGGACGGTACTTTCAGTTCTCTTTAACACAATGTTGTAGTTCGTAGGCAACTCCGGATGTTCTGATCTCCATGGTAACCTAGCTGTATACCGCCCATTTTGATGTTCGATAGATGTCTCCTGGTAATGTTGCAATTCTTGTTCTAGCTTACAGTCTGGCTCGTTTTTTTGTAATTCCGAGGCTTTCTAAATTCCAGAAACGTTCTAACGACAGTTCATCGGGAATCGTTGACACCATGACGTTGAGAATTTGTTGTGACCTTCGTCCCGGGGCAACGCTGTTGAATGATCCGGAAAGCAGGTAACCAAGCTTGGACTTAACAGCTGTCGGACCACAACCTCGGATGACTTCATCTTCTATAAAGTCCCAATAAAAGTCCGCGCCAACTAACAACGACAGTGGAAACTCGTTGTCATCTGAGACCGGATGGGCTAACTTCAGTCCTTTCAAATACATGTATGTCAATTCCGCAATGTCTGATCTATGACTAATGTCAATAGGCGTAGCTATTGTGGGCACTATGAGTACATGTACAGGAATCTTCCGCTGCTGTTCCGTGACAACGTAAACTGTCGAAGTGTCTATGTGTTGAATCTTTTCCCGACTGCCTCCGAATGCGGATAAACTGATTGCTTCTGTGCTTTCCCTCGGTAACTGTAGTTCATTAGCTAATGTCTCTGTAATGAAGCTTCTCTGAGCCCCCTCGTCAAAAAGAACTGCTGCGGTACTATAACTGTCTCTTTAACACACATCTGTAATAGCTGTCTTCAACAACACACCTGATCGTGATTGGCGCGCGGATGTATACAGGACAGCAGCATCTCTTGTCGTCTGCTGAGGATGTGCGTATCTGGTCGTCTGCTGAGGGGCTGACGTTCTACTGTTATCTGTCTGACATATGGTAGTATGGTGTTTTCTGCCACATCGTTGACAACGTTTCCTGGATTTGCATGAAAACACAGCATGCTTGCGGAAGCAGTTAAAACACAATTTCTTCTCCTTCACAACTTTCAACTTTGACTGTACATTTGGATACTTCCCACACTCACTAACCACATGAGGATCTGCACATAGTAAACACTGTAATGTTTGTCTTTTCTCTCCTTGATTTTTGTCATCTGTGTAACGCTTTGCACCCGCAAACAACGATGATGCAGACCCATATAAGTCTGCTTCCGGTCGCAACATGTTTGACGCACCATTCCTTGAATATTGCACGGCGTAAATCACTTAGCAACCAGTCATCATCACCATGTTGTCTTGCTAGATGTTCTCTGATGTCACCGGGTAGTTTATCGAGTACGATCGGCACGAGCACGTCGCCGTAGTTTTCCTGTGGCTTTCCGAGGGATTCGAGCGCGCGTATCTTCGTCTCCATTTCGTCATAAAACTTTCTTAGACTGTGCAGATTGTTACTGGGGGCGGGAAGTTGGAGTAATGCCTGCATAGTCGCGTGCACAATTTTATGTCTCTGACCATATCTTTCTTTCAACAAATCAATTGCCCGTGCATAGTTTGTATGAGTCAGTGCAAACCCGTCTATTGTACGTGCTGCTTCCCCTTCTAACTGGCTTTTAAGGTAAGAGAACTTCTGTACATCGGTCAAATTGTAATTTTGATGCACTGTTGATTCGAAAGAGTCCCAAAATGTCTGCCAATTTTGAACATCACCATCAAAATTTGGGAGTGTAAGTTTATGTAGTCTGTGATAATTTGCAGTAAATGAAGTATGCGACACCTTACCAGTAGCATTCTGTGACCCACCGACACATGGTTGAACGTTAACCGCCTCTTGCTGGATCACGGTATGACTCCTGTCGTCACAGTTCACACTTCCGGCTCCATCACTTGAACTTCCGTCTGCACCAGCGTACATCCTTGCCACGTTGTTCTGTGTTCCAGCTGCTACCACGGGATTCGTCTGTTCCTCGAAACGTCCGTCTCCACAATGCTCGTTCTGCGCATTGCGATTCACATTTGAATCATTGGCATCTATTTGACGTTGAAATTCTCTAAGTCCCATAAATTGTAGTTTGAGTCTGAACGAGTCTTTTTCTGTTGTTACGATTTCTTCTTCGATGTGTTCCGCATCAGTTGCTGACATTATCTTCTCGTTTAATTCGTTAAGTGTCTTCGTCTTCGTTTCCAGTTCCTCTAGAGCCAACTTGAACTGTACGATGTTCCGTTGCTCCTTCGATTCTTCGGCTGATTCAATGAACATGGAAATGGTTGTTCTAATGCCAGCTCGCATAGCGTACAACTTCTGTAAGTTCGTCTTCGACATCTTATCCTGGTCACGGCACCAATATCGTAATGGTGGATATAAGAATAAACAATGCGTTGTGTCTTCAGTACTTATTATTACGTTCAGCTCTCTTCAACTTCCATTGTATATATATAAAAAAAAAAGTGACGTCGCAGACGTCGACGTCGTTTCCCGCGTAACGTGCACGGCGGCGCTAAAACGTATTCACGACAACTCCAAAGTGAGTGATGTGATATAAATGACTATATAGAATGTTCATATTATGCCCATACATATTACTTTAAAGATTGGTGAAACTGGGACAAAAGCGTTTCATGTTACAAAACAGGACACTACACCGTACACGCCCACCTATAAGCCAATCTGAAGATTGGGGCAAAAATGGAAAAGTATGAAGAAAATTTCTAGAGTGGGATAGTATGCATTGTAAACTGATAGAGGGTATACTTGTAATATTGAATTGTGCGTTGAAGAGTAAACTAGTTTGGGCTACAGTCATTTTATAATCACAGCTTAGATAGTTGGATGGCATAATCATTAACGGGTGAATCATGAATGTAAAAGATAGCAACGATCTTAAGGCTATCATGTTGTTATTTAAGGCTCGTTCAGTTGGTGTCGTAATCTGGAATCGCCCGATTTAATCATATCTTCATTTAAAACAGATTTTAACAGCAACAAGTGCCGTAAAAAGACCTTGTTTCAAGAAGTTTTACTAAAACTTTTATAATGTTTTTAGCAAGTGAGTCATAGTTTGCATCTTAGTTGATTTTACTAGGTTCGCGCCTCTCTTAGATTTCAAAATGCCATGTCTCGCATTGACTCAGAATATATCAAGCTTCTGTCTACCTCCAATTTCCTATTCGTTCTCGAGATGACTGTATTATTTATGAAAAGTATTGAAACAAATATCAACATAATTTCTATTTTCAAACTAGCCACGCTCAGTTGTAACGACGAATCCGATTGGTTTAGACGTCTGACTTGAAACGGTATAAATCAAATATCCATGCGGGCATAATGCGCGGACTCGATGTACTATTATTGCAGGAACTATCAATGATTTATAAACGCTCGTTTGCTTTGTTTTTAAGAAATTACCGTATTATATGTGCAGTAATAGAGACACAAAAATCGTGACACTAATATAAATTTCAAGAACTTCAAATTGAAATAAAATAATAAAAAACAAAATCAGTTCGGAACTGAATAAGAACGGAAAAAAACCTAGAGCCGAAGGATAGTTTAGTAGCTGCCCGTGTTAAATTCATTCATTCATTCATTGATTTATTCATTCATTCATTAGTTCATTCCTTCATTCGGTTGTTCGTTCATTTGTTTATTCATCCATCCATTCACCCATTCATCTATCCATCCATCCATCCATCGATGCATGCATCCAAGTAAAATTTGACAGAAGCGTGTGACTGAAACTGTCATAACAAAAGATATCAATAAAATATATTTTTCGCGAACACCCCTGCTCTATATAATAAGTAACTTAATATATAGAGCAGGAGTGTTCGCGAAATGTTTTTATTTAAAAAAAATGTTAGGTCAGAAAACTATATTATGGTATGTTTTTGGATACTTATGACATTTTATTAAAAAATAATGTATTTGTGATGGAGTTGTTGTTGTTGTTGTCGTCGTTGAGACATAGCATGCGAAGGGCACATGTGGATTGGACGCCTCGTGATGGCTGCCGGACGTTTCGCTACCCTGACCTTTTCGCTATAGTCATTTCGCTACCCACCGGGAAGTCATTTCGCTACCCTGGTCGTTTCGCTACCTGTAAGTTTCGCTACCTATCGAATTAAATAGTAAAAACAATATTGTTGCGACGGTGGTTAGTGATTTGAGAGTCTAATTTATTAACACATAATAAATATTTTTGTATAAGTGTAATATAAAAAAGCCGACTTAAAATGAATTATTATCTCTATCGATTATACTGACAAATTATATGTTTGTCAAATAAGCAATCAGTAATCACAAACACTTGTGACGCCGTTGTTTGGCAGGTCTTACTCGTGTTACTCACTTTATGCGTTCTCAAATAAGCTCTACGCTGCAACAACTGTCGGCAACTGCAGCATATAGAACAACACTGAAAAGGAAAATTTTAATACTGTAATAACTGTAAAAGTAAACACATAAAACTTAAAAACAATTTTATTTTATTTTTAAAAAAATATAATAATAATACACGTCGGCGTCCCTTTGATATTTTGCTGATTGATTCAAGACACCCACTGCTTTCGTATTTCCGCGTGTCAATATTGTCCACTCCGAGATCAAAGATACCGCCGATAAGATTTGAAGTATCGGTATGTGACACTGATTGAATTAACATGGACACGCGCCACATTTTTTGCTAAATGAATTTTTGTTCTTTTTCATAAAATATGACAAAATATGTTTTCACTCATTTGCAAACAGAGAAGACCCTGATCAGATGGCCCCTATGGGAGCCGTCTGATCAGCATCTCCTTTGTTTGCTACTAGAATTTAAAAGATCTGATTCTTTACTTTCTAAAATGGCTGTACACTGTTCCATCTTCCATATGTGGACGTCTCATTTGGGTCCAAACTGTTTGCCTATGCTGCTACGCTCGGTAGTTAAAATGGTAAACGTATCTTTTTTTCATAGATGTTAAAATCGTCCAAATCAATGGATTGTGTAAATAATTATATTTAATTGGGTGGCAGGGTTAGTGCAGGGTAGCGAAATGACTTCCCGTAGGGGTGCGAAATGACCCAAACCTGTCCAACAGTCCCCTCTCACTCATCGGAACTGCCTTATTATTGAATGTTACGCATGAATAGCATTGTCGTAATAGCTAAATAAAGTAAATGGATAAGGCTGGTATAATAATTACTACATTAAGTTATAACAAGCAATGGGCCAAAAGTACAAAAATGAGTCATGCAGGAAATACCACATACAGAACAAACACTCGCCCGAACAGCAACACAGGGAAACAGCAAATGTACATGGGTAGAAAAAACAACAAGAGACGCACAAAGACAAAACAAACATTCAATAGGAGGAAGATGGAAGTACCGCCTTGGAACGGTCAGTGACAAAAGTCACCGGGGGTTTAAACCGGTTTATGGGCGCCCAACCTCACCCTTATTCCATCCCCATCCTAAAAGACAAACAGTGTAAATAAACGTATCCCCTCTCCGACTAATCTACAACAACCGCGACAGCAAATACAGTGGTAAAGTGCATGTATAACAAAAAAACATTTAATTGAACATACTGTATCCACCTATCGCTAGTGTACTCAATGATTGAGCTGCAAACAGAGTAACTGTAGAAAAGTAATAAAGGGTACGACAAAAATGAAATAGTACAGATATCCGACGTTCTCCTTCCATTTCTGGATTTAAGAGGTCGCCTTCATAGAGTACTAAACCTTTCTTGTCGGCGTACATGCAAAGAGGCCAGCGTGATTGCCAACTGTAAAAGGGTTCACAACCAAACATGCAGTATGTTGTAATAATACAGGATCATATCCCTTTTTAATGAATTGTTTTATATATTTGATGAACAAAGTGAGAAAATGGGTATGTCCAATAATTCTACGAAGTTTGTAAATCACATCACCATAAAATTCAGGATGTGAAATACCGTGTCGCAAAAGTACCTTGAGATTACATTTGTACTTGCCAATAAGCGAGAGATTTCGATAGTAAAATTTAGAGAAAGTTTTTCTTAGTTTATGGTATCTATATCCTTGTTTAAGCAGTTTTTCAGTTAAAATGAGATTTCGACTGTTAAAATCGTCAATAGATGAACAAGCTCTAGCAAAACGAATAAGTTGAGATATATAAACCCCGTAAGATGGAGCACGGGGAACATCCCCGTCAAGATGAGGAAAATTTACAATATTAAAATCAAAATCATCTCTTTTGTCATATATTTTAGAAGAAATCATTCCATTATTAATTTTAAGGTCTAGGTCAAGAAACGCTGCATAATTGTCGGACGGGTTAGCTTTATTCAATTTGAGTTCTTTAGGATAAATTGTAGGAATCAGAGCATTAAAGAAAGGGTTATCTAAGTTAAAAATATCATCCAAATATCGACAAGTATCATTGAAGGCTTTTATAACATCTTCTTGTGATTGAGGATTCAAACTCAACATGAAATCTCTCTCATAGCAGTACAAAAACAAATCTGCGACAAGTGGTGCACAATTCGTACCCATGGGAATACCAATTACCTGACGGTATATAGCATTCCCATAACGTACAAATATGTTGTCCAAAAGAAAGGTTAGTGCTTCGCAAACTTCTGAGCAAGTCCAATTGGTGTAATACTTCATTTGCTCGTCAGTAAAGAAAGCTTTTTCAGCATTACATGCCAAGAATGATGTTTTTTCTCGGGCAAATACTTTCTGGATCAAGTTAGTAAGCTTATCCTTAATTAAAACATGAGGAAGAGTTGTGTACAGAGTAGAAAAATCGTACGTGCTTACAGTGGATGCAAGATACCTTTTGTTCTTAAGTTTGTTTAAGACTTCTGAAGAGTTCTTAATAGACCAGAAGAGATTTATTCCAGAATTTTCATAAGTCTTATCACAGTAAAATCTTAAATGTTCCTTTACCTTCGTTAAGCAAGAAGTCAAAAGTATAGACAATTTAGTAGTTGTACATGAACTAGAATTTGCAATGAAACGCGCTTTATATGGTTTTTTATGTAGTTTTGGTAACCAATACATAGTAGGAAGTTTATGTTGTGTAATTTTAATATCGGTTCCAAATTGTTCACACTTTTTGACATGGTCTGAAATGATGGTCTTTTCGTCAGTGGTAACTGAAATGTATGACTTGGTATTAGTAATTTCCTGCTTCAAGACATCGATATAATGTAATCGTCAAATAATAATCACATTATTTGATGCCTTATCAGCAGGAACAAAAACGTATTTTGAATGGAAATCCTGTAAACCCTTTTTAAGATGTCTAAATGAAGTTCTAGGTTTAGGTGGAAGAAGGTGTTTATTAGAGCTGTAAAAGGAAATGCGTTTATCAATTATATCAAAAATTAGTTTTTTCCAACAAGAAAGGGCAGTAGACTCAACATGTTCTCTTCGACACCATTTAATACTAAAATTTTGTAAAGCCTCCGCAATCTGAACTCGACAAGAGTTAAAATCTATCAAGGATGGTATTCTATATTTGGGACCTTTATTCAAAAGAGATCGTAGACGTTTATCTTTAATTATCTCAAAATTACCAGTAATCACATGACCAGCCGGAGAATAGCAAAATTTTGAGGTGGCGCAATCTCAATTATCAGGAATATTATCATTAATATTAAGGTCGGCCACAATTTTATTGTAGTTGAAAATTGTATTTCTGATGAGTAGACCAAAGTTTATAAAACTCCTGAGTCTGAGTCTAAAAAAATGGAGAACATTCAGAAAAGAGCACTCAGATTCATTTATAACGATTATAATTCAAATTATGAGCAATTGCTTTTCAAATCTAAACTACCTTCTCTGAAAATCCGCCGATTAAGAACTATGGCTCTGGAAACTTTTAATATTATAAATAAAGAAACCCCTGCTTATCTACATGACCTTGTCAAAATTAAAAATGATTCTTATTCTTTTAGGTATTCTAATACAGCAGAAATTCCTCGGGTAAGAACAAGCAAATACGGTCTTAGCTCTTTCCGTTACAGTGCAGCCAAGCTCTGGAACTCATTTCCTCAACACTTCAGAGAAGAAACAAATTTTAATCAATATCGGAGCTTGGTAAACACCTGGAACGGGGAGAGCTGCCACTGTACTTACTGTAAATTCTGAAAGGGGGTGATCCCCGAGAGCAAAAATTACAACACAAAAAGAGAAAATTGCAGACTCGGTTTTATTGAGTCTGTTCATGAACAGTAATTGAAAGTGCAACACTGCTCACACCCCCTAGCACCGGCTTAAGCGGTATTCAATTTTCAGAACAAGAAGTACTGAAATTCATGATCTCGAAGGATCAGAAGGTATAACAACACTGAGAATGAAGTACAGTTCCTAGTTTACCCGTTTGTTTTGTTTTTGTTCTTCTGCTGCTTTAAAAATGTATGTGTTTTAATGTCTGCTTGTGAAATGTATACTTGTGCCATGTTGCATCGTTATCCTGTTCTTAATGTGCTTTTTTTATGTACTAGGTGCATGCTTGCAGGTTTGTGTTGCTTTGCTACCCACTTTTAAAAGCTGCTTAATATGCCATGTTTCTCTTTTAGGCTTTATTTATGCTTTATTACTGCCTACTACAGGTATAGGATATCATGTGTAATCTTATATATGTGCTTTAAAGCTATGCTTACTTGTAACCTTACTATATATTTATATATATGTGTGTGTGTGATGTCGGTCAATAGCTATCCATAGCTAATGTTTATTGTTATATGACATACCGACTTTAAATAAAAAAAATTTGTATCTTTGTATCTTGTATCTTGAGTCTGAGATCATTATCTAGTATCTGATTAGTCAGATTCTGAGCAAGCTCAGAATCTGACCAATCAGATGCTTGAGAATGATCTCAGACTCAAGCAAAACGTTTTATAACCTCAGGGCCTGGTTAACTTTTACATGGTTCATTTCTCTATTTTTTTCCGATATATGTATGTACCTCGAACGCATGTACAACCAAACAAGACGTGGCAATAATTACAAAAATGGCATTCCTGCAAAACATACAAATCAAATAACAACGACAATCGACCATTTAATATCAGATTACAAATGAAAAAAAGGCTTAAATTAATGTGGACCATTAAGGAACAAAGAAAGCTAAATTGATGAACTTTCACATAGAAAAACGTGTTCGAAACACATTTTATGCGTAACTCTTAACTGCATACATATTACAAATATGAGTCTGAATTGTCATGACAATGCATTTCCTGGTTCTATGTTAACACATTACCTCATAGGCTATTTTTAGATCTAACCACTATGAATAAATCTACCAAAAAAGGTGCATAAAATAGAGAAAAACAATATTTTAGAAATTTGTAGTTTAAAACCATTGTGCTAAATAGAGCATTTGCTCCTATAGGAGCAAATGCTCTATTTATCACAATGGTTTCAACAGGTAACTTATTTAGAGGCCTCAAAATGAGGGAATGGGTTAATGCAAGCATGAAAGTAATATTCACAAAAAGCGGAGACTTGCACGAATATTCCTCAAACAAATAAGCTAGTCTTTTAATTCAACAGAACACTTGTCGCCTATTTCAGTTTTCAAAGTGCAGAATTCTTCCATATTTTTTTTCAAATACACAGCGTCTGATAGTCGGGATACTGATGCCTACCCCATTTACTTAGCTTCTAATCTGGATCCAAACTGTTAGCAAGGTTATCAGACATTCATTAACACATTCTCTCCTACTGACGCATTGCGATAGATAGAGCATTTACTCTATATAGGAGCAGATGCTCTATTTCTCTCATTGGTTTCAAAACTACACAATTCTAAAAAGTTCCTTTCTTTCTGGTAAATACTCCTTTTCAGTAGATTTATTCCGAGGTTGGGTCTAAAAATAGTCTAGGAGCGAATGGGTTAATTGTGTCAAGTGTTTTAACTCTTTTGGCGCCAAATTTCTTATTGTCGTCTGCAATCCAAGTTTGTTAAATCATTGAGTAAAATAAAGAAATGAGATAAATAAATTCAAATTTCAAAGGATTAAAGCTCAGATATAGAACTAGAGATTGAGACAAAAAGTGAAGTCCCTGATCAGACGCCGCCTGATCTGGGGTGTCGGGTCGTTTCGGACCCAATCCGTTTCGGCCCTTAGTCGTTTCGGACCCAATCCATTTCGGTCCTGGTAGTTTCGGCCTTGGTCGTTTCGGCCACATTATAAAATTTGCATTCAAAGGTATAAATGGAACTTGTGATATGATTGAACGGAATACGCAGAATTGAATCCAATACAGAGGTCAGATGATAGGTTAGATGTTAACCTTTAGCCTGCTGATGAATGATTATTTCTGCAAACCACAATATAATTCCCTTGGAAACTGACACAGGCCCTTTTTTAACTATTCCCCTCATATAAACACCTTTTCAGGAAATTAAATTGGAAACAGAGTAGACCCAGATCAGACGACAATAATTCTCTTGAAAAATGCTACTTTATGAAAATTTAGAGTGTGCATCAATATTTAAAATTAATCCGATCATACATGCTGTTATTGGGTGATACAAGTATACTACCATTAATTAAAACTTAATTTGTTATTATTATATAATTCAAACAACATTGCAATTGATTCTGGTTATTTGATAATTAACATTATCATTGTTTATTTCAAAGACCTATGATAACACATGTGTTATCATAGGTCTTTGTTTATTTCATGGATTCAATAAACTCTTTCAATAAGAGTTTACAAAAACATTAATTTAATTACAAATTTAAACAATTATCAATATGTGCAGCATTTTTTCCAGCAAATATTAAACATTTTATTCTTATTGGGTTTATATGTGCTTCATATAGGGTGGAAACAGATGGAGCTTGTTGAGGAACAACTAAGTGCAATAGCAGTATATAGGATTTTAGACATAGGGAATTGTCAAATCTGACTGGATATCTCTTTGCTTTCTTTATTTCTTGTCTCTTGTTAATTGTCAATTTTCTTAAAGGGAGAACACACTTTGTTTAAATAAAATTTGATGTCTATTGCTGATATATTCCACGTATTCCTTGGTCGTTTCGGTCCCAAATGTGGCCGAAACGACCAAGGCCGAAACAACCAAGGCCGAAACGGATTGGGTCCGAAACGACCCGGGACCCTGATCTGGGGCTGCACTATTTGTCTGGTGCATTTATGCGACTGCGGCGGTGAAAGGGTTAATGATTGTTTCTATATATAATGTGGGATGACCTTATCTGTAAAAGACTCAGTGAAGAGTGATTAAAAAGAAATGAGCTGCTCTCATCTCACCTGTTTGTTGTTTTAAATCACGTGGTACTTAAACAGTTTAACGTAGAATCTGAATCATGATTACTGAACCCTTCCCTCATATAAACACGTTTTCACGCATCTGCAAAGTAGACCAAGATCAGACGGCTCCTATAGGAGTCGTCTTATCAGGATCTGCTCTGTTTGCTAATGGAATTTGATAGGTCTGTTTCTATACTTTCTAAAATGGCAACACTGCCCCACATTCCATTATAACTAATTTGGCCATGAATATTCAGTAGGTATTGAAATTTGTAATAAATATAGAACTGGGAACGGGTCAACACATACTAAAATACATAGGACAGGAAAACATATCATAGGCTTGGCACAAACAGTTACATTCTTTGGCCATGGCTGTGGTTACCTTTGGACAGTTTGGTTCTAGTCAAGATTCCAAGTAATTTGAAGTCTTACCAGGATCAACTGTTAACCCATTACCTCATAGGCTATTTTTAGATCCAATCGCTTTGAATAAATCTACCGAAAAGGAGCATTAACTAAAGAAAAGGAAAATTTTTAGAATTTTGTAGTTTGAAACCATTGTGATAAATAGAGCATTTGCTCCTACAGGAGCAAATGCTCTATTTATCACAATGGTTTCGCAAAATGACTTTTACAGAGTCGTCAATATGAGGGAATGGGTTAAACACACATTGGAATTTTTGGAAAGAAATGGATGAAAAATATCTTTCACCCATTCCCTCATACTGATGCCTTTTGACACTACTTTGAAATTATTGCAATAAATAGAGCATTTGCTCCATAGGAGTAAATGCTCTATTTATCACAATGGTTTAACCCTTTCCTTCTTAAATATGCCTTTCTATACCCCTGTAAAAGTCACTTTCTACGCCCCTGTAAAAGTCACTCCTTAGGAGCAAATTGCTCTATTTATCACAAAACTACAAAATTCTAAACTTTTCCTTTTCTCTAGTTAATGCTACTTTTCGGTAGATTGATTCAAAGAGGTTGGATCTAAAATAGCCTATGAGGGAATGGATTAAGAATTGAAGATGGCAATTTTATGAATTATTATCATGCTTAAAATCTATAGCAACAATATAGTTGTATCATGTTCTCGATATAAATACCTTATGATAAGGTAACGATAAGCTTTTATTACAGAATATGGATGCTGTTTGAAATAGAAAAATAAAATTAAAGGAAACTGGGAATCAGTGTTTTTTGGACATGATTTTTTTTAAAACCCCAACATTTTAAGTCTTCGTCAAACACGATCCTAATTAGCCTAAGTACCGACAAACTTACAGAAATAGGGCAGACCAAGATCAGTTTTGTGGTTTCTGTAAAGAGGTTCTATTGTAATCAGATACAGAGCTCCAGATAAGATGCATAAATTTAGATATTTTCAAGAATAGCTCCTTTATTTCTCCACCAAATCCTATACTGTGACCACTCTTTAGAATCGTCTCAAAGAGACGATTCTAAAGAGTGGTCAGTCTAGGGTTTGGTGGAGAAATGACGTTTTTAGTATTAGGGTATGCACCTTTATCTGTAGCTCTGCAGATAAGATCACAACGTATCAATGGATGTCAAAACAAAATGTAAACACCATCTGTAAATAATATTATTTTATATATAAATAAGTAACATACAAGTGTGTTATTTATATAGGTATAAGTACTAACATAGACGTACAGTAAAACCTCTCTATAACGGCCACTAAATTGTGTTAATTAGTTGGTATTTGGGGCAGGTGGTTGCTTTAAGCACCCATCTGCCTTTAACACAAAATACTTGATGTAATTTAGTGGTCGTTATAAGAGAGGTTTTACTGTATGTTATTTATTGAAATCTATCTGTCTATAAAGTTTTAGCATACTCTGACAAGTAAAATATATTCTTCAGAACAAAATTTCATCTATTTCGACTTTTGAATGAGTTTCATTTTGTATAAATATGATGAGACTAAATCCACAAAAGTTACCTATAGTAGTGTCATCTCTAGATGAAACTTTCCCCAGTAGCTGAATGGTTAATTGACAATATCCTGAAGAAAATAACAGGCATGCCCACTGTAAAACTGTTCATGGGGAATTGTTTTTTGGCAGATGACTGTGAAAACAGCAGATGGTCTGAGTATGCACGGTTTACAAACCTCAGACCCTTTTTACGAAGGACAGAGCTAATAATATTTATTTGCTTAACCCTTTCCCTCATATAAACGTGTTTTCACGCATTTGCATACAGAGTAGACCCAGATCAGACGGCTCTTAGAGGAGCCGTCTGATCAGGGTTTGCTCTGTTTGCTATTGGAATTTGATAGATGTTTCTTTACTTTCTAAAATGGCTACAATGTTCCACCTTCCGTATTTCATTATAACTATCTTGCTCATGAATATTCAGTAGGTATTGAAATTTGGAATAAACAAAGAACGGAAAGGATTAACCCTTTCCCTGTTCAAGATTCATGTAGGAAATAATGACATCATGAATATTTATATGCTGACTTTTTATGAATATTCAACATGGGAAGGTTTAACTTTTTGCTGCCACAAACTGTCGTCTGCTTCAATTTTCCTTGTTGAATAAAATTCCAATAATCATAGTAACAACCAACGAACATGAGAAACCAACATACTCATCATCTCATCTGGTTCCAAACTGTTAATGTGATAGCAGATCAGTTCATGGTAGTGAAAGAGTTCAAAAGAAGTTGAACCCTTTCCTCCATAAATACACCTTTGCAAACAGAGTAGACCCAGATCAGACAGTTCCTATAGGAGTTGTCTGATCAGAGTCTTCTCTGTTTGCTTGTGATATAATACAGATATGATTCTAGTTTCGGCCATGGCCAAAAAATCATGTGTGACAGTGTCCTTGTGCTATTATAACAATCTAATTTATATTCGTTATGTCATTATTTTTTATATGAATATTCATGGCATGAAGGATTAATTTGGGGTCATTTAACCCTTTCCTCCATAGATACGCCTTTTTGCGCCTCTGTTAAAGTCACATTTGAAACCACTGTGATAAATAGAGCATTTGCTCCTATAGGAATGGTTTCAGAACTACAAAATTCTAATTTTTTTTCTTTTCTCTAGTTAATGCTCCTTTTTGGCAGATTTATTCAAAGAGGTTGGATCTAAAAATAGCCTATGGAGGAATGGCTTAAGTAGGTGATAACTTTACTTTCAGCATGCATAGTAATTTTTCATCTGCAACAATTACTACCTGCTTCAATTCTTAAAATAAGATTTCTCTCATTTCTATGCAAACTATGGTCAAATTGGTTGCATAAGTAATCACAGTAATCACTCATTCCCTCCGAGACTATTTTATGACCCACCCTCCTTGAATTAATCTACCGAAAAGGAGCATTAACTATAGAAAGGGGGAATTTTAGAATTGTGTAGTTTTGAAACCATTGTGATGCAAATGCTCTATTTATCATAATGGTTTCAAAATGCGACTTTTACAAAGGCGTCATGGAGGGAATGTGTTAATGCAGAACAAAAGAAATGCAGAAAGCAACCTCCTGCTTTTTCAACCCTTTACTCCATGAATATTCAAGTAAGAAATAATGACATCATGAATATTAATTAAGATTAATTGTTATAATAGCACATGAACACAGGAATCTTGGGCCACGGCAGTAAGTGTAAAATCATATCTATATTATATCATAAGCAAACAGAGCAGACCCTGATCAGACGGGGTCCTACAAGAGCCGTCTGATCTGGGTCAGCTCTGTTTGCAAAGGCGTATTTATGGAGGAAAGGGTTAAGACTCCTATACTTAGTAGCTTAACCCTTTCCTTCATAGAAATGCATTTTCACGCCTTTGCAAATACAGTAGACCAAGATCAGATGGCTCCTGTAGGGACTACATGTATATTATCTGAGTCTGCTTTGGTTAATTATGAAATTATAATAGATCTGACTTTACAGTTTCTACCAATACCAAAAGAATCCTTTGTAAGTATGCCATTATAAAAACTCAGGTTATATTCATGATGTCGTTATTTCTTACAAGAATATTTAATAGGAAAAGAGTTAATAAAGGACAAGAGAAATAAAGAAAGCATCCATCTGTATTCATTAGCTTAACCCTTTCCCTCATGTAAACGCATTTGCAAACAGAGTAGACCCAGATCAGACGGCTCCTAGAGGAGCCATCTGATCAGGGTCTGCTCTGTTTTCTAACCTAACTTTATAGTTCTGATTCTTTACTTTCTAAAATAGCTACAATGCTTCACAAAGCTTCCGGTATTTCATTAAAACTCTTGTTTCCATTAATATTCAGTAGGTACGGACATTTTTGAATAAACATAGAACAAGGAAAAGGTTAAACAGGTTTAACTATACTATTAAGTTATTTCTGACCCTTTCAACACTAAATATGTTTCCTTTTAACTCTTTGCACGCTAGCAGCGAAACTGTGATTACCTATGCAAACAGTTTGGATCCAGATGAGACGCCGCATAATGCGGTGTCTCATCAGGATCCAAACTGTTTGTCATCTTGACCATATTTTTGCAAAAAAAATGAGAGAAAGTTTATTTTAAGAATTGAAGCAGACGACAATTTTTGCAGACCAAAATTACTTAGCGTGCAAAGAGTTAAAATTCTCTTTTTATATCACATTCAGCAAGCCATACAGTATTGATTCTGATGAGTCATGTATCTCACCAAGAACTGCCTGCAAATGTTATCACAGATTCACCAAGTGTTGAAAGCGCCATTACGGGGTTGCCACAAACCAGAGGAAAAAAAATTCCCTGACAACTCTCTGACATTTCCCTGACATAATTTCAAATTTCCCTGACACATTACATCACGAAAATTGGTCTTTCTTTCATAATTTCTGCAATATTTTATGAAATTTTAAAATATATTACCTTCATTCTCATTTTTTAAAAATTCCCTGATGATTCGCCTATATTTTCAAATTTCCCTCACAGTTCTCAAAATTCGCTGACAATTCCCTGACCTTGCAAAAAAAAAAAAAAATCAATTTCCCTGACACGTGGCAACCCTGGCCAATGTATAAACAAGATCCAATTGTAACAGAATCCGTTACAGAATGTCCCCCATATGAAACAGACAATATATGTATTTTGATGTGCAAATTATCAAAATTTAAACAAATCACAGGCCAACAATGGGTTACTATGACAATCAACAATTTTGAAACACCTACCATTAAGTTCAGGGTACCCATATAATCCTACTTACCAATTTTCAACAAAAATGAATATCTAAATTGTGCTGAATCAGAGGCCACCACTCCATTACCATGGCAACAAACTCCTTTGAAACACCTATGATTGAGTTTGGGGTACCCAAATACCGTAACATACCAATATCTAAATTTCGACCAATCAGAGCTCACCATTCCATAACCATGGCAACAAATACTTTCAAAACAACTACCAAACAATTCAGAGTACTGAAATCCTGAAATACCAATTTTCAGCAAAACTGAACAATATATAATATAAATTTTGTCAACAATATCTAAATTTTGACCAATCACAACCAACCATTCATTTACTATTGAATTTAAAAAACAAAACAAAAACAAAAGTTGGATGCCCATCTGCACATAACCAGCAATGTTCATGTGATGCATCAGTAGACTGTTCCTACCAAATACCATTCAAACTGGATTTGAAAGAAACTTTACAGAAATGTTGTTAGGGATGGACTTGGCATAGAAAGGTGTATTTAACTCTTTGCACGCTAGCGGCGAAACTATGATTACCTATGCAAACAGTTTGGATCCAGATGAGTGCCGCATAATGCAGCATCTCATCAGGATCCAAACTGTTTGTCATCTTGATAATATTTTTGATAAAGAAATTACAGAAAAAATATTTTAAGAATTTAAGCAGACGACAATTGTTGCAGACGAAGAATTACTTAGTGTGCAAATAGTTATGGAGTAAAACATTGTTATTGTGATTTTTGAAATTAATCTAATTAATATCAATGTTAATTAATATTCATGATATCATCATTTCTTATATGAATATTTATGGCAAAAAAGGGTTTCAAAAATATTTGATACTAAAGTTGAGTGCATTTCTTAATGTCAAAAATTTGTCATGTGGATATTGCATCAGCTATTGTGTATCTGTAATCCGTGCACACCAAGTCCGACAAAACCCACTGGTCTTTCTCTAAGTTTGTCTCACAAGTGACAACAAAATATATATTTAGTGCAATGGAGAAAACAGCATTAGAATATTTCAGACAGAAAATACCTAAACAAGACATTTCCAAGTTTAACCCTTTCCTCCACAAATACAAATACGCCTTTATACGCCTCTGTAAAAGTCACTTTATGAAACCATTGTGATAAATAGAGCATTTGCTCCTATTTATCACAACGGTTTCAAACTACAGAATTCTAGAATTTTCCTTTTCTCTAGTTAATGCCCCTTTTGGGTAGATTTATTCCCAGAGGTTGTATCTAAAAATAGCCTATGGAGGAAAGGGTTAAGGTGTCTGATCAGAAACTACACGGTGTGTCCTTCATCCGAGTCAAAAGTGTTTTTATCACTACACAGTAGAACCTGTCCTAAGCATGTGGTTGCTTAATGCAGGGCAAAGGTAATGCAGAAAGCTCTGATAGGAGCATTCTGCATTATTTTTTACCTGTATTATACAACCACCTGCCTTACAGACCCAACCCATAATTAAGACTTCTTTTTGATGGCTGCTAAAGACAGGTTCTAATGTTACCACAAAATACAGGGTTGCCACAAATCAGACAAAACAAAATTCCCTGACATTTCCCTGTCAGACATAATTTGAATTTCCCTGACATTTTACATTGCGACATTTGGTCTTTCTGTTATAAATTACGTTATATTTTTGACAAACTTTAAAAGACATGGTCTCGATTCTCATTTTTTAAAAAAAATTCCCTGACAATTCCCTGACATTTACTCTTATTTTCAAATTCCCCTGACATTTCACAAAATTCCCATACAATTCCCTGACCTTGAAAAAAATAAAATTTCCCTGATGTGTGGCAACCCTAGAAAAGTGAGATGTTATTTATGATATGTGGCGACTGATTTGGATCTATATGATTTTTATATCCAAGTCACTCTGTTCTGATGTTATTGCAGCTCATGTATATTGACTGTTGTACAAGTTGTCTCTTTATCCATCAAGTTTGATCTGTACTCTACACACAGGGCAAGTGGCATTTTTCTGAAATAATCAATGAAACCAAATCAAGCATTGCAAGCAAACTATTCACATCCCTGTAGTAACATATAGGAAGTCAAAGGAAACAGGTCATGGTAGTGGTCAGCGACCTGGCTCGGAGATTATATAAAAAAAATTTTGTCTAATTTCTGAAAGTAGGAGATCCTTCGAAAGCAAAAGCAAAAGTTCATTCTAAACCCTTATCCTGTTCTATATTTATTCCAAATTTCAATACCTACTGAATACAGTAAAACCCCTCTAAACCGGAATTCTAGTAGAGAAGAATTTAGATACTTTTAGACAGGTGACTGCTTCATGCAGGGTGAAAGTCATGCAGAAAGCTCCTCTAGGAACTTTCTGCATGACTTTCACCCTGCATGAAGCTGCCACCTGTCTCCAAGACCGATATTTATACCAAATTTAACATCCGGTTTAGAGGGTTTTTACTGTATTCATTAACAGAAAGGTTTTAATGAAATATGGAAGGTGGAACATTGTAAATATTTTAGAAAGTAAAGAAAGAGAACTTTCAAATTCAATTAGCACAGACAGCTCCTATATGAGTTAATGGGTTAACCCATTCCCTCATAAGCTATTTTTAAATCCAACTACTTTGAATAAATCTACCTAAAAGGAGCATTAACTACGGAATAGGATTATTTTTTAGAATTTTGTAGTTTGAAACCACTATGATAAATAGAGCATTTGCTCCTATAGGAGCAAATGCTCTATTTATCACAATGGTTTCAACAGGTGATTTTTACAGAGGCGTAGAAAGGCACCATAGGCGTATTTATGGAGGAAAGCGCTAAGGGAGGTTTCACATTTATCAACCATTACTCACCACGATCCACTTGTCAATGCACTTAGCGTGATATGAATGAAAGCAGGGCAGTATTTTCTGGCTATCTCCGTCATCGTACTCCGTCATACATATATTACAATCTTCTGTCTTATCATCTTGTTTCTTGTAGGTTACCACAGGTAGTTGGTTGGACTGACACTTGCTTAGTCCCTTTGGTTTGGCATCACCAATGGTTTCAGCTAGGTTCATTAAATACTGTAAAGAAAAGAGGAAAATCTCTTTAACTTTAAGTTTTTGTAAGATAAATACACAGCAGTCCAGAAAAGATGTGTAAATTAAAACATTTATAAGAATAACTTCTTTTTTCTCTCCACCAAACCCAATGTAGTGACCACTCTTTAGAATCTTCTTAACCCTTTCCTCCATAGGCTATTTTTAGACCCAACCTCTTTGAATGTATCTACCCAAAAGGAGCATTTACTAGAGAAAAGTAAATTTTAGAATTTTGTAGTTTGAAACTACAGTCTGGACTCGATAGTTCGAAACGGTCGGGACCGGTGCTTTTTTTTCTCGAACTAACGAAATTTCGAGGTATCGAGACCATGCAGTCATATAAGGCTTGTGCTTTACTGAAGTGTAACTTATATACTGAATATTCGTCATTTTATCTACATGTATATAGTCAGATACTTGTTGTTTTCCATAAATGTCATAATAAATACAGTGTAAATCAAGATTGTCGAAGTATGACAGTATCTATTGAAATAAAGTTGGCTACACGCCGCTGTACCTGTTTTATTGTTAACTTATTTTGTTTATCGCAGACATTTTACATGTACACACATAGACGGTGTAATTAGGTTCGTGTAATACTTCGAAGGTCGTGATAATCACACTACATTGATAAGAGAAGTAAGTAAGAGAAGGGAAAACAGACTGGCAATCAATATTTACATTTTTATTAACTTTTATACAATCTGCTTCGCCGTAACCTGTGGTCTTTGATTTTCGTCAATTATGTTGTGGAAACTAGAACTGAATGACGATGTGTACAGTTTCCTTCGAGTTTAAATAAGTGGGTACGTGATGAACACATATTTGTTTTGGCAAACATAAAAGTTGTCCGCAGAATTTTCGATAATTAATTATCACTTGTAATATGGCCATCAGTTCACGTCATTATCACATCTGCTTTAATTATACCAAACCGCATGCATGTATAATTAACCCTACATTCCCGACTGATTATTACAAATAAGAAATTTTCACACCACCGTTCACTTGTACACACACAAACAATGGACGACACGGTCGATGTCTGGTCGAAGTGCGAAGGTGTGAAAACACACAATTTCGAACCAGTGGGTCCATTTAGCATGGAATTTACGCATTGGGGACTGCATTTAAGGTTCGAACCAGTGGAATTTACGAACCAACGGATTTCGAACCAGCGAGAACGAAATCACATGAAATTAATAGGCTGGGACTTGGGACTTGAGAATCTTTTCGAACCAGCGAAATTTTCGAGGTATCGGGTTACGAACGATCGAGTCCAGACTGTATTGTGATAAATAGAGCATTTGCTCCTATAGGAGCAAATGCTCTATTTATCACAATGGTTTCAAGAAGTGGTTATTACAGAGGCGTAGAAAGGCGTATTTATGGAGGAAAGGGTTCAACCTTTTGCTCATATAAACATGTTTTCATGCATTTGCAAACAGAGTAGATCCAGATCAGACAGCTCCTAGAGGAGCCGTCTGATCAGGGTCTGCTCCATTTGCTTATGGAATTTGCAAGGTCTGTTTCTTTACTTTCTAAAATGGCTTCAATGTTCCACCTTCCATATATCATTACAACTATTTTGTTCATGAATATTGGGTAGGTATTGAAATTTGAAATAAACATAGAACAGGAAAAGAGTTAACAAGAAAGTACAAGCGCTACCATAACCCATTTCCTCATAGGCTATTTTTAGATCAATCCTTTTTTAATAAATCTACCGAAAAGGAGCATTAACTAGAGAAAAGAAAAAAAACCAGAATTTTGTAGTTCTCTGTGTATGACACTCTGAAAATGGTTTTTGAAAATTCACTTTAGAAATTTTAGCAGGCAACAAATTTTGCAGATGAATATATGGCTATGAATAAAAAAAAATGTATTGACCAATTATATTTGTACTTACTTCATAGTCATCTCCACTGGCCGAGGGACTACCCATCATATTACTCATAAACATTGGGGGCATTATCCGACCATGTGACCTTTCACTTGCTCTCATCTACAATACAAACAAACAAACACGGTGAAAATAAAGGAGCAGGCACCAGAGCTGTAGATAAAAGTACTAACCCTATACAGTAAAACCACTTTAAACCGGACATTCAAATTACATGTAGTATCCAAGCCTATGTTCAAGACAGGTGGCAGTTTAACCCATTAATTCCCGCATAGGCTATTTTTAGATATAAATCTACCAAAAAGGACCATATACTAGAGAAAAGGAAAACATTAAAATTGTGTAGTTTTGAAACAATTGTGATAGAGCATTTGCTCCTATGGAGCAAATGCTCTATTTATCACAACGGTTTCAAAGATTGACTTTTACAGAGGCTTAGAAAGGCGTATTTATGGAGGAAAGGGTTAACCCTTTCCCTGTTCTGTGTTTATTTCAATTTTTAATACCTATTTTTATTTCAATTTTCAGTACCACTACCTACTGAATATTCATGGACAAAATAGTTCATTATGGCATGTGGGAAATTTTGTAAGTAGCCATTTTAGAAAGTAAAGAAATTGATCTTACATTAGCAAACAGAGTAGACCCTGATCAGACGGCTCCTATAGGAGCCATCTGATCTGGGTCGACTCCGTTAGCAAATGTGTGAAAACACATTTATATGAGGGAATGGGTTAATGCAGGGAACTTCCTGCATGACTTTCACCCTGTATTAAAGCTGTCACCTGCCAAACAAAGATTTAAATTCCTTTGTAACAAAATTCCGGTTCAGAGGAGTTTTACTGTATGTCATAGATATGCATTTTAACACCTTTGCGAACAGTAGAGATCAGATGGCTCCTGTTTCTCCAAACCTGACCAGCCATTTACGAGAAAATGGATTTTATACATTTTTTATCATTCAACGGGACACAACTCTTTGAAAAATAATCAAACCAGATCATCCTATTGATATGCACAACTATACTTCATGATGTGAAGCGGAAGTTTTTTTTCTCCAAACTTGACTAGTCATTTACAAGAAATCGAACTTTACACAAAAGTTTTATCATTCAAAGGGACAGAAGGGTTAAAAGGGGTTGAAAGTATTATGTTGTGACAATAGCTAGGTGCATTGAACCCTTTTTCTTTGTAAATCTCGTATTTTTCCTTGTAAGACAAATATTAACCCATTCCTCCAAGGCTTTTTTTAGACCCAATCGCTTTGAATGAATCTAACCAAAAGGAGCATTTACTAGAGAAAAGTAACATCTTAGAATTTTGAAGTTTGAAACCATTGTGATAAATAGAGCATTTGCTCCTATAGGAGCAAATGCTCTATTTATCACAATGGTGTCAAGAATGGTTATTGCAGAGGCGTAGAAAGGCGTATTTATGGAGGAAAGGGTTAAGCAACATCTACATTTGACTGGAGCTTACAATAAATGCGAAAAACTTACCAGATAGTTCAGGTCCATTTCAGAAACTGGAATGAAGGAAAACAAGAAATGTGTCTATAGGACATTATGATATGATATACATGTAATAATTTAATATTGTTTGTTTTCATTGCTTTTGGTGAGCTGTGATTGGCTGTATTTTTTGTTTCATACCCCCATGAAAAAAAAATTAGGCCACACCTTGTCGAATGTCGGGACTACTTTGTAATTGTATTCGTCCGCACTTATACGAATCGGTATTAAATGTTGAAAATAATCAAATGATTTGTGAATATTGTTTAATTTCTTTCTTACATTCATTAGTGATATTAAATTATAAGTAATATATATAGAATATTTTTTGTTTTCATGGAGGTATGAAAAAAAACCTTGGTCACACTTTAGTATGAAACCGCTTCACGGTTTCATACAGTGTGACCAGGTATTTTTTCCATACCTCCCTGAAAACAAAAAATATTCTGTATATTCCTTAAGTCCATCGATATAGCAGGGCTAATACTATAGATAAGAGAGAAAAGGTGAAATATTTCACAACAATATCCTCTTAACCCTGTCTACGCCTCTGTAATAATCACTTCTTGAAACCATTGTGATAAATAGAGCATTTGTATTGATATGCTTTTTTTTTTTTTACCCCAGGGACAGAATTTATTTAACTTTTGTAGAGGACCTGAACATGACCCCAGGGACATAATTTATATAACTTTTGTAGAGGACCTGAATATGATGCTATGTGCCAAATATGAAAGCTAAGAACCTTCCAGTTAGAGGAAAAGATTTTTAAGTTTTCAGAATATGTTTCTATTGAAAACAAGGCACCCCTGGGGCGGGGCCAATTTTGACCCCAGGGGCATAATTTATATAACTGTTGTAGAGGGCCTGAATATGATGCTATGTGCCAAAGATGAATGTTGAGAACCTTGTAAATTCAGAGGAGAAGATTGTTAAAGGTTCAAATTGTTGACGACGGATGACGAACGACCCACGCCGGCGGACAATGGGCGATCACAAAGAGGAAAGGATTTTTTTAAAAAGAATTGTGTAGTTTTTAAACCATTATGATATAAAATGCTCTATTTATCACAATGGTTTTAGAAAGTGACTTATAAAGAGGCGTCAAAAGGTGTCAAATATGAGGGACTGGGTTAAGGAACACATGGTCAAAACATCCTTTGTTTATTTACCATCATTAAAATTCGGATAATACATATTCATATTCAATATCATTATTTCTTATATGAATATTCATTAACCCTTTACTCCATGAATATTTATGTAAGAAGAAAATGACAACATGAATATTTAACTAGAGGTTTGTTTTTGTCACAAAAACAGATGTCTCCCCCTCCCATCCTCTTTCCAATAAACAAGTGTAATGTCTGTAACTTCAAACTTATCAGGGTCTTATGTTTAATTCATCAGGGGCAATAACTCCAACATTGTCAGGGGGAGACAATTCAAACAAGAGCACTGCGAGACGGGGCAATATACGCCCGAAGGCTGTTCTATTTACACAATGTGTGAACCTTCAGAAGTTGCGCATATGAGGTCTATTAGGGCTAAGGCAAAAGCAAGGAGAGTAAAACTGCTTATTGTAATAGTAATCTTTTATTTGTCTTTGGGCCTACTGAAAGCTGAAAAAGGAACATAGAAATTGCTACCCGAAACTATCAAAGGGCAATAACTCCAGAATGAAAAATGATATGAGAGTTATCTCACTGATATGCACAACTACACATCAATATCTATCATTCCTGAAAGTTTGAAGAAATTATGTTGAAAAACTAGAATTGTAAGCCAAAGGCTAACGAATACCCCCCCCCCCCCCCCCCCCCCCCCCCCCCACCTGTCTGCTTGTAAGAACACCTATCATCAATCTGAACATATGTACATACAGAAACATGAAGAGATTTAAAAACAATACATGCCCCAACCTAATTTATGTAATAAAAATGAAGAATAAAACAAGACCGTTTCATGAGATTTTTGTCAAATCCAAAGTTCTAAAACTAGGTACCTTTTCAGAAAAACATTAAGTTCAAGGACAATAACTCTGACAAATATTATTCAACCAGACCCATATTTGAACTTAAGCTGTACCACTTCTAGATTAAGCTTTATTGAAAATATGAAGTTAATATCTCCAACCACTTCCAAAGAAAGACCAGAAAATTGAAAAATTGACAAAAAATTAAAGTTCAAGGGCCGTAACTCTGGCAAAAATTATTCAACCAGACTGAGATTGGGAATTAAGCTGTAATTCATCTAGAGTTAGCTTTATGCCAAATATAAAGTTAATATCTGCAACCACTTCAAAAAAAGTCTGGAAAATCCCAAATTTGAAGAAAAAAATTAAAGTTCAAGGGCAATAATCTGGAAATAATTATTCAACAGGGCTGAGATTGTAACATAAGCTGTAACTTATCTAGATGTAACTCTGTACTAAATATTGAGTTGATATCTGGAGTCACTTCCATAAAAAGTCCAGAAAACCAGAAAACATTGGTAGGGGGCTAAAAAGGGGAGATAACTCCTGAAGTAGTGGTCCTATCATAACGGAAATATGCGGTGAGATTGTGAATTAAGCTATAATTCATCTAGAGTTAGCTTTATGCCAAATATAAAGTTAATATCTGCAACCACTTCCAAAAAAAGTCTGGAAAATCCCAAATTTGAATAAAAAAATTAAAGTTCAAGGGCTATAACTCTGGAAATAATTATTCAACCTGGCTGAGATTGTATCATAAGCTGTAACTTATCTAGATGTAGCTTTGTACTAAATATTGAGTTGATATCTCGAGTCACTTCCATAAAAAGTCCAGAAAACCAGAAAACATTGGTAGGGTACTAAAAAGGGGAGATAACTCCTGAAGTAGTGGTCCGATCGTAACGGAAATATGCGGTGCACAGGTTTATATGGTCATATGGCTATATATGAACTTTCAACAAAATTGAAACAAAACTGTAGAAGAAGAAGGCCGGACAAAATTGTGTCCACGGACGGACAGACGGACACACTAACAAATGGGTAGTTGTGTGACTTTTTCCTTTGATCTTTTCTTGTGGGACTAGTCCCACAAGTAAAACTATTTTTGGCTCTAACTTTGGAATAGAATGATCTGGAAGCTAACCCTAACCCTAACCCTATGTCCCACAACTGGCCAGGTTAATGTCACAAGAAATGGCCAGGTTAATGTCACAAGAGATGGCCAGGTTAATGATTTTACTTGTGCGACTAGTTAGAAAAAGTCACACAACTACCCATTGGTGAGTGCGGACGGACGGACAGACGGACGGATAGACGGACAACCTGATTCCAGTATACCCCCCCCCCCAAACTTCGTTGTGGGGGGTATAATAAAGGAGGAGTTAGTTGCACAAGAAATTGCTACCCGAAACTATCAAAGGGCAATAACTCCAGAATGAAAAATGATATGAGAGTTATATCACTGATATGCACAACTACACATCAGTATCTAACATTCCTGAAAGTTTGAAGAAATTATGTTGAAAAATAGAGGAGGAGTTAGTTGCACAAGAAATTGCTAACGGACGGACGGACGGACGACATGCGCCATACCATAATACGTCCCTTCGGGCGTATAAAAACCCAAATACACAATAACACATGCTAGTCAACATTCTTGTGAAGTTTGGTACTTTTTGAAGACTCTAGTACTAGTGGTTTCAGAGATACATGTGACACAAAGTAAAGTTTCTCTTATTTAAGTCATAAGGGGCAGTAACTCCAAAGTTATCAGAGGGAGACAATTAAAAAACCCAGATGCACAACAACTCATGCTGGTGAACATTCCTGTGAAGTTTGGTGACTCTAGCCCTACTGGTTTCAGAGATACGTGCAGCACAAAGTTTCTCTAATTTTAAGTTAACATATCAGGGGCAGTAACTCAAGAATTATCAGGGGGAGACGATTAAAAAACCCAGGTGCACAACAAATCATGCTGGTGAACATTCCTGTGAAGTTTGGTGACTCTAGCCCTAGTGGTTTTAAAGATATGCATGACACAAAATTTCTCAAATTTTATGTAATCATATCAGGGGCAATAACTCCAAAGTTATCAAGGGAAGACAATTCAAAAATCCCAGTTGTACAACAACTCATGCTGGTCGACATTCCTGTGAAGTTTGGTGACTCAAGCCCTAGTGGTTTCAGAGATATGCACGACACTAAGTAAAGTTTGTCTAATTTTAAGTCATCAGGGGCAGTAACTCCAAAGTTAACAGGGGGAGACAATTAAAAAAAACCAAGAGCAAAACAACCCATGCTTGTGAACAATCCTGTGAAGTTTGGTGACTCTAGCCCTACTGGTTTCAGAGATATGTGCGACACAAAGTTTGTATAAATTTAAGTATTCATATCAGGGGCAATAACTCAAGAATTATCAGGGGGAGACAATTCAAAAACCATAGGTGCACAACAACTCATGCTGGTGAACATTCCTGTGAAGTTTGGTGACTCTAGTACCAGCGGTTTCAGAGATACGCGCGACACAAAGTTTTTCTAATTTTAAGTCATCAGGGGCAATAACTCCAAAGTTATCAGGGGGAGACAATTCAAAAACCCCAGGTGCACAACAACTCATGCTGGTGAACATTCCTGTGAAGTTTGGTGACTCTAGCCCAACTGGTTTCAGAGATACGCGCGACACAAGTTTGTGACAGACAGACAGACAGACGGCCGGACGGACAGACAGACAACTCTGGCAAAAACAATATATCTCCCCATAAATGGGGGAGACATAATTAGATATATGGACACAAGAACTTTTGGCTATGTAAGAAACTGTAAAATCATATCTACATGTAGATTATAAGCAAAGAGAGTAGATCCTGATCAGACGGCTTCTATAGGAGCTATCTGATCTGGGTCTACTCTGTTTGCAAAGGTGTAGAAAGGCATAAATAACGAGTCAAGGGCTAAGTAAAGGATTAACCCTTTCCCTCATATAGACCTGTTTTCACGCATTTGCAAACATAGACCCAGATCAGACGGCTCCTATAGGAGCCGTCTGGTCAGGGTCTGCTCTGTTTGCTAATGGAATTTGATAGATCTGTTTCTATACTTAATAAAATGGCTACAATGTTCCACCTTCCACATTACATTAGAACTGTTTTGTCCATGAATATTCAGTAGGTATTGAAATTTGTAATAAACATTGAGTAGGGAAAGGTTTAATATGTTATCTCATAATTTGGAGAAAATCATCAAGCGTCAAGACTTACCATGAGAGCCTAAAGCGTTCATCAGCTGGAATAGAAAGAGAGAAGATATTTAACCCTTCGCTTGCTGAATTTTAAAACACATTTCTCCTTCTTTACCCAGGCCCTGTTGTATAATTACATATACCTTCACTGTGTACACGTATTTCGCTGTGCAATCACTGCTGTGGAGTGCACTGGTTGCACAATCAACTTGTAAATAGTGCAGACCCTGATGAGACTGCTCCTGCAGGAGCTGTCTCATCTGGGTCTTCACTATTTACAGGTAGGTATATTGACGTGAATAGCAAGCGAAGGGTTAAATGTCTATATGATTTATAATTTTCACACTATGCATTTAACACTTTCCTTCATATAAATGTGTTTTCACGCATTTGCAAACAGAGTAGACTCAGATCAGACTGCTCCTATAGGAGCCGTCTGATCAGGGTCTGCTCTGTTTGCCAATGGAATTTGAAAGATGTTTCTTTACTTTCTAAATTGGCTACAATTTTCCACCTTCTATTTTTCGTCATAACTATTTCTTTTCCCAAGAATATCCAGTAGTTATCGAAATATGGAATAAACATAGACCAGGGACAGGGTTAATATTTTCAACCATAACTATGATAACCTCTGTAGCTTGGTTCAGATGAGAGGCAGAGTAACACAGCGTCTCATCTGAATCAAAACTCTTTTCTGGAAAAGAAATGGAACTAGAAATGTGTCCATAGGACACTGATGCCCCCACTTCAGAATTGATTTTAAAGTCATTTTTTGCCAATAAAGGGCCGCAAATCCTAAACGACTGTCAGAAGCGATTTACATGGTTATCGTACTTGACCAAGAAATAATGGCTACAAACATGTGAGCAAAGTATGGTGTGGATTGGACAAATACTTTCCAAGAAAGAGCGCGGACAAATTCTAGATATGTGTACGGACGGACGTATGTACGTACGGATAAATGTACGGACAAGGGCAACCCTATATGCCACCACTATGAGCCAGATTCCTAGCAACACTGAATTCACAATTTTGCAATGAAAACTATGTTGTAAATACAGCATGACAAATTAAGACAGCTTGTACCTGAAAAAGGGACTCCTGTCCTGTGAAGTGGGAAGGCTGACCTGAAAAATATCAGTTCGCTGCATGAATAGGAATAGAAAAAATTCAGATTCTTTAATGGCTGCATTGGCATTAACCCATTACCTCATAGGTTATTTTTAGATACAACCTCTTTGTATAAATATACCGTAAAAGAGCATTTACTATAGAAAAGGATTTTTTTTTAGAATTTTATAGTTTGAAACCATTGTGATAAATAGAGCATTGCTCCTATAGGAGCAAATGCTCTATTTATCACAATGTTTTCACAAAGTGACTTTTACAAGTCGTCAATATGAAGGAATAGGTTAAGAAAAAGGGACTATTTTATTATTGCAGAAACTACTCATAAGCAAACAAGGCAGACCTGGATCTCGATCAGGAAAGGGGTTAAGTGACAAATAATACACACTTTGATTAACAGGAAGCATGTGATAATGTATACAGTTGACTCTCATTATCTTAAGTGGGATATCTCAGCTTTAACCTTAGTAAAGCGTCTTCATTATAAATATGACGAGTCAAACTTTAGTTGTCTCGAATTAATGTTTGGTCCCAGCGACTTCGACATAATGAGATTTAACTGCATATGTAACATGTAATATGTATATTGAATCATACTTTACATTGTACACCATACTGACCCTTGCAACCCTAAAATTAAGTGCCAACATTTTATTTTGTACAGTTCCAAATTATACTTTCATTACGAGTTAAGTTTACATCAAAATCAGGTCTCCTTAACAGTCCAACCTGATCTTGATATAAATTTATTTGCATTGGTAGTACTTTCTTAAGTCTAAACAGGGTCAGCTTGGGTTTTCAATTCTATTTATATGTTTGTATATTAATGTTCTTGTCATGTGGACCATATTGAAAATTGGTCTTGTACCAAATATGTAATCCACTTAAAATAAAGTCGTTATTATTATTATTATGTTTCGGAATGATGACTGAACTGGTTTTCTGGTACCTATGACAACTGATAATTGTTTATGCATTTACATCTTTCTCCAAAGTTTACATTTCTCCAAGATAGTTTACATAAGCAAAGGTCCAGATAAGATGCGTAAATTAAAACATTTTCAAGAATAACTTCTTTATTTCTCCAATGAACCCTATGTTGTGACCACACTTTAGAAATTGAATCGTCTCTTCGAGAAGATTCTAAAGAGTGGTCACAACATAGGGTTTGGTTGAGATATGAAGATTTTAGTATTTGAGTAAGCACTGTTATCTGTAGATCCGATAAGTATTTCAATTCACCTTCTTAGTTCTAAAATAGGTCTAGGTGATAATGTACTGAACAAACATTCTGAGAGTATTGCTAAGGCTTTAAAGTGAGTTTACCCTTTCCCTCATATAAATGTGTTTTCACGCACTTGCAAACAGAGTAGACCCAGATCAGACGGCTCCTAGAGGAGCCGTCTGATCAGGGTCTACTCCGTTTGCCAATAGAATTTCAAAGATCTGTGTCTTTACTTTCTAAAATGGCTACAATGCTCCACCTTCCATATTTCATAATAACTTTTTTGTCCATGAATATTCAGTAGGTATTGAAATTTGTAATAAACACTGAACAGGGAATGGGTTAAAGGTCAGAGTCACAGTGATCTTAATTTTATGTAAAATAATTATGATACACACCCTTTCGAGGATGTGTTCAATACCTAGTGGTGTGTCTCTGTTATGCTAACAGTACAGAAAATATGGCTTAAACATGCTTCTTTTAAAGTGGGGTCAAAGGATCAGAGTTGAGGTCCGAGTGACTTGACGAAAATACAAGAGTCATCAGCTGCCAAATATGTATACCTGATTAGGTATATGAAATTTAAGATAAATGAAATACATCTTAACTTTTACAGGGTTGCCACAAACCTGAGGAAACAAAATTCCCTGACAATTGCCTGACATTTCCTGGACATAATTTCAAATTTCCCCCCGACACATTTCATCGCGAAATTTGGCCTTTCTGTCATAATTTCTGTAATACGTTATGGACTTTTTAAAATATATAACCTTCATTCTTATGTTTTCAAAATTCCCTGACAATTCCCTGACAGTTGCCTATATTTTCACATTTCCCTGACAGTTCTCAAAATTCCCTGACCTTGAAAAAAAAATAAAATTCCCTGACGCGTGGCAACCCTGTTTTAGTTATCCGAGTTCGAGATATCGAAGTTTAACTGTATATGAATATTAACCTGGGAAAGGGTTAACTAAGAAGTACAATATTCAAATTTATTTGGATTGCCATCTGCAGCAGGATTAACAGGAATACCGCAAACGGTACATGATATGCCCAGTTGCAAAATTTCTCTGATTCAATATGCCTTTTAAGTGCTGACATTTTCTAAATTGTGCTTCAGATCTTGATCTCCATATTAAGTTGATATTATATAAAAAAATTGAACTGAATATCTTAATAAATAAAAAAGTTATTCATATTTGTAGATTTTCATAAAATGCAAGGGCCATAAATCTGTAATGAAAAATTGAATGAACCCCAAAACAAACTTGTTTCATAAAAACATTTGTGTGAAGTTTCATTAATATCCTTAAAATAGTTTTCTCAGGACACAACAGACAAACCAAAAGTTGACCGACAAAAAAAGCAAAGAATGCACAAAGTTCAAGGGCCATAACTTTAAAATAAAATGACATATCAAAACACTCGCAATATATGTGAAAATCCAATGTTAATGTCATATCATATTAAAAAATTGAAGTAAATATTTAAAATGAAAAAGTTACGGCCATTCTCATATTTGCATTATTTTTTTAAGTGCAAGGGCCATAACTCCGTAACGACAAATCAAAAGAACCTCAGAATAAACTCAGCTTTAGATCTTGATGCATTAAAGATTTGTGTGCGGTTTCATTAATATCCGTCAAATGGTTTTCCGAGAAAATTGTGGACAAACAAAATGTTGACGGACGGATGTACAGACGGATGGACAGGGTCACGCCAATATACGTCCACCTTTGTTAGGTGGGCATATAAAAATGAGAATAAACCATTTGGCTTCACCAGAGAGCTAGACAGACTGAACTTCGAGGAAATCTAGGTAAACTGTTTTTCATTTGTCTCTACCAATTCCTATCTCATAGCCCACATAGTATGACCTTTATCTCTGACCCATAGTCATCTTGCCAACCTGTATTAGTTGCTCTGCCACGGCCACGCCTCCTAGTTCTAGCACTGATTGGTACAGGTCTTGGTTCCTCCCTAGCGGCCATTGAGTCGGGCTCATTAAGTCTGCTAGTTGGCTGCTGCTCTGTCTGATTTTGCAAGGCCATAGCAAACTCCATATCAAGTTGTTCCTGTGTCACAAACATTTGGCGATTAGTTGACAGGCTAATATTACTATTGGTTTTTGCCTGTGTATTGAGTGATAAAAACTTGGGACACTGCACCTAGCTTTAACCAGAGCTCCAGATAAGGTGCGTAAATTAAAACATTTTTAAGAATAACTCCTTTATTTCTCCACCAAACCGTATACTGTGACCACTCTTTAGAATCGTCTCTCCGAGACGATTCTAAAGAGTGGTCACAGTATACGGTTTGGTAGAGAAATGATGCTTTTAGTATTTGGGTACGCACCTAGCTTTAACTCTTACAGTGTGGGAAAGGAGTCACTAATATCCTCTACAAACAGTGTAGACCCAGATGAGAGGGCTCCTAAAGGAGCCCTCTGACCTGTGACTGCACTGTTTGACATGTTACACTTTTCTTTAAATAAATCCCTAAATATTCACGATAAGCTTGACCTGTTGCACTTTTGGAATAGTCTATTTGAAAATTCAGCGTTGTAAGGGTTAACCCTTTCCCTCCTTTTCATGCCTAAGCAATCAGAGTAGACACAGATCAGTTGGCTCCTGTAGAAGCTATATGATCTGGGTTTGCTCTGTGTGCTTTATTTGAAATTATAATAGATCTCCAGGGTTTTCATTTTCAGCCGATTGCCGATGGAAACCATCGGCTGAAATGAGTTTTGCATCGGTTGTCTTTCTAGAAACCTTGATTATTCAATCTAAGAACATGTCAGTGCAATCTGCTATGTCCAGAAAATAATCGGTTGTTATGAATGAAAATTAAAACCCTGGATCTCACTCTGTTTACCCTTTACTCCATGAATATTTATGTAAGAAATAATGTCACCATGAATTTTAACTACATTCAATTTTAATTAGAAGGCATATAAACAAATGAGATTTTGGTTTAGGCAGAAACTATAGAATCAGATCTATAGTATACTATAAACAAACAAGAGCAGACCCTGATCAGACGGCTCTTATAGAAGTCGTCTGATCTGGGTCTACTATGTTTGAAAAGGCGTATTAACCCTTTCCCCCATAAATACGCCTTTCTACACCTCTGTAAAAGTCAATTTATGAAACCATTGTGATAAATAGAGCATTTGTTCCTATAGGAGCAATTGCTCTATTTATCACAATGGTTTCAAACTACAAAATTCTAAAGTTTTCCATTTCTCTAGTTAATGCTCCTTTTCGGTAGATTTATTCAAAGTGGTTGGATCTAAAAATAGTCTATTAGGGAAAGGGTTAATAGAATAAAGGGATAATCACATCCTCTCTGTAATAGCTTCATTTCCTGTTACCTATCCCTCTACTTGCAGAATATTTAAGAATGCTCCACCATTCATATATGTTGATAATTGTTCTTTTATTACAACACGGCAGTGAACATGTAATGCAAATGACACAATATACATCCATCAATGGACCAATACTCCCGAACAAAGGAGGTACATTACAACGAAATAATTCACTCCCTAAGGTTCAGTTCAAACTGTCACAGCACAACAAATAGTACAGAAATCTTCAACAAAGGACACAACTCTGTCAAATGTCAAAAAAGTCAAAACAGGTTTATCTCTCAGTCATACAGTAAATTTTAATTCAATATGGCAGAAAAAAAGTGCAGAAAACTAAGACCTGAGCAGGTAACACACATGGATAATTGGAGCTGTCTGAACTGGGTCTACTCTGCTAGCGAAGGCATAAATATCTAGGTCCAGATAAGATTTGTAGATATATTTGAAAATATTTTCAAGAATAACTTATTTCTCCCCAAAACTCTATTTTGTGACCACTCTTTAGAATTGTCTCTTTGAGACAATTCTAAAGAGTGTTTACAATATAGGGTTTGCTTGAGAAATGACGATCTTAGTATCTTGGGTGTGCACATTAGTTTTATCTGTTGCTCTGCATAAACAGTAAACGTTAATAAGTAGTAATTAACACTTTTCCTCATATAAATGTGTTTTCACGCATTTGCAAACGGAGTAGATCCAGATCAGACGGCTCTGCTCTGTTTGCTAATAGAATTTGATAGATCTGTTTCTTTGCTTTCTAAAATGTCTATAATGTAACACATTCCACATTTCTTTATATGAATATTCAGTAGGTATTGAAATTTGGGAAAGGGTTAAAACAACTATGAGAAAGACTATTGTTTAAACATACCTGGAGTTTCCTAGCCACCTCTTCGTCATTCTCCATTTGTTGCATTTGACTGTAAACCTTTTTTGTATCTGGGGTCATCGTCAAATCATGTATCGGTACATTTGTTGCCTGGTCAAGGCTGCTGCCACTTGCGATATCTGGGGAAGTGGATCGGTAGGTAAGAGGCAAGTTGATCCATATCCTATCTTGTTGGTACTCATTAGAGACAGAATGAGGTGATTCTAAGGTACTCATTAGAGAGAGAATGAAGTGATTCTAAGGAACTCATTAGAGAGAGAATGAGGTGATTCTAAGGTACTCATTAGAGAGAGAATGATGTAATGTAATTTCTAAGGTACTCATTAGAGAGAGAGAATGAGGTGATTCTAAGGTACTCATTAGAGACAGAATGAGGTGATTCTAAGGAACTCATTAGAGAGAGAATGAGGTGATTCTAAGGTACTCATTAGAGAGAGAATGAGGTGATTCTAAGGTACTCATTAGAGAGAGAGAGAATGAGGTGATTCTAAGGTACTCATTAGAGAGAGAATGAGGTGATTCTAAGGTACTCATTAGAGAGAGAGAATGAGGTGATTCTAAGGTACTCATTAGAGACAGAATGAGGTGATTCTAAGGTACTCATTATAGAGAGAATGAGGTGATTCTAAGGTACTCATTAGAGACAGAATGAGGTGATTCTAAGGTACTCATTAGAGACAGAATGAGGTGATTCTAAGGTACTCATTAGAGACAGAATGAGGTGATTCTAAGGTACTCATTAGAGACAGAATGAGGTGATTCTAATAATTACCAACAAGATATATAGGATTTGGCAGTAATATATGATAACTGTTTTACCCCTAACCCCATGAATACACCTTTGCAAACACAGCAGACCCAGATTAGACGAATCCTACAGGAGCCGACTGATCAGGGTCTGCTGTTTGCTTATGATATAATATAGATACGATTCTACACTTTCTACCATGGTAAAATAAATCAAATGTCCATGTGGTATTATAACAAGTAATCTAATTAATATCCATGTTGTCATTATTTTAACCCTTTCCTCCATAAATACGCCTTTCTACGTCTCTGTAAACATCACCTGTTGAAACCATTGTGATAAATAGAGCATTTGCTCCTATAGGAGCAAATGCTCTATTTATCACTGGTTTAAAACCACAACATTTTAAAAATTTTACTTTTCTCTAGTAAATGCTCCTTTTGGGTAGATTCATTCTAAGAGGTTGGGTCTAAAATGCTCTATTTATCACAATGGTTTCAAAACTACAGTTCTGAAAAATTTCTTTTCTCTAGTAAATGCTCCTTTTTAGTAGATTTGATCAAAGAGGTCAGATCTAAAAACCTAGTTGGGAATGGGTTAACAAAGCTCTGAATAAAAGGAGTACATGTATTTAAGTTTTGGGAATCTAGGCAAATAAACTTCTCCATTAAACACTCTCTTGTTGAGAGGAGATTCTAATGAGTACTAATAACAGAGGTTCAAGAATAACTTCTTTATTTCTCCACCAAACACTATGTTTAGACCACTCTTCTCGTCTCAAAGAGATGATTCTAAAGAGTGGTCACAACATAGGGTTTAATGGAGAAATGACGATTTAGTACCTGAGTACGTATGTTTATCTGTAGCTCTGTAATAACTAATAAGATTTAGCTTGACTGAAGAATAAGAAAGCAAAATACAAAAGTATTCCTCTTATTTACAGCTTTGTATGTCATATTAAGGAAAGTTTTGTCAACTTTAAACGTGTCTTAATTCTGATTTCGAAACAGACTTCATGGAGTAAAGGGTTAACCCATTCCCTCAGGCTGTTTTTAGATCCAACCTCTTTGATATCTACCGAAAAGGAGCATTAACTAGAGAAAAGGAATTATTTTTTAGAATTGTGTAGTTCTCAAACCATTAAGATAAATAGAGCATTTGCTCCTGGGCCAAAAAAAACTATGTATGGTTCAGGTAACATCTCTGAAAAAAATAGGGTAGGCAGGTAGGGATTTTTTTCCCCTTTTTTCCCCCTAGTAGTGATAGAATGTCAATCGGAATGTACTGGTCTACAGCTGATCTAGTAGTCCTAGATAGTAGTCTGATAGTCCTAGGCCTATCTATCTTTCTTTTGCTGAATATTCATTAAATAATCCACCCACTGTGAATATAAATGAGCTTTTTATATATTTATATAATTATGAAGAATAATATAAATAGACCATATCTCAACTTTATTGACACAAACTGGAGAAGCATTCTAGTTTGTGTCAGTGTTTGAAAAGGTGAATGCAGTCAGGTTAATACAGCGTACAGCCCTTTGACCATTAATTGTTTAATACTGACACATGTAAATAAACTTATTTCCTCTTTGTTTTTATTTATATTAATCCTGAAAACTTTTTCTGGGTCTTCACCGTGACATGTACATTTGTACCAGCTGAATGGGACCCACTATGACTATGATCTTTGGTACGGAAGGCCGTGGGTTCGATTCCCGGCCGCAACAGACCAAAAGTCGTTAAAAGTTGGTACTATTAGCTCCCTTGTCTACGCTCGACATTAATGGGGTAGTTCTAGGACTGGTCGACTGTCAGGATAATGTGACTGGGTGGGGTGTCCTTGCCATGTGCCTGTGGCAGGGGTATTCCAGTGAGGCAGCACTATAACTTGTCTCATGTGGGTGCTGTCTGCAAATAACTGAAATACTGTTGGTCAGACGTAAAACCCAACTCACTCACTCACTATGATTATTGAAACAGATGAAGTTTCATACCAGGTAACAAAACAATAAATTTTGGAGCCATACCAAACAGTGGATATTCAGATCTGTATTATTCAAAAAGCCTGGAATAATACAAACACAGCAGACCCAGATCAGGCAACTCCTGATACGGATCTACTCTATTTTCAAACATGCTTCTGGGGAGCAAAAGGTTAATGAGTTTCTTTTAACCCTCTCCCTGTTCTATGTTTAGAAATTAGTCCAAATTTCAATACCTACTGAATATTCATGGAAAAAAGGTTATAATGAAATATGGAAGGTGTAGCACTGTAGCCATTTTAGAAAGTAAAGGAACAGATCTATCAAATTCCATTAGCAAACAGAGCAGACCCTGATCAGATGGCTCCTCTAGGAGCCATCTGATCTGGGTCTACTCCGTTTGCAAATGTGTGAAAACACATTTATATGAGGGAAAGGGTTAAATCAATGTTTAGATTTTATTTCTGTGACTGACAGTGGCAACTTACCTGTACCATTCTAAAAGAGTTGCCAAACAGAGCCGATCCTGATCTGACAAAACAGCTCAATCAATCATGTCAGATATCCAAAATTCTGTGTAGACTGGTTCAATGGTTTTAAGACAAAGAGATAACAAGAGCTGTCCGCAGACAGCGTGCTCCACTTTCTTTAGTGCTGGATAGTGTAGTGGAAGTCTAAGTCAGAAAGGGGAGATAACAACAGCAAAATTAATTTTAGGGTTACCTACCCTTGTGAAATGGGTCCCCCTTGTAATAGTTAATATGTATACCAAAGATGAACCAAATATCTTTGACAGTTTCTGAGACATGGACCTGAACATAAAACTTAACCAACAATGAAAATTCTAAGTCGAAAAAGGGGCAAAACTATGGCAAAATTAATTGTAGGGTTACCTACCCTTGTGAAATTGGTTCCCCTTGTGATAGTTAATATGTTTACCAAAGATGAACCAAATATCTTTGACAGTTTCTGAGGGTCATGACAATAGCTCCCACTTTTTGAAAAAGTGGAGCTAAAAATCGAGACCTTTATTAAGCCCAAAAGAGTTAACTTGCTGTTGAAAGGGTAAAAAGCAAATGCAAATGACATGCACTGTTCATGTGATATTAAAAGGCTCCTGGATTTGTTAACGGGTTATAATAGATGCCCTTCATTTCCCAAATTTTCTTTGCACTATTGGAGTTTTGCCATCTTTCCTGCAGGCCTGACAAATCGGGAGTAGCTACATTGTATTTATTTAACCCTTCGCTTGCTGTTCACATCAATATACCTACCTGTAAATAGTGAAGACCCAGATGAGACAGCTCCTGCAGGAGCTGTCTCATCAGGGTCTGCACTATTTACAAGTTGATTGTGCAACCAATGCACTCCACAGCAGTGATTGCACAGCGATATACTTGTACACAGTGAAGATATATGTAATTATACAAAATGGCTTGGGTAAAGAAGGAGAAACGTGTTTTAAAATTCAGCAAGCGAAGGGTTAAGAGACAACCATTTCCATATTGAGGTATGAAATTACAATAGGTATCATTGTAAAGAAAGTGAATTCAAAAACCTTTGCCAAATTGGATGCACAAAGTTTTGCAGGTCATAAGTACCCCAGTTAATAGTTACAATGGAAACGATGTTTAACCACTTAGTATGACAAATTTATAAATATGTTTATTTTTTTTATTTTGTTCTTGAAATTCAGTGGTTTGAAATTGCATAGCAGGCTCATTTTAATAATAACATTTCAATAGGTGTTCACAATGTTTTACTATATTTAATAATACTATTAAAGCATCTGAAATTGCATAGCAGGCTCATTTTAATATTAACATTTCAATAGAGTTCACAAAGTTACTAGATTTAATAATACTATTAAAGCATCTGGATGCAGTCTATAAATGAGAAATAACAGGATACACAGATCTGTTTCTCTAGTTTCTAAAATGGGTACAATGTTGCACCTTCCATATTTCATTATAAATGTTTTGTCAATGAATATTCAGTAGGTATCAAAATTTGAAATAAACATAGAACAGGGAAAGGGTTAATACCAACATCATCTGACTTGTTTAGGGTGTTTGCTGTGGAAATTAAAACACTTACCGGTAATAATATTGAATCTGGTATCATAAGAGTTAAACACAGAAGTCTGGCAGTGCAGCAATTGATCTGGGTCTGCACTGTTTGATATCACCAGTAGTTTGTTTTCCTATAGTGGTGATCACATGAAACTAGTTCGTTAGAAATGTCAAATGCTCTTTTTTCAACATTTAAAACCTTTTATAAAAAGGCATCAGTGTATTTGATCTAGAAAAGATATCCTCACAAGCTGAAAACAATGCAAACAGAAATGTTCTTTCCTTGAATGACGACTGAATTTAGTCTGAGAAAATGAAAGTAGAAATTCTGTAGGGGCGGTCATCTTGTTGAGTACAAACCCGTTTCGGACCTGGTCTGTTTCACCCAAAATCATTTCGGACCGCGGATTTATTTTCCAATTAAATTTTATATATATACATGTATATATATTTATTTTTTTTCTTGAAAAAAAAAGAGAGAAAAGTTTAGGGTCGGCTGGAAAAAATAAAATAGGGTCGGTCGGGTTACCTGAACCACACACTTTTTTTTGGCCTTAGGAGCAAATGCTCTATTTATCACAATGGTTTCAAAAAGTGACTACTACAGAGGCATAGAAAGGCGTAATTATGGAGGAAAGGGTTAAGTTACACATCTTATCTGGGCCTCGGGTTATCAGGGTTGCCACAAATCAGAGGAATCAAATTCCCTGACATTTCCCCGACATAAATTTAAATTTCCCAGACATGTTACATTGCAACATTCGGTCTTTCTCTAATAAATTATGTTATATTTTTGAGGAAATTTAAACTATACGGTCTTGGTTCTCATTTTTTTTTTTCAAAATTCCCTAACAATTTCCTGACATTTGCCCATATTTTCAAATTGCCCTGACATTTCACAAAATTCTGTGACAATTTCCTGACCTTGAAAAATATCAAATTTCCTTAACTTTTCCCTGACATGTGGCAACCCTGCCTTTGATAAAATGTTATTTTACTATCAAGATAAAATGTTATGTTACTATCAACATACCGTCAGGTGAAATGCATATAACATCATCATCATTTGTAATATCTAGCACTCTGTTATCTGCATATTTGTTGTCACTACTAAAAGGAGAATGCTTCTGCCCATTTTTTGTGGACGTGGCACTGGGTGACTTTTTCTTAGTTCCGTATCCACCAGATGTCGTGGGTAATGAAACTGATGAGTTAGATAGGTGATCAAAGCTGAATTTCATCCGAGAGTTACGACTAGCTCCATGGTCAGCAGAAAGAATTTTAATCTTGCCAGGACTTGGAGTAGCAGGTGTAGGAATCATTGGCTGGTAAGGGCTGTCTGCTTTGTCAGCCATGTAATTATGCCATGGAGTTAAAGAAAGTTCTTCACCTTTCCCGGATGTTTTAGAAGATTTCTTTTTCGCAGTCTTATCTTCTAAAATGTCACTAGAGCAGTGCTTTGATGAAGCAATTTTACACTTTTTCTTGTGTTGTAACACATCTGACTTTTCACCATTCAGTATCTTATTGTGGTTTGATTCTAGTTTACTTCTGACACTTGCAGTGTTCTTTGAGCATGTACATATACTTGATATTGTTCCCCCAGCCCCGGGCAATTGCCTGTTACATCTGCTACACAAACCAGTGATACCAGGACTCGACTCTGTAGTCCACTCCTCGTCTGAAGAGGATTCAGAACTTGAAGGCCAAGCAAAAGCATTATTCATTTTCTTCACTCTGGGACCATTCTTTGAGGATATTCTTTTTCTTGCGAAATCTTCCCTTGGCTCATCATCTATGGCATACTTTCTCTTAGAAGCAGTACTACCTTGACCTCCTATCATACCGTTTGTGTTTGCAGTTCCTAGTTGTGTCTTCAGCAAACAAGAACTTTTTACAAATCCTTCATACATGTCTGGTGATTTTTTCTCCTGTAAACCTTTGGATTTTGATTTGAATGGAGATAGATGTTCTCTCTCCTTCTTTCTCTTAACAGCCTCCTCTCGTTCTTGCCTAAATCCATTCTGACCAGGCAGACATAACGGTTTTACTATACCATTGGAATCCTCTGTGTTTGATATCAGACTGTTTTTAAGAACTCTATTGACAATGTTATCATTGCCTGAACTTGATGAAGATGACGGTCTTGACTCTGTAGAAAAGAGTTTTCGTTTCTTGGCCAGAATTGGACTGAAATACAGAAAGAAATAACTGCTCTTAAAAAGATCTAAAACAAAATATAAACTACATGTAGTCTTGAAAATATCTAAAATAATATTATCAACAGAATGAGATTCTTAAAAAAAACTGAAGCCTAAATATTGACTCACTGGTTCCAATGTTTAACACTTCCCTGTTGAATAGTTATACATGTAAAATATTATGACAACATGAATATTTATATGCTGAATTTTTATAATGGCATAATTATGTACACTGGAGCTTTTGATATAGGTAGAAACAATAGTCAGATTTATCATAATTTCATAAGCAAACAGAGCTGATCCTGATCAGAGAGCTCCAAAAGGAGCTGTCTGACCTGGGTCTACTCAGTTTGCAAAGGCAAGAAAAGGCATTTATAGGAAGGAAAGGTTTAATTATCACTCAGTAATTTACCAGTCCTGTCTCAAGATTTTGCATATTTTTCCGTATATTTCAGTGAAAAAACCCCACTGCTCCTTTTTGGTAGATTTATTCAGATCTAAAAATAAGCCTATGAGGGAATGGTAAACATAGAAATGCAGGGTCATGGTTTGCACTGTTAGACATAGGCCTCTACTAATGGGTAACATTTCATTCATATTCTTTCAAAATTGCTTCAATTATAACAAAGTTAAAAAGCGGAAGGAATTTTGCTAAAATAACTCGGAAAGGGGAGAAAATTCAGTAATGGGCAATGACACTTATGATGCTTGTATTATATGATATACACTGTCTAGATAAATTGTGTAGCAATTCTGAAAAACTATTTAACTCTTAACTGCGTAGATACACTTTTATATGCCTTTGCAAACAAAGTAGATCCAGACATGATGGTTTCTACAGTACTGGTAGTGGAGCCATCTGATCAGGGTTTGCTCTGTTTGCTTTCAGAATATCTTGGCCTTGATTATTTGGCATAACTATGTATTCACTAGTATACTTCATACATTACAAAATTGCAGAGCCGAAAAGAATTTGTAAGCAGAAATTAAGAGATGGGGAACAATTCAGTAACACACAATAACAAGAGTATTAGTTCTTGAATGAAACACACAGTCTACTATAATTTTATAAGGTAACATTAAGAAGAAAGTTACACAGAGGAAAGTATTTTGCCAACAGAAATCAGAAAAGGGGAAATTCTGCTGTTGGGTATCATTTCTTTCAAATAATTTCAAAAGCGCTTCTTGCATAGCAAACTTCAGAAAGGTAGGGAATTTGTTCACAGACAGACAAAGGACAGACAGATAATCCCATCATGGGCCATGCCTAGCATATGTCCTATTTGGCATATAAAAAGAGAAAGATGTTTAGTGACGGGGAAAGTCAGCAGGGTTAGGGAGACTTTTTCTCCCAAATCACCCTCTTGCTTGAGCCCTGGAATATTCATGTAAGAAAATGGTGTCATAGAATGATGAATATAAATTAGATTAATTTGTTACAAAAACACATGGACACATTGATGTCTGGCCATGACAGAAGCTGTAGAATCTTTTCTTCATTATCTTAAGCAAACAGAGCAGACCCTGATCAGACGGCTCCTACAGGAGCCGTCTGATCTGGGTCTACTCTGTTTGAAGAGGAGTAGAAAGGCGTATTTATGGAGGAAAGGGTTAAAACATAAAACTGCAACTGATGATATTACTGACCTGGGTGTGTCTGGTACAAAGTCCAAGTCATTGAGGCCATCATCAGACATGATAGCTGGCTTATCTATAAAATAACAAGATGATTTAGAGAAACAAAATGCCTAAAACACATCCTTTGACAAAATTATTTGAACGTAACCCTTTGCTCCATGGATATTCATGTAAGAAATAATGGCTTCATGAATATTAATAAGATAAGTTTTTATAAAGACCCATGGAACTGGGAGTTTTTGGTCATAGCAAAAACGGCAGAACAATATCTATATTATTTCATATTGATAAGTGAACAGGGCAGACCCTGATCAGACAGCTCCTATAGGAGCCATCTAATGTGGTGAGTATATGATCATGGAAAAATGATTTCCTTGCCCAATTTCCAGGACCAATTTCGTCTTGATGCTGATGCATACCCCAATTACCATAAGTATTTAGACAGATAAATTTAGGTAAGTAAAACAGCCCCTGGAGTAGATGCCGTTTCACACATTTGCAAATAGAGTAGACCCAAATCAGACTGTTCCTAGAAGAGCCATCTGATCAGAGTCAGATTGCTAATGAAAATATAATAATAATCTGACTCTACAGCGTTCAACTGATAAAAAGATCGTGGTCCTAATGGGACTCAAACCCAGGGCCTCTAGCTTACCATGCCAGCACTCTAACCATTGAGCTACCTGACAATGATTTTCTACCAGTTGCATGTACCAGACTTAACTCAAATTTGTTATACTACACTCCCTTTTTCCCTGAGAAACTCACCATAACTCACAAAAATTCAGGATATACACAATATATATTTTCATTGGGCGCCAAACTGTAACAGGACAACCGGTGAAAAGATCATGGTCTGACCGGGACTCGAACCCAGGGCCTCTGGTTTATCATGCCAGCATTCTAATCACTGGGCTACAAAGCCACATGGTCCAGGATACCATGCAGTTACCTGTATCTGACTTAACCCATCTCCGTTACATTACCAAAAACTCATGTGCACATAAGTCATTATAAAAAATAATCCAATTAATATTCATTATTTCTATGTTCTACTATGAATATTGAACAGGTAAATGATTAACTACTGATTACTATGTCAGTCTAAGTTTCTCAGTGGCTTAGCTGGATCCATGATCTATGCAAATGTCAATTGCAGGATAAAAAATAATATTCATAATGGGTGTTTGGTTGTCATTAAGTTTTTGTTGAACAGGCAAAAATGACAAACAAACCAGTTAAAATGGCAAAAGTAACCGCCAGCCAGAATGGCGGTCTGTGGGCATTTTCCAAATAAATTTTGCTATTTGCCAAATGTCATTTTGGCCTGCTGGCCAACAGTTAACTGGCTTATTTTGTCAACCATGACAATGCACAGAAAATCAATAAAACAATCACATGCTTAAAAATTCTCTTTTCTTCTAAGCTGACAGAGCTCTGGACACTGGGTGCACTGTACAAGGAGGCTGTTGGTGATGGAACGTGCAAGATAAATGCTTATAAAACAAAAGTTGCATCAAATAAGAGGCTGAGGACAGCCAGTCCAATTATGGTGTCCATGCAGAGACTGAGCAGTTGCTACCAGACTATATCCAGAATGAGATATCATTTAACTTTGATTAACCCATTCCCACATATTGACGCCGTTTGAGTTTGACACTTCTGCAAGTCACTTTATGAAACCATTATGATAAATAGAGCATTTCCTCCTATAGGAGCAAATGCTCTTTTTATCACAATGGTTTCAAATTACAAAATTATAAAATGTTCCTTTTCTCTAGTTAATGTTCCTTTTTGGTAGATTTAATCAAAGAGGTTAGGTCTAAAAATAGCTTAAGTTAAACTCCATTTGGCTACAGAAGTTTGTCTAAAGCTACGGTAATGACTTCAAGGGACCGATGTCACGTAGATCTACTTTCCGACCAAGAAGAAACAAAAAGTAACAAGATGAAGTGGGAGGGGTAATTGCATAAAATCGTCCAAGTTAGGGGCCCCGTCGATATTTCAAGAACCAAACCATTCAGTTCAACATAGTTTACCAATTGTTATACTTTCTTTTAATAGTAAGGTAGAATCGGTACCTAAAATAACGTTTGAGATGGAGTGACATTTCATACCAAGATTACTTTCACTTTCCAGTACAGCAAAGAGCCGCCAACTTCAAAATACATGGAATGGTTGTAATATTTGCTGATTTATGAGAAATACCCTAATCGATATTTTTACACCCACCGCTTCATAAAATTGGATTGTAAAGAAAGCTGTAGAATATTTCTCTAATACATGTTTGCTGATATTTAAAAGAAACAAGAATACCGTTTATATAGCATGCCATCTAATCCTAATATTAGGTTAATGTTCGAACTATGTAAAATTTCTCGTTTGTTCCTAGAGAATATTTTCGTGAACTTTGGGAGCACAAATTCCACCAGTGATAGACAATTTCTCGTACTAAACGAACACGTAAGGAAATAAAGATGGCTGCAAGAGGAAATTTCATGCAATTCTTTTCTCGGGACAAGGTGAACGTAAGGCAAAGTATATCATGGTGACAGTTACGTTCTAGCTGTTGTCAGGATACTCGTTTTATTACTTTGCCGTCTTTTTTTTTACTCCGTTCTCCCACATTTTTGTTCATTTTCCGCTCTGTTTAGTTGGATGACATTTATTTCTCTATCACGCAATTTTCTTCCTGAAAAAAATTGGAAAACCATTAAAGTGATGAACAATCACTTCCGTGTTTCTTTTAACAGACAGTGGGAAAACAAGTTATTCAGTACGATAACAGATATATTTACTCAAAAATATTGTAATGTATCAAACGACTGAAACACTAAGTGTAAACCATTGACAAGAAACCAAGGAGGAAGTAGACCCCCCCTTTGTTCAATATGCTATTAATAGATCTTTGATTCAAGTAAATGGCTTCAGATTGATTTAGGTCATTGTTTTATATTGCATTAACTTCTTATAAAGGCTTAGCTATGACATGAAGCACATCGTTTTTATTATTTTAACCACACCCATTCCTCATACATGTGATAATTTTTTCGAGGAAAAGAGGTAGATTAGCTTTTCAAAATCTTGAGTGAGATTGGGTGTCAAAAAGGGAGATTTATGCTGACCAAACATTTTGGAGTTATAAATAATAAAATGCCTAGATATGAAACACTTAATGTACAAACTCTATGTTTAAAACCTTTTTATTGTACTCTGTGTTCGCAGTTACGGCGTTTTCTTACTGGTAACTTACGGGTCCTCAGGCCATTTGTTTTCCCTCGGAAAGTTTCGACCCCTCTTAGCGACGTTTCCTGAACTTGTATGTGGTTCGCTGTACTGCAAAGCTGCATCTGTTGCAAATTTGTGTGGGTGGTGTTTCCAACATTCATTCAGGTTGCTTTTGAACATATTTATGTCTCTGCTTTCTACTCATTCCTTAGACAGGTTATTCCATGGGTTGACAACACTTTGCGAAAAGGATTTTTGGCGAATGTTCAGTCTACTATGGTTTTTTTGCCAGTTTGTGAAAATGGCCTCTTGTCGAGGTTTGACGGTTTTCAATAAAGAAAGTGTTCTTCTTAATTTTGTCGATGTCATTAATGATTTTGAAAACTTGTACCATATCATTCCTTTCCCGTCGATATATATCAATGTTGGCAGCCCAAGAAATCGAAGCCTATCCACGTAGGGCCAGTTTTTGATCTCTTTGACCAGTTTAGTTGCGTGGCGTTATGTATTATCCAGAACAAATATATCTTTCTTAAGATGAAGCCACCAAACGCTGGTTGCATACTCCATGTATGGTCTAATCATTGACTTATATAATGTTAAAAACATGTCCTTGTCCAGTGATTTGAAAGTTCTTTTTACTATGTACCAATCATTCTATTTGCCTTTTTCACACAATTTGCTATAAGTCCGACTGGAAAGTTACACCCAGGTCTTTTTCCTCCTCAACTTGCTGTATCTCTGTTCGGTAACCGGTATCTATGTCTAACATGTTATATTTATATTTGTGATTGTTGAAGCCAAAATGCATACTTTTACATTTTTTAGCATTGAAACCCAATTGCCACTTATTGGACCATTCTTCTAGATTATCAAGGTCTCTTCGGAGTGACTCCATGTCCTCACTGTCATTAATAACTGAATATATTTTGGTATCATCTGCAAAAATCTTGACTAGGTTTTGCAATTAATCTGGCAAGTCATTTATGAATCTGAGGAACAGGGTGGGTCCTAGTACGCTCCCTTGTGGTATACCGCTGATGACATCAGCCCAATCAGACAAATGACCATTTATTGATACCTTTTGTTTCCTATCACTCAAGAAGTTCTGGATCCACACTAGTAGCTGACCTGTTATGCCGTATGCTTTCAACTTGTTTAACAATCTTAAGTGTGGGACTGTGTCGAAAGCCTTCCTGAAATCCAAGTATATTGAGTCAACCGAGTGGTGCATGTCTATCTCTTTCGACCATTCTTCAAATATCTGTAGTAGTTGTGTAACGCATGAGTGTCCGCTACGGAAGCCAAACTGATGAGTCGAGAATAAGCCATTATCTTCCGTGTGATTCATAATTTGATCTTTGATGATGGTCTCTAATAATCTGCTGCATATACTTGTAAGTGACACTGGACGGTAATTCCCTGGTTCATGCCTGTCTCGCTTTTGATATTCATATCTATTGACGCAAAGAAATCGGCTGGGACTCAGAATTAGCAGGTTGTCGAGTCCCTGGGACTCGACACTAAAATGTCAGTTCTTAAGCTGATATTTACTATTCTGGTAATCTAGTCCAGTATTTTAGGCTTTGAACGGTTGTAATAATTAGTATGTGTCACTGTCATCAAATTATTATCAATTATGAACTTAAATAGACTTATTTATTGCTTAAACGCTGAGGGGTTAAACGTGCTCGTATAGCAATGGCACCAGGGCTTTCCCCAGGATTTTCGGAAGGCATGCTATTTTTTTTTAGTCCTAGGGGGTGGGTACGGTAGGAGTTACCCTTCCTGCCTAGTGCCGTGGCGAAAATTTTGAAAAAACAGGTTATCATGGTGAATATTTTGCATTTTCTGATATAAAGTAAAAGCTATAGTAGGGCTCTTGAAAGTTATAACTTTTTTATTGCACATGTTTGTACAAAATATACAACAAACGTAACTACAACCACCTTCCTTGCACAAAACTTTTTAACATGTTGTTTTGCAAATTAACAAAGATAAATTTTTGTGCAAGTAAAAAAAAAAGTGAAAAGAGTGTGACTGTGTAACATGGAAGTAATGCGAGACTACCATAAAAACCAATGTCAGATAAAGATCTATGAACTCAACATGCCAGCATTCTAACAAGCAACATGCAATCATCCATGCATACGGCATGCGCTGCCGGTGTTGGCTGATAGCTTGAGACACTGCAACACCAGGGGAAGTCTGTGTGTATACTTATCACTTAAAATGACATATAAACAAACACATTTGAAAGGGCGTCAGCTTGAGAATTTTTACATGTCAGAGAAATTAAGGGATGTCGGATTTTCGCCACCGACAAAGATCGAATGTTGGGCCAGTCATGCGAAAAGGGCCTGGGAAAAGCCCTGAGCACGCTGAGTAATGATGGAGTCTTCACCTAAACACACAGTCGCTTCCAAGAAGCGTGGTTGATAGATCCTTTTTTAAAAGACTGGTTGATAAAAGAGGCGATTAGAGAGCCGACCACCAATGGCATTCTAATAAAATACAGCTTCTGTGTTACTGCCCATCATATCAGGTAGCACTGGTTATCAACGCAGCTGGCTTGCTTAGCATTGATCTGCGATGGCCATCAACGGGCCTTGGAAATCAAGCGTTCCCAAGGTGAACTATCAAAATGGCTCCGAAAAAAGATTCTCTATGTGCAGGTTAAAAATATACATGTCATAGTGCAGAATAATGTGGCGTTACACATGTACCCTCATTAATTTGGGATGAGAATCTTCAGTGAACTTTCTGCTTTATTTTACTTATTTCATATGCATTGTCTATTGCTATTTGAACGGAATGATGGGAACTTCAGCAAACAATGTCGTACACTGTACACTGTAGCTGCAATATTGATACCCAGGATTAACGTACTAATATCATGCATGAAACTACCACAATTCACAATTCTATTTACAATTCACAATATTCACATTCTCACAAATGAAAATAATAGTCAAAATAACATGCTTCATTTAAGTTCAACTATTTATTTAGAAAAGCTTGCTGAAAGATCACAGAAATAGGTTAAAACAATGAAAATATATAGATATAGCATTTTTCAATATAAGATCCTGCATTTTTAATTGAAGGAAAAAATGGGACTCATCTGGGATTCAGTGGGACTCTAGTTTTTCAAGGGCACTGAGTCCCTTGGACTCGGTGAAAATCAAGGCTAGCGCGAACACTGATTGTACTACATGTAACATAATGTACAGTAGAATCCCCCAGGCCTGAACCAGAATTATAGTAAAGAACAGCAGCTTGAGATATGGGAATCAAAGTGGGACATGAAGTTTAACTCATCTAAATGCCAGGTTTTACAAATCACTAAGCATAAAACAGTCATTCCTACACAATATACACTGCTGTTAACCCTTTCCCTCATATAAAGGTGTTTTCACACATTTGCAAACAGAGCAGACCCAGAGCCATCTGATCAGGGTCTGCTCTGTTTGCAGATAGAATTTGATAGATCTGTTTCTTTGCTTTCTAAAATGTTAATAATGTTCCACCTTCCATATTTCATTATATAACTATTTTGTCCATGAACATTTAGTAGGTTTTGAAATTTGGAAAAAACACAGAACAGGGAAAGGGATAACACCATCCTTGAAACCGTCTCCTCTGCCAAATACCTGGGCATCACTGTATCAAACACCTTAAACTGGAATGCTCATATAGATAATATTACCAAAAAAGCAAGTCAAACTCAAGGATTTCTTAGACGTAACATTAAGGTACACTCAGAAGGACTCAAATCAATGGCATACAAGACACTGGTATGGCCCCAACTTGAATATTGTAGCTCTATTTGGTCCCCGCATACTAATACTCACATTGAGCAGACTGAGTCTGTGCAGTGGAGGGCTGCTAGATGGGTTAAGCATGACAACAGCCGAATGTCCAGCGTTACCGAAACGCTAAATTCTTTGCAGTGGAGAATTTTGACCTTTGAATTTCATATCAAAGAGATATGATTTAATTAATTTTCACTTTGGCATTATTCAATAATGAATATTCATGGAGTAAAGGGTTAAGTGTACAAAAAAAACCCAACATAACTATGTTTTTTTCTAGTTTTGGTGAAGAAAATGGGGAAATTCAGAATGAACTTGTACACATAATCTTCAGTCTTGAAGGAGTATTGTTTATTTGAAGAAGATATATGAGTGATTATGTCCCAAAGACCAAAGATACACTTTACTTTTTTTTTAATTCAAATTTAGAACATTTCATTAGGATTGCCATACATCTACATGTACCTTAAGCATAAAATTTGCTGTTTCAGACTTTCAGACCGAAGAAAAAATTTGAACCAGGAACAATGAAGTTCAACCTTCATAAGCAAGCAAATGCCTCACTTAATTCAGGAATAGACTTGAAGGAGGTGGTGCGACTGCCTCAAGGGGAGGACCAGAACGACTGGGTAGCTGTTCATGGTGAGATTGTGTTACTAAAACTTTTTAATACAGTAGAACCTGTCTTAACTCATTTTCTCCTACTGACACCTTATTGCGCCTGTGTAAACTTTATTTTGTGAAACAATGGTTTCAAAACTACACAATTCTACAGTTTTCATTTTCTATAGTTAATGCTCCTTTTCAGTAGATTTATTCAAAGAGGCTGGTTCTAAAAATAGTCTAGGGGAGAATGACTTAAGTGACATCAGCATATGATTTTTAAAAAGCAAGGGGTTGCTTAGTGCAGGGCAAAAGTAATGCAGAAGGCTCCTATTGGAGCTTTCTGTATTACTTTGGACCTGCATTAAGCCACCACCTGCCTAAGCAACCCAGAATTAGACATTTTTTAATGGTCACTTAAGACAGATTTTGATAACTTTTGATAACCTTAACTCTTTCCTTCATATTAATGCCTTTTCATGTATTTGCAAGTAGGAGCCGTCTGATCAAGGTCTGCTCTGTTTGCTTATAACCCTTTCCCTCATATAAACATGTTTTCATGCATTTGCAAACGCATTTGCAAACAGAGTACACCCAGGTCAGACGGCTCCTAGAGGAGCCGTCTGATCAGGGTCTGCTCTGTTTGCTTATGGAATTGAATAGATCTGTTTCTATATTTTCTAAAATGGCTACAATGTTCCACCTTCCATATTTCTTTATAACTACTTTGTCCATGAATATTCAGTAGGTATTGAAATTTGGAATAAACATAGAACAGGGAAAGGGTTAAATGGCATGATATAGATCTGATACTAAGGTTTGTGCCTAATCCAAAATGTCCTTTGTACATACACCATTTGATTAAAAAAATAATCTAATTAGTATTAATGATGTCATTATTTCTTACCTGAATATTAACCCTTTCCTTCATATAAACGTGTTTTCACGCATTTGCAAATAGAGTAGACCCAGATCAGACGGCTCCTAGAGGAGCCGTCTGATCAGGGTCTGCTCCGTTTGCTAATGGAATTGAAAGATATGTTTCTTTACTTTCTTAAATGGCTATCACGTTCCATCTTCAGGGTTCTTGCGAGGGCGAGAAATTGGGACATTTTCCCCATCAAAATTAAAAATGTCTTTTTACTGTCACTGGGACAAATGTCTCAAAAATGTCAGTTCTTACCAGAATAGTCCAAAATAGATAGATCAGATTTAGATCAAATCAAACTGTAAATATGGTCAGAGAAAATATTTACATTTTAAGGAAATCAGTCACGGATCCACAGATTCATAAACATAGCATTTTCTCAATGAATGATGGTTGAAAAAATATTTTCACACTTGTTGGTGTCTCACAGATTTTGAAATGTCCCTACCTTCTAACTGTCAATGGGACACATGTCTCAAGCATTTTCAATCAATAGATAGATCAGATTTAGATCAAATCAAACTGTAAATATGGTCAGAGAAAATATTTACATTTTGAAATGTCCCTACTTTCTAACTGTCAATGGGACACATGTCTCAAGCATTTTCAATCCTCGCCAGAACACTGCATCTTCCATATTTCATTATTACGATTTTGTCCATAAATATTCAGTAGGTATTGAAATTTGGAATAAACACTGAACAGGGAAATGGTTAAACAGGTAATAGGTTAAGTGAAAGCTAATGAGTAGTGAATAGTGTAGATCCTGATTATTAAAGTTTTATTTTAGAAACAGTTTTATTTGGGTCTGCACTGTTTTCCTAAGTTTGTCTGGCTGAATATTTAGGATAAGTATGGTAATTAACATACAGTAAAACCTCGATTATTTGAAATTTTAACCATGGGCGCAAAATATATGCACTCATTCAAAATTTTAGTATAGAAGAATTTAATCCTTTTAGGCAGGTGCCTGCTTAATGCAGGGTGAAAGTCATGCAGAAAGCTGCCACCGGTCTTAAAGATGGATAATAATACATATATTAGTGTTTGAATATTCGAGATTGTACTGTATTGTTAGACAATAGTTTCATGGGTATTTATTTCGTAATAAGAGGTGTAGTATGTAGGAAATGTCTGTTAGCAGACAGGCAGGGAATATGGTTTTGGCATTGTCTGTGCATCCAGAGTCATAGTTCAGAAACTGTTTGGAGTTTTTCTATGAAACTGTGTTAATATTTAGTACCGTAAGGAATTGTGACCCTGCAAGTATAACACATCAAATTTTGGCCATGATAGAAACTAAAGGATATATCTATGTCATTTCATAAAGCAAACATATGCAAAGGCATATCTATGGAGGAATATAGCAGGTCTGACATGTGTAGATTAATGTATAAACATGATATTCCAAGAGTTAAGGATGATTACAGGTAAGTGATTATACTCGAAGGGTTGCCACATGTCAGGGAAATTTGAATTTTTTCAAGGTCAGGGAATTGTCAAGGAATTTTGTGAAATGTCAGGGGCATTTGAAAATATGGGCAAATGTCAGGGAATTGTCAGGGAATTTTGGAAAAAAATTAATGAGAACCAAGCCCATATATTTTAAAGTTTCTCAAAAATTTAACAATTTATGACAGAAAGACCTAATGTCGTAATGTAACATGTCAGGGAGATTTAAATTTATGTCAGGGAAATGTCGGGGAATTTTGTTTTCTCTGATTTGTGTCAACCCTGTATAATAATAGGCCAGACACTTTCACAGTGTATTCACTGTATTGTTACTATTGTATATCTGTATTGGTTGCATGGACTGATGACATCGAAGCAAACATGTTGGTCATTTGTCATTACATGAACATGAATCTTGCATGAGAATCTCCTTTGCTCTCTTTCTGAATTTTCAACATGTATCGGAAATCCAAGTATTTTATTTGTTTCAGTTGTGGACTTTTTCAACAGAATCAATTTATTGTATGGCACTATTTGCGAATACTGCACAGACCAGACCTGTCCCACTATGTCAGGTGGACCGAGGTAAGACAAGTCTTCTCACCATCAGACTTGTAGACAAAGGTTGTTTTTATGCCTCCACCCCAATCCTCAATCAGGTCAGTGGAGGTGGGCATATTGTTCTTGCCCTGTCTGATTGTCAGCGACTTTAACATTGGTCATAACTTTTGAGCCAGTACAGATAGAGACTTGATATTTGGCATGCATATGTATCTCATAAAGTCGCATATTTTGAGGGGTGACATGTCAAGGTCAATGTCGTCCTTCAAAGTCAAATTGGCCGGGGGCATAGTATTTCACAAACACATCCTGTTTTTAATTTCTCTGCCAAATACTGTCATGTTGGTACTAATTAGAGTAGCCTCTCTGATGTCATTCTAATATGTACTAACAAATACAGGTGTGGCTGAGAAGTAAGACTGATTAGTACACTACAGCTCTGGGTCCATGCTTATAAAACTTGTAGTTGAGTCTGAGTTTGTTCTCAAGTTTTTGATTGGTCAGATTTGAGCCTTTGTACAAAGTCTGTCATTTGTTTTGTGTTGTCAACATGTTGTTGTTTTCTAGACCTTTGAATGGATTATGACCAAACCTTACAAGAATTATACTTTAACCCTTTCCCTATTCTATATTTAGTCCAATTGTCAATACCTACTGAATATTCATGGGTAAATAAACCGTAAATTAGTTATATAATGAAACATGGAAGGTGTAACATTGTAGCCATTTTAGAAACTCTTTTAAAGAAATAGATCTATCGAATTCCATAAGCAAACAGGGCAGACCCTGATCAGACTGCTCCTATAGGAACCGCCTGATCTGGGTCTACTCTGTTTGCAAATGTGTGAAAAGTTAAACACATTTATATGAAGGAAGGGGTTAATATGTAAGTTAACCTCTATCGAAGTATTTGCCAGTCTGGTGCATAAGTAGGTCAAAGGATCTACCAATTTAAAAAATCCTTTTAAAAATGCCTAATACAGTCAACTCTTGATTGTTCGGAATTTTAATAAAGAAGAATGTATATCCTTATGGGCAGGTGGCTGCTTAAAGCAGGATGGCAGTCAAGCGGAAAGCTCCTAGAGGAGTTTTCTGCATGACTTTTACCCTGCATTAAACTGCCACCTGTCTTGAAGATCGATAATGATACGTATTTGAGTGTTCGAATAATCGCGATTTTACTGTAAGTGTTTTAAAAATGCCTGAATACATGTGATTACATTAATCAATTTTTGATATGCTGAAAAGAAGTACATGTATATTGCATGAAAATGGATAAATTAAATGCTGAAGAAGAGGAAATCTTCATATTTTTTTTTATATCGAAGACATTGATGTTATTATGTCTCCCCCCATATTTATATGGGGGAGACATATTGTTTTCGTGAGAGTTGTCTGTCTGTCCGTCTGTCCGTCCGTCTGTCTGTCACACTTTTTGTCCGGACGATAACTTCAATATGCCTGATGCCAGTTGATTGAAACTTCATATATGGAAAGAGCATAATGAGAGGAAGTGTCATGCACAAGGTCCATAACTCTGGCTTCACTAATATTGGAGTTATTGCCCTTTGTAAAAAAAAATCACACTTTTTTGTCCGGACGATAACTCCTATATGGCTCATGCCATTGGATTGAAACTTCATATATGGAAAGATCATGACAAGAGGAAGTGTCATGCACAAGGTCCATAACTCTGGCTTCACTAATATTGGAGTTATTACCCTTTGTAAAAAATATCATAATTTTTTGTCCGGACAATTACTTCAATATGCCTGATGCCAGTTGATTGAAACTTCATATATGGAAAGAGCATAATGAGAGGAAGTGTCATGCACAAGGTCCATAACTCTGGCTTCACTAATATTGGAGTTATTGCCCTTTGTAAAAAATATCATAATTTTTTGTCCGGACAATAACTTCAATATGCCTGATGCCATTGGATTGAAACTTCATATATGGAAAGATCATAACGAGAGGAAGTGTCATGCACAAGGTACATAACTCTGGCTTCACTAATATAGGAGTTATTGCCCTTTGTAAAAAAATCACACTTTTTTGTCCGGACGATAACTTCTATATGGCTCATGCCATTGGATTGAAACTTCATATATGGAAAGATCATAACGAGAGGAAGTGTCATGCACAAGGTCCATAACTCTAGCTTCACTAATATTGGAGTTATTGCCCTTTGTAAAAAAATCACACTTTTTTGTCCGGACGATAACTTCTATATGGCTCATGCCATTGGATTGAAACTTCATATATGGAAAGATCATAACGAGAGGAAGTGTCATGCACAAGGTCCATAACTCTGGCTTCACTAATATTGGAGTTATTGCCCTTTGTAAAAACAATCACAATTTTTTGTCCAGATGATTACTCCTATGTGACACATGCCATTGGAGTGAAACTTCATACATGGAACGATCATAATAAGAGAAAGTGTCATGCATAAGATCCTTAACTCGAGCTTCAATAAATTCAGAGTTATTGCCCCTTGTACATTTGTTTAATTCTTTCTTGTCCGGACGATAACTCCTACATGGCTCTTGCCATCGTATTGAAACTTCATACATGGAAAGAGCATGATGAGAGAAAGTGTCATGAACAAGGGCCATAATTCTGGCTTCAATACTTTTGGAGTTATTGCCCTTTGTTACATTTTTTGGCCGATCAATAACTCCTGTTCGACTGATGCTATTTGAATGACATTTTATTTTTGGAAAGAGCATGATGAAAGTAAGTGTCATGCACAAGGGCCATAAATCTGGTATCAGTATTTTTGGAGTTATTAGCTGTTATCATTTTCTTCTTGAAAAATGTAGTGTGGAAAACGCATAATGAGGGGAAGTATCATTCATCAAGACCATAACATTTTTAGTGATTTCCCTTTACATATTGTTTTTATTAGAGGGGAGACATCCGTTTTTTTGACAAAAACCTCTAGTTCACTGATGTATTAATATAATATTTATTCAGGTTGTTTCAATTTCGTAACTGTTTGACATAGACTTATAGCATTTTGTTGTACAACAACAAAATTTACGTACATTAAAACCTCTATAACGGCCACTGAATTACATCAAGTATTTTGTGTTAAAGGCAGGTGGCTGCTTAAAGCAAGGTGAAAGTAAACAGAACACTCCTATAGGAGCATCATATCATAAGCAAACAGAGCAGACCCTGATTAGACACCATCTAATCTGGTCCTTCTCTGTTTGTAAATGGGTAAAAAGGCATTTATATGAGGAAAAAGCTTAACCCATTGACGCCTTTTGAAGCCTCTGTAAAAGTCACATGTTGAAACCATTGTGATAAATTAAATAGAGCAAATGCTCTTTTTATGATCACAATGGTTTCAAACTACAAAATTCTAAAATTTTCCTTTTCTCTAGTTAATACTCCTTTTCGGTAGATTTATTCAAAGAGGTTGAATCTAAAAATAGACTGAAGTAATGGGTTAATAGTGAAAAATATTCGATGGCCTATTGATTCAGATTGTCTCAGTGCCATCATCTTGAAATTGTATGTTTGTATAGGTATGAATACCATTGGTGTGATGGAGTGACCTACAAAAAACCTACCGCCCTTCCTGCCCCACAGTACATTACCCTGCTCATGGAGTGGGTGGAGTCACAGATAAATGATGAAAACATTTTCCCTGTCAAAGTCGGTAAGTGCATCTGGACAACTTTTTTGTTAATATTGTTCTTTATTAACAATGTTTCCAGGTAGCAGATAAACATTAATCTTAACCCTTTACCCCATAAATACACAGTTCTATTTATTTTCGTATAGAGTAGACCCAGATAAGATGGCTCCTCTTGATCATCTGATCAGGGTCTGCTCTGTTTGCTTACAAAATGATATAAATGTGATTCTTCAGTTTCTCTCATGGCCAAAAATGCCTTTCTTGATATGCCATTATAAAAAAATAATGTAATTAATATTCATGATGTCATTATTTCTTACATGAATATTCATGGAATAAAAGGTTAATAGAAAAGTTTGTGTTGATAGGTGTGCCATTTCCAAAGAATTTCCTTCAAACCGTCAAGAAGATGCTGACCCGATTGTTCAGAGTATTTGTTCACGTGTACATCCACCACTTTGATAAATTGGTAGCTATTGGAGCGGTAAGTGATTCTGTTTTCATGATTACTTGGCTTTGAGTCTTAACCCTTTCTCTCATACAAATGCTTTTTCACACCTTTGCAAACAGAGTAGACCCAGATCAGATGGCTCCTGTAGGATCCATCTGATCAGGGTCTGCTCTGTTTGCTTATGAAATTATGATAGATCTGACTGCACAGTTTCTACCAATACCAAACTATGTGTACACATGCCATTATAAAACTTTATCTAATAAATATTCATGATGTTGTTATTCCTTACATGAATATTCAACAGGGAAAGGCTTAATCGTATCATTAGAGCTACAAGTAAAGGTATGATTAGCAGTTTACAAATAATGGGGGTTTGACTTTTTCCACTCAATGGCATAATCATGAGACTCATAGTGTTGGCTGTACCAAAGGAAGCTGTTTCTAGGTGGGTGGGGTATTGTTTTTGTTCAGTTGGTTGGTGTTTGTCTGTTTGGCCACAACTTTAACCTTGGTGATGATTTTGTCGACATTGCACATACATATTTCAATCTTTGCATGGATGTGCAGCTTATAGAGGCAAACATTTTTAGGGGTGACTTATTACGGTCAATGTCATACACCAGGGTCAAAGGTCATATCTTGTTCATATGTGTAGATGAAACTATTTCTTGCTTTGAGTATTTTTGAATTCCTTATCCCTCATATAAATACATACACCTTTTTAAGCTTTTGCAAACAGAATATACCTGGATTCTTGAGCAGGGTCTGTCGACTCTGTTTGCTTATCCCATTCCTCCATAAATACGCCTTTCTACGCCTCTGTAAGCTCCTTAGGAGCAAATGCTGTATTTATCACAATGGTTTCAAAACTGTAATATTCTAAAAAAAATCCTTTTCTCTAGTTAATGCTCCTTTTCGGTAGATTTATTCAAAAAGATCGGGTCTAAAAATAGCCTATGGAGAAAAGGGTTAAGACATGATATAAATATGATTCTCTAGTTTTTTGTCAAAGTCAAATATCTCCATGAAAATTTTAAATCAGCTAATAAATATTCATGATATCATTATTTCTTACATGAATATTCAACAGGGAGAGGGTTAACATGTACTTTCACACTTCAAGGCAATGACACTGATGTCTTTTCTTATAAAAGTTGAAGAATGCGTGCATATACAGTAAAACCCCGCTAATGCGAACACCTAAAAGAGGTATAATGATGGGTGCTAGATGCGGGTGGTAGCTTAATGCAGGACAAAAGTAATGCAGAAAGCTCCTACAGGAGCTTTCTGCATTACTTTTGCTCTGCATTAAGCAGCCACCTGCTTATAACGACACCCATGTTTATTCATTAAGTGGTCGCATTAGAGGGGTTCTACTGTATTTACAACAGCATTGTACTATTATGATATTCTCTCTGGTCTGTACAGGAGGCCCATGTGAACACATGTTACAAGCATTTCTACTACTTTGTTGCCGAGTACAGCCTGGTGGACAAGAAAGAGCTGGAACCCCTGGTGAGTATAATGAGGCTGTCCTTGGTCTGAGACATGCCTGAAGAAAAAGAATACCTTGCATAAAACTTGTGATAAGCTTTGTAAACAGTGCTGACCCAGATGGTAATCGTTTGACTGCAATTGATAGATATTTTTAAAAGAAAAATAACGAAAATGTTACTGATATACAGTAAAACCCGGCTAATGTGACCACCGGAAGAGGTATAATTCTGGGTGCTAGATGCAGGTGGTAGCTTAATGCAGGATAAAAGTAATGCAGAAAGCTCCTAGAGGAGCTTTCCGCATTACTTTTGTCCTGCATTAAGCAACCACCTGCTTATAAAGACAGCAATGTTTATTTCTTTAAGTGGTCGCATTAGAGGGATTCTACTGTGTTTACTCTTTTCATGGTAGTGGCAGCTTTGTGATTATCGGTTCAGATAAGATGCAGAGTAACTCAAGATCTTATCAGGGTCCAAACTGATTGGTACTGTGGCTGTATAGTTTTAGCGCTTTCCCTCATATAAACTCATTTTCACGCATTTGCAAATAAGAGTATGTGTAGACCCAGGGTCTGCTCTGTTTGATTTTGACATATTATAGATCTGATTCAACAGTTTTAATCAAAGCCAAAAAATTCCCTTGAAAAGTTTACATAATAAATATTCAGCTAATATATATTCATGATGACATTATTTCTTACATGAATATTGAACAGGTAAAGGGTAAAGCATTGTTACAAACAACAATTATTGCAGATGACAATTACATGCATTTCTTTGCACTGAGTAACTAATGAGTAATACGTAAGGCTTAAACTTGCTAGAGGATTTTGAATGACAAACAATTCAGATCCTGATCAATTGAGCCCTCTGATCTGGGTCGGCAGTGTTTGTAAATGATGATGCTCTTGTTTCTCGCATTCAATGTCTGCTTTGACTCTTGTGCTCTACAGTTGAATGTCTCAAACTTGGATAATTCAAATGTCTGGATAACTCTGGTCCTCCTAAAATTTAAGATACAGAATTATTTTAAAAGATATCACTGTGTATATCTATAAACACATGAGAGCTTAATGCAGGTGGAAAATAATGCTGAAAGCTTCCTTTCCTCCACAAATACGCCTTTCTATGCCTCTGTAAAAGTCACTTTTTGAAACCATTGTGATAAATAGAGCATTTGCTCCTAAGGAGCAAATGCTTTATTTATCACAATGGTTTCAGAACTTCACAATTCTAAAAATTTCCTTTTCTCTAGTTAATGCTCCTTTTCGGAATTTGCATCCAAAGAGGTTGGATCTAAAAATAGCCTATGGAGGAAAGGGTTAAGACCTTCATTAAGCTGTAAACTTGAGTAATTGTCCAAATTAGAAATCAGATGATTCAAGCTGTTATGATATCATGAAGTAATTTGTATGGTTCCTTGAAGTTCGGAATATCGAAGTTCAACTGTATTCATATAAGCCTATCTGCACTTACAAAAGCCCCTCAAGCTTTAGGGATTTATTAGCTGTCATATGCTATGGATTTATTGATTTGTTGTAACAACTTTTATCAATGGAGAAAAAAACATACTTCATTGATCAGTTGAATATGATACGAAATAAAAGTGAAATCTCAGGTTTACCCCTTTCCCTGTTTTATTACATGATGGCTATAAATTGCAAGAAAGCATCTCAAGTAACATAATTTAGTTTCAAGCTACTGCTTGTAATTCCAACAAAGAAAAAGAAAATACTCCAGATTTCAATGCCTACTGAAAATTCATGGACAAAATAATTTAATGAAATATCGAAGGTGAAATATTGTAGTCATTTTAGAAACTAAAGAAACAGATCTATCAAATTCCAATTACAACCAGAGCAGACCCTGATCAGACAATTCCTCTAGGAGCTGTCTGATCTGGGTTTTTGTCTTTTTATAGATGCATGAAAAGGCATTTAATCCTTTCCTCCATAAATATGCCTTTCTAAGCCTCTGTAATAGGCACTTCTTGAAACCATTGTGATAAAAAGAGCATTTGCTCCATAGGAGCAGATGCGCTATTTATCACAATGTTTTCTATACTAAACAATTAAAATTTCCTTTTCTCTAGTAAATGCTCCTTTTCGGTAGATTCATTCAAAGAGGTTGGGTCTGAAAATAGCATATGGAGGAAAGGGTTATATGAGGGAAAGGGTTAATCTGAGGTGTGTAAAACAGTAAATGCCTTTTTTAGAAGTGATCAAGAACCAAGTAGTTACAATGCTTCTAATATAAATTGGATTTCTTACTGTTTTTATGTCTTTATAACAACAATGATTCTTGTTTTCCAAAATCTGATCGGGCCATCTGATTTCTTTTTCAGCGGGAAATGACAGAAAAAATATGCCATTAGTGTTATGACTTGTGTTGTCATTTCTGGATGCCTTGTTATTGATTGTGGGTAGCTCACTGTCATAGAGAAGCTTGTTATACAGTATCTACATTCTAGAGCTCCTTGGAAAAAAGAGTCAAGTCGGTGTCTCTCAGAGGCTTGGAAACTGTCATGCCAGTCCAACAAGGAAATTTGAATGTTCAAAACAGGAAAGAAAACTCCCAATAAGTTTCAATTCAAAACAATCTAATTTATGAAAGTGGTGCTATTAAGATATATGATGTGTTTATGTAAAATGTAGAGACTGAAGTATTATACACCTAGATTGTATTGATCCAGACATGAGTCATTAATTTCACCTCAAATCTGAATCAATTCTGTAATACTCTTTGGATTTATTTTCCAGCAAAGCATATTTTGTATTTGAGGTGGTCACTTTATATTAACCCATTACTTCATATAAACGTCTTTTCATGCTTTTGCAGACAGAGTAGACTCAGATCAGATAGCCCATGTAACAACTATATGATCAGGGCCTGCTCTGTTTGCTTATGAAATAATATAGATAGGATTCTACAGTTTCTGTCATGTCTAAATATTCCTGTGTTCATGTGCCATTATAAAGAATATTCTAATCAATATTTATGGTGTCATTATTTCATGGAGTAAAGGGTTAACTTGCTGCATGCTTAATGTGCATTCACGATTCCTATGCAAACAGCATGGACCCTGCTGAGACGCTGATGAACTTGGCATCTCATCAATATTAACCCATCACCTCATAGGCTATTTTTAGATACAACCTCTTTGAATAAATCTACTGAAAATGAGCATTAAGTAGGGAAAAGGAATTTTTTAGATTTTTTTAGTTTGAAACTATTGTGATAAATAGAGCATTTGCTCCTATAGGAGCAAATGCTCTATTTATCACAATGATTTCACAAAGTGACTTTTACAGAGTCGTCAATATGAGGGAAAGGGTTAAACAGTTGATCCTAATTGCTTAACCCTTTACTCCATGAAATATTCATGTAAGAAATAATGATATCATGACTTGATTATATTATTTTTTATAATGACACATGAACACAGGAAATTTTGGCCATGGTAGAAACTGTAGAATCAGATCTATATTATTTCATAAGCAAAAAGAGCAGATCCTCATCAGATGGCTCCTATGGGAGCCATCTGATCTGGGTCTACTCTGTTTACAAAGGCATAGAAAGGCGTATTTATGGAGTAAAGGGTTAAAGCATTCGGATAAGCAAACTGAGGCAAACGGTGCAGACCCAGATCAAACTGCTCCTGATGCTCCACATGATGAGGATCTACACTGTTTACTAATATATCAGACTTATTTAAAGTTATCTAAATGATGCCAAATTGAATCATTTAGCTTTACAAATCAAAGGGGAGAGGACATCGGATGTCTGAATATTTGGTTTGTTACAGTGCTTTGCTTCTCATCATGACCCCCGGAATGGATTTTTGATGAGAAATACAAGAAAATTAAACTTTGGAACAAACAACAGTTTGTGCATATATGGCTTGAATAATTTGACCTTGACCCTCACTTATATGCAGAATACATAATGAGAGAGATGAAGCTGTATAAATAAAACTCTGCCAGTAAATCGTGAAGTCTGTTGTCGCTGAAATAACGGGAGAGCAATAACCCATGCATATGTAAAACACACAAGCACGAGTGTGTCCAGGCATAGTTGCTTACCGAGACACATGCCAAGGATAAACCCGTGCAGTGCCGATAATGAAATAGAAATGTTACGCAGTTTGATTCATGCAAATTAAGTAGGTCAGGGTTTAGGTCAAATTGTTCGAGCTATACCAATTACTTAGAGTTAAGAGAGTTTGCCTAACATTTGCCTCTTGCCACACACAAATGTGTCTATAAGGGCACCCAGACTACCTTCTGTGTGAGTAATGCGTCTACTTAGGGTCTACATTGAATGTTCAAGTAAGATATGAAATTACAGTAAAACCTCTCTTTAACGGCCACTAAATTACATCAAGTACTTTGTGTCAAATGCAGGTATCTGCTTAAAGCAAGGTGAAAGTAAAATAGAACGCTCCTATAGGAGGGTTCTGTTTTACTTTCACCTTGCTTTAATCAGCCACCTGCCCTAAATACCAACTAATTAACACCATTTAGTGGCCGTTATAGAGAGGTTTTACTGTAAAACAAATGCAATTCCAACGAGTGTCAAACAGTGCAGACCCTTATCATCAGACTGGTGTGTGTCTTCACTTTTGGTTCACCCCAGGAGACAGTATTTCTTGTGGCCCATGTCATTTTTGCCAGAATGCATTTACTCAGAGACGTTTTGGAGTTTTCTTTCCGGTTCTTATTGATTCTAGATTATTTGCACAGGTAAAATTACACTGAATGTTTCAATTAAATGCATGGTTTGCAATGGATCATCATGCAGTTTTAGATGAAAATAATTTCCTTAATCATCTGTAATTTTTCATTAAATCTTAAACCATTTTCATATGTGCAGTGTATAGGGAAAATGTAATCAAGATTTATTGGAAATAAATAAAGTCGCAGTCCCATAAAATTATATGAACATAGAATTTGTCTGGTTATACATGTACTATTCTTGGTTGAAAGTGTTATAAACCTTTCCCTGTTGAATATTCATGTCAGAAATGATGACACAATGAATATTAATTAGCTTATTTTTTATAATGCTGTTTGGGTCGAGGGTATTTTAGTCATGGTAAAACTAGAATCGGATCTAAATTAATTCATGAACAAACAAAGCAGACCCTGTACAGATGTCTCCTGCAAGAGCTATATGATCTTGGGTCTACTCTGTTTGCAAAGGTGTGAAAAAAGCGCTTACTGGTACAGTAAAACCTCTCTATAATGACCACTAAATTGTGTTAATTAATTTGTGTTTTGGGCAGGTGGTTGCTTAAAGCAAGTTGAAAGTAAAACAGAACACTCCTATAGGAGTGTTCTGTTTTACTTTCACCTTGCTTTAAGTACTGTAAAACAGGTTATATTCGCGTCATGATTATTTCGCGTAAATGTGATTTTGTATTAATTCGCGTCATGATGATTTCGCTACGGCGTCCATCTCGCTAAATTAACTTAACGGAAATAGACTCGTATAAAACTCTGCCGAACGCTGTAAAAAGGGCAAAGAATAAATTTCTGCCGAATGTATGTAATTGCCGTTGGCAATTTAGGGGTTATCGATCGATAATTTATAGCATGTGTTAAGGCCTGTATTTACCAGTACATGTATTCAATTTTGTATTTGTTTTGAGAACTTTACCGAAAACTCGGATGTATGGCACAGCGTGACACACCGGTCTACTGATGAAATGGTGGAAATGTAAGCAACAAAGTTACTACTCATTTATTACTTCGGGGTCTTATTTGGATCAAAACTGTCTGCAAAAGAAATGGTTATCACGATTTGTCCATTATGAGGCTAAAGGTTAAATCAGTGCCCCTATTGAGACTTGGACGGTAAACGTGTGAAACAAATTGACAAGTTTGTGTATATGTGTTGATCTGTTAAACGCTGCTTGGCATAAGCCGTTATTCAATAGTCAAAATGAGTGAATTGTTTTTCACAAACACAAAGAGTCAAACCTGTTTCAAAATTCCGTAATTGTACAAACACAACCAGATGTAATTTACGACAATTTACCACTTGCCGTACATGTATACATGTATGTATATAAGAGTTACTTCCCTTTTCACAGAGATAACATTCTTCCATTTATCGGTCTGTATTTTTTATTTAAAAACTTTTTTGTTTACTAAACAAAATATATGGAAGCAATACACTTCATCCAACATTTGTGTTGAACGAAGAATGTTATTAATGCAGAAAACACATGGACGACGACGTGATAAATCTGACCATATTCCGGATATACCGATTTCGGACGTTACTCCTTTTTATACTTGTTACTGATTTATTAGCAAAAATATTGAATTCGCGGGGCAACGCATTCGCGAATTAGCGCGAAATATATATTGTCGCTAATAAAACCTGTTTTACAGTATGCACCTGCCTTTAACACAAAATACTTGATGTAATTTAGTGGTCGTTATTGAGAGGTTTTACTGGTATATCAGGGAAAGGGTTCAAGAAGATGCAATGTTATAATTCAGGTACATATTGTTTGCAATGTTTGGCCAGTCATGTTCAAAAGCTTGGACCAATAGTTTTTTCAATCTTTGTGTGAATAATATCTTTAGAAACTTGTTGTATCTTAACAAAATTAAGTGAATTGTTAAATTGATGCACAGCAACTTAAACACAATATTGATTTTTTTTTTTTTTGGTCTTGATTATTAATTAAAAAGTATTCATCATGGATATTACCTCTGAAAGAACATATCAAAATAACTTTGGAGGTGAGAGCTTTCCAAAACGCATTATGCTTTTCATTCAGGATATTGAAGCTAGATCATCATAATGGCATCATAGTTTCTTGTACTTACACAATGCTTTGAAGAAAATGGATAGATGTCATGTTACACTTTAGGGTGTTATCAACATGATATTCATGCTTTAGTCTGTGTTGCACTCATCTTGTCACACAACCAAACTCATTCAAAGTTCATATGTTTTACATTGGAACCTTTGTTCCTTTGTCCCAGAGGTCTACAGATGTGGGGCTTTTTTTTCTCGGTCAAATGGTACTTTTGAAGCACTTAGTTACCTATCAGACTGTGGTTCTATATCTTTAATTGCAACCATCTTAACCCCTTTCCTCCATAGATACGCTTTTCCATGCCATTGCAAACAGAGTAGACCCAGATCAGACGGCTCCTATAGGAGCTGTCTGATCAGGGTCTGCTCTGTTTGCTTACAATATAATATACCGGTAGATATTATTCTACAGTTCCTGCCATGAGCGAAAATTCCTGTGTCTATATGCCATTATAAAAATTAATCTAATTAATATTCATGACATCATTATCTATTAACCCTTTCCTCCATAAATACGCCTTTCAACGCCTCTGTAATAACCTTTTCTTGAAACCATTGTGATAAATAGAGCATTTGCTCCTATAGGAGCAAATGCTCTATTTATTACAATGGTTTCAAACTACAAAATTCTAAAATTTTACTTATCTCTAGTAAATGCTCCTTTTGGGTAGATTCATTCAAAGAGGTTGGGTCTAAAAATAACCTATGGAGGAAAGGGTTAAATGAATATTCATGAAGTAAAGGGTTAATCCCGTATATGATAATCCTACATCTTTACACCTTTATAAACAGAGTAGACCCAGATCATACAGCTCCCACAGGAGCCGTCTGATCAAGGTGCATATAATGGTATTAAAGATCTGACTCTCTCTTGTTTGCTACTGCTATAATCTTCCTTATTTTACATTTTTGGCATCAGATACAAATTTATATTCATTATGGACCGAGTTTTGCATCAGTATTCATCAAGTAACGGGTTTATTTAACCCTTACCCTGTTCTGTGTTTATTTCAAATGTCAATACCTACTGAATATTCATGAACAAAAAAATTATACATGTAATTCAATATGGAAGGTGGAATATTGTAGCTATTTTAGAAAGTAAAGAAATATCTTTCAGATTCCATTAGCAAACAGAGCAGACCCTGATCAGACGGGTCCTATAGGAGCTATCTGATCAGGGTCTACTCTGTTTGCAGATGCATGAAATTGTGTTTATATGAGGGAAAGGGTTTGTTGCTTTTTCCTTTAAAATTAAGACGGCAACACTTGTAGGTATTATCTGCCAGTATTTACCTGGAGCTTGTAAATATTCTATACCAACCTGTTTTATTCCATGCCACCATTAATGGTTAGCACAGTGAACAAAATGTATAGCGCCATGTATTGGTGACCAATACCCCAAACATCACTGAAGATATTGGTGAAGTTATAACCCTTTGTATGCGGAATTGTAATAGTTGACTCCGTCCTCTATGAATATTTATGAAGCAAACCACCAAAACATCATTTTTGCTTATAGAGTACAATTTTGATGACAAACAGTGCAGACCCTGATCAGAAGGCTCTTACAATAGGTCTCTGATTTGAGTCTACACTGTTATATCTGTTTCCCGCATACAAACGGTTATTTGGTGCCAAGTAAATACTGGAAGACAATTATTGCAAGACATCCACATATGTTTTGCTTGTATTACTGCTTGCTTTATCACACTAGTTTTCTGTAGTTGCATACGATATATGCTTAGAGCTGCAAAACTATACGATATATGCTTATTCCAGTAACTGCAGAACTAAACCTGAAACAATAGCATTGTTTAGATGAAGTTATTTAAGCATCTACTTTATCGCATAGTGACACCTACACAATGAACATATTGTAAAACTGGTCTCAACTGAATATACTCTTAGTTATGCCCCGACATAAAATCTTGGGTGGGCATATAGTGTTGCACTTGTTCATCCGTGTGTATGTATGTATGTCCCCAATAATCTTGTGGAAAGAAATTCTTTGACACCTTTGATTTTTGACTTGTTTTTCAAACTTGCACAGATGGCCAACCTTGATGTACAAATGTGAATAGTAGAAAGAATAATAGCTGTGAACATAATACAAATTCATGTGTCAAATTCTCCTACTTTATTAATTGGATTTGTTTGAAACTTTCAGAGGTGAAATACCTCGATGTGAAGATATGCATAAGGAAAGGAATTCCATCTGTGATAAATTATGACAGAATTATGGCCCTTTGTTTTATAAGATCAAAATCCTGTATAACAAACACCTGTGAAACTTCCGTTAAGATTTGTTTTAAACTTTCATAAGTGAACAGCATTGATATGTAGATATGAGGAGCTTAATAAGGAATTCCATCAAATAATTTTTGACAAATTTATAACATTGTGTTGTCTTATGACAGAGTTACACACCATGATTTGTGAAAATGACAGTGGGGCATCTGTGATCCCATGTCCAATGGACATTATTCTAGTTTTAAAGTTTTATTCTTGTGTTTTGTATTCAGATAAATCTGTTGTTTGAATAAAACTTGTACCAAATTTTAAGTCAATTCATTTAAAAGAAAAAACAGTTAATTTTCAACGCAGTACAATAAATTGTTGCAGGAGATGAAACTCTTTCCAGGCTTTCATCTTGTCAAGATCCAAACTTTTGGGCACTCTAATCATACATTTTAAAAGAAGTAAAGGAAATTGTAATAAGTGAAGCAGACACATGTTGCAAAATAAAGTTGCTTAGTTTCGATGAGGCTTGGTCCTTCATACACGTATTGCTTAATCGTTTACCTCATAGAGTATTTTTAGACCCAACCTCTTTGAATAAATCTGCTGAAAATGAGCTTTTACTAGAGAAAAGAAAAACTTCAGAATTTAGTAGTTTTGAAACCATTGTGATAAATAGAGCATTTGCTCTTGTAGAGCAAATGCTCTATTTATCACAATAGTTTCAAAAAATGACCTTTACAGAGGCGGCAATATGAATATGAGGGAATGGTGATTATTTATACAAGAATTAATGACACCAGGAATATTAACTGATGAATTTTTTATATGGCATATGAATGCAGGAATTTTTGTCAGTGGCAGAAGCTATAGAATCGGATCTATATTATTTCATATAAAGCAAATTGAACAGACCCTGATCAGACAGCTGCTGCAGGAGCCATCTGATCTGGGTCTACTCTTGTTTGCAAAAGCATTATTAAACAAAATGTGTATCTATGAGGTGATTGATTAATACATGTTATGAAAGATGTTTTATATGCCACCAGATACATTGTGCTTTGCTTTACATTTCAAATGGTATTACAAATTGCACTGTGTTAAGGTTCACACTTCAGTGTGTTTGTTGTTTGTTATGAAGAGATAGTGTACATATAGAGAGTATATTTTTCCTGGTCTTTACTGTCTCAAAGTGTCTTAGAGCTGATGTGTGTACGTGTCCTGTGTTGAAGTAGCGAGTATGAAAGGACTGTACTTGTATTTGTTACAGTTTTGATAATTCATATGAGTTTGATGTTCTTTCAATTATTTTGTTGTATGCTGTAAAAGATACATTTAAGTGATTTGTTTGGATTCTTAAAATAGCAAAACAACAAGTTGGCAGATATGAGTCACAACAAGTGAAGATCAGATCCTTTTTTTTGTTTTAACCATTTGCATATGGGAAACGATTGTATCTGTTTGATAATTACATTATTTTGATATTCTTTTAGCCATATTTTTGTATGTAATAGCAGTTACACATGTGATCTGTTTGGCTTCTTAACCCTTTCCCTGTTAAATATTCGTATAAGAAATAATGACATCATGAATATTTATTAGCTGAATATTTATAATGGCATATGTACACAGCATTTGTTGGTATTGTTAAAAACTGTAGAGTTGAGTCTATTATAATTTCATAAGCAAACAGAGCAGACCCTGATCAGACGGCTCCTATAGGAGCCGTCTAATCTGGTTCTACTCTGTTATAAAAGGTGTGGAAAAGTGTTTATAGGAGGGAAAGGGTTTACATAATCAGTATAAACAGTTTGAGGTTGCCAAGTCAAACATAGAACATTTCTAATACAGTAAAACCTCTCTACAACGGTCACTAGATTGTGTTAATTATTTGTTATTTAGGGCAGGTGGCTGCTTAAAGCAAGGTGAAAGTAAAACAGAACGCTCCTATAGGAGCGTTCTGTTTTACTTTCACCTTGCTTTAAGCAGCCACCTGCCTTTAACATAAAATAATTTTTGTAATTTAGTGGTCGTTATAGAGAGGTTTTACTGTAGAGTTTCTCTCATACTTTTCCAAAAAAAAAAAAAATGAATCTGAACATTATTATTGATGATTCCATTCATTACATGTAGATCTGAATTAGATATCCCACATGTAGCTTCTGTGTATTATCGTACTGATCTGATTTTTATCTGCATACATGTAATAATGAACATGCATTTTGAGCTCCAGTTAACCCTTTCCCTAATGCACTGTTTTCCCAAGTTTGTCCGAATATTGAACCCTTTACTCCATAAATAAACCTTTCTATGGATTTGCAATCAGAGTAGACCCAGATCAGATGGCTCCTGTATGGACCGTCTAATCAGGGTCTGCTTTGTGTGCTTATGAAATAATAAAGATATGAGTCTACATTTTCTGTCATGGCCAAAAGTTTTTGTGTTCATGTACAACAAAAAATGTACTATTATAAACCATGATCTAATGAATATTCATGATGTCATTATTTCTTACATAAATATGCATGGAGTAAAGGAGTAAAATAATTGGAGTAGGAAGTAAGGCAGTGGCCATTGTAGCAGCTCAAAAATCAAGTTCATGATCACTTTTGTAGAGTTTTGTGTTTGTAGAGTTTTGTGTTTGTAGATTGTCCCTGTATGTCTGAAAGATTATCGTGTCAATGTATAATTGTGAAAACGCATATAAAATGTATTTGATGCAAGGTTTAATATGAAAATTTTGTATACATGCATGTACATGTATTGGTTCTTATGTATATCTTGCCATTTCGTCTTATCTGATTCCTACTCTTTATCAATTCAGTAAAATCTGGATTATTCGAACACTAAAATATGTATCATTATCGATCTTTAAGATAGGTGGCAGCTTAATGCAGGGTGACAGTCATGCAGAAAGCTCCTCTAGGAGCTTTCTGCATGACTTTCACCCTACAATTAGCAGCCATCTGCCTACAAAGACGTAAATTCTTCATTACTAAAATTTCGAATAATCGAGGTTTTACTGTGTTTCTATCCCATATAAAAAGTGTAACCACAACCCAAGTATTCTAAACATATTACAGCTATTTAGGCTGTATTCTCTTTTAATATTTGTCTGGAGGAAGTACAGCTGGTTAATATTTTAGGTGGTGGGTATACAGTGAGATCTATCTAAAACAATCACTTAAACAAAGTCCATGAAGCATTTAGTAGCTTTATACAGGACACATTATGTTAAAAACTCCCATAAGGAGCTCTCTGTATCACTACTTTAACCCATTCCCTCATATTCACGCCTTTTGATGCATCTGTAAAAGTTTTTAAACCATTGTGATAAATAGAGCATTTGCTCCACAATGGTTTCAAGACTACGCAATTCTAACATTACCCTTTCTTGTAGCAGATGACTTCTTTTCAGTAGACTTCTTTAAAGAAGTCGGATCTAAAAATAGCGTGTGAGGGAATGGGTTAAGTAGCCACCTGCTTTCAGAGACACGTGTGTTTATGAAGTGGTCACTATAGTGAGGTTATCCTGTATCATTTATAATACTGAACTTTCAAAGTTGAATTATTTGTCATCTTGAAAGAAAAATTAATTCATTTTTATTCTAAATGGGTAAACTGGGGTATAAATACTTAAACCCTTTCCTCTATAAAAAGCCTTTCTTCACCTCTGTAAAAGTCACTTCTTGAAACCATTGTGATAAATAGAGCATTTGCTCCACACATTTGCTCCTTGTTTACCACCAAAATATAGATCTATTGGCATTTTGTTTTTGGTATGTCTAGTTGAAACTAACCATAACCATAGTTAAACTGTTACAGATAGACTTCATACTTGACCTTTGAGTGGTGTCCTGTCAAGGTCATGCTTTGAGGTCAAATGTCAAACAGGCTATTTCTTGTGTCCAGCTTTTATTTGGTGTGGTTTCACAAATTTTGTCTCGTTTTGTTTGTTTGTTTCTTAGAAAAAGTTATGTTTCTTGCTTTGATTTCATGAATAATACAGCCACCATGTTCTGGTAATGGCTTAATTAACCCTTTACTCCATGAATATTTATGCAAGAAATAATGACATCATGCTATTAGTTTGATTATATTTTATAATGGCACATGAACACAGGGAACTTTGGCCATGCAGAAACTGAAGAATTAGATGTATATAATGCGATAACCAAACAGAGCAGACCCTGATCAGATGGCTGCTATAGGAGCCATCTGATCTTGGTCTGCTCTGTTTGCAAAGGCGTAGAACAACGTATTTATGGAGTAAAGGGTTAATGTGATCATTGTGTGCGTAACTTTAATGTAATTGTGCAATGCTCATCAGTTTTAGTGGCTCACTGACGTACATATCTAGCTGTATAATCCCATTACCTTTACCTTCTCCTATAATGGCAGGATCTGTAAATACTTTGTTAAGGATTTTTAAATGTTGCTGTCTTAAACTGGCATGCTGTATGTACATGTTTGATTAGTACTGTAGAAGAGGGAGTTCTGTTCATTTTTTTAGCTCCTCTGAGCATATGCTCATGGTGAGCTATTGTGACCTCCCACCGTCTGTTTACTTTTCCTTTAACCTTCCCTTTCCTTTATATAAATGTGTTTTTACGCATATGCAAACAGAGTAGACCCAGATCCGACGGCTCCTATAGGAGCCATCTGATCAGGGTCTGCTCTGTTTGCTAATGGAATTCGATAGATATATTTCTTTATTTCTAAAATGGCTACAATGTTCCTCTTTCCGTATTTCATTATAACTATTTTGTCCATGAATATGCAGTAGGTATTGAAATTTGAAATAAACATAGAACAGGGAAAGGGCTCAACAGAAACTTTTCTGAAACTAATGACAGGAAATTGATAAAACTCTACAGAAATGTTTCTCATATGATCTCCTGTTTAAGTTGTCAAAGAATTCCATTTCGTGCATTATGGTAACCAAAAGGGTTAATCTGTTTTTGATTTTTTCAATCTTCTTGTCTTGAACAGCTGGGCCATTTTAGTTATGACCCTCTACCAAATTTTCCTTATTTGACTGGTGAACATTTAAAAAGTCTTCTGAAACCACCAGCTGGATTTCAGTGAATCATGGCAGGATTGTTCTTTAGTTGTAAATTAACAAAATTATTAAAGTCATTATCATTGATAAATAAGCATGGCCGTCACAAATGAGGCTAGATAATCTGTATATGGCTATAAGAGATCATTTTGTAGGAATATTCTTTAGATTACCCTTTGCCAAGAGTGCAAAAACTATTGGAACTCTTGATAAACCCTGGCTGCTATGTTATATATACATGTATTTAGACCAATAGTCTTATGGACACAATACACATAACCTGTTGTCTCAGGTGAGTGATGCAGGGTCATCATGGCCCTCTTGTTATAATGTTATGATCTGAATTGAAATGTTTGAAATCTTTTTATGATAATATTGATGAATTTTATATCAATGTAACAACTGTCAGCATGTTTAACTTTCTTGTTTTGTCTCAATACTGTAACCCTGTTTGTTTTTTTCTTCTGCCTTAATTGTATACATTCAGTCAACTTCTTTAGGTTCTCAAAAGTAAGAAATGCATGGTAAACTGTACATTCTAGTAGTATTTCCACTTGCCGGATAAATTCTAGTAGATTATTCCACTTGCCATATTTTTTATCCGAACAAATTGCTTCATTTAAAACCCATCCTTGAGTAAATGCAATGTATTAATACCCAGTAATTTGATGGCATCACATGCTATCATGTCTGCTAGTTACAGCACATGTGGCTTTGACTTTCTTTCATAAGGTTACATAATACATTGCATTAATCAGATTTCAACTCTTCAGAATCTCTTATGCGTGTCCTGCATGCTTCTCTTCAAAACATTAGTGTGTGTGTTAGTAACTGATTACCATATGGAACATACTGTTCAATTAAACCTTGTTTAGCAACAAGCAGATGTCTCATTTAGCAAGCATGCAAAATAAATGAACTTATTTCTTTAACCCTGTCCCTGTTCAATATTCATGCAAGAAATAATGACATCATGAATATTAATTAGAATAATTTTTATAATGGCGTATGAAAACAGGATATTTTGGTCACTGCAGAAATCGCAGAGCCAATTCTATATTATACCATAAGCAAACAGAGCAGACCCTGATCAGACGGCTCCTCTAGAAGCCGTCTGATCTGGGTCTACTTTGTTTGCAAAGGCGTGTAAAAGTGTTTATATCAGGGAAAGGGTTAATCACTCTGTTTAATCCTTTCCCTGTTCTGTATTCATGTAAGTAATAATGACGGCATGAGTATTTATTAGCTTGATTTTTGTAATATAAACTTTTCAAGGTAATTACTTTGCTTTGACAAAAACTGTAAAATCAGATCTATATCATGTCAAAAGCAAACAGAGTAGACCCTGATCAGATGGCTCCTATAGGAGCCTTCTGATCTGGGTATACTCTGTTTGCAAATGCATAAAAACACGTTTATATGAGGGAAAGGGTTAATTAATGCAATATATATAATGTACAATTAGGCAAACAGGTAGCACATGCAAATTACCTCAATCATTTTCTTACAAAGCAGAAAATACTTCTAAGAAAAACCAATGTAGTATGAATAACTACAAGGATCAAACAATTTTGACACTATCAGCCAGTGGCCTTCCTCAGCAGAACATACTCCAACTCTTGTAGAACCTGTTTTAAGCGACCATTTATTGAACATAGGAGTGTTAAAAAGCAGGTGGTTGCTTATGCAGGGCAAAAGTAATGCAGAAAGCTCCAATAGGAGCTTTCTGCATTACTTTTGACCTGCATTAAGCTGCAAACTACCTAATCGGTCCATAAATATACCTCTCTCAGATAGTTGCTTAAAACAGGTGGCCTTCCTCAGCAGAACATATTCCAACTAGTATCAATGTAAATGATTTACAAAACACCACTCAGCATACTGCCTCTTTTAACTGACTGCATATGTATATAGGAAATACCCTCTGAGATTTATTATGTACATATGATGAAATATACTGGTGTCCTTTACACAAGCGCTTTTTATATCTTTATTAGGCATTCACTGCAACATCTAATATACGATGGACTATGAATTAAATTTACAACAGCATTTTATAATATTTTCCAGTCATTTGGCTCATTTTCTTCAATTGACCCTTTCCTCCATAAATACGTCTTTCTACGCCTCTGTAAAAGTCAATTTTTGAAACCATTGTGATAAATAGAGCAATTGCTCTATTTATCACAATGGTTTCAAACTACAGTCAAACCTGTCCTAGCGACACATTGTTTTTAGCGACATCCTGTCAGATGCGACAGTATTTCCTTCCTCCCGATGTATTTTCCTCTATATTTCAACTGTATATAGCGACACACTGGCAGATGCGACATACGACACTAAATTTGTACTCCCAACTCGGCAAACGACATTGTATTTAGCGACAATGAGCTTTCACTGTATCATTGTGTTTGTACTTAATTGCCCTCATTAACGTGTCAAAGGATTAATGCCCAAGGTGATAAGGGATTATCTGGTCCAGTTGGTCTGTTAGTCTCACTACTGTTAGAGTTTTTATAGCTAGCTACCCAACCATAAAATTTTGATAATTAACTGCGCTTTAATCATCCATTTATTTATACCGGAAATCGGTCATAATGTCGTAATTGGCTATTCTAGTGATTTAATTGCCAAATTGGTTTCATAACTTGACAAGAAGTTAACCACACCACTTTAAAAGGTTTATTTCATTATAACATAAATTGTATTCTCATAATTAAGATACAGACATATAGAAATGTGCCTCTGCTTCCCTGTCAAAGACAGATGTGTTTGGCCTCGTTGTGGCAATGGGCCGAAACGCTTCGAAAAACTACGAGGCTTCTGATTTTCATGAACTTGTTTTGTGCACAAACTTACTTTTTATTAATAGAATTATTGATAAGGACACTAAAATAGTAACATCATAAAATAGTTTATTCCATCCCAAACCCTAAAAAAGTAATACCTAGATATAAATTTGAAATGTCATCAGTTTTCGCGAAGAATGTTGATCAATACGACATGGACTTTGGGCCCATGAAATTTTCAACCTGAATTCAAAGACACCCTGTGAGATACGACACTTTTGGCTTTCTCCCAAACTATGTCTCTAAAAACAGGTTTGACTGTACAAAATTCTAAAAAAATTCCTTTTCTCTAATTAATGCTCCTTTTCGGTAGATTCATTTAAAGAGATCGGATCTAAAAATAGCTTATGAAGGAAAGGGTTAACCCTTTTCATAATGAACATTTACATGTGAATTGGTCTCTTCATGAATATTCATCAAATTAATTTTTTAAAACGTAAAATTTTCAAGTGAATGTTTTTTTTCTTTGCCAATCAATCTGATCTGGGTCTACTCTGTATGCAAAGGCATGAAAAAGCAGATGTCTCACACTTTGTATGTTTAGTAAATGTCATCTGTTTCTCTTAAAAAAATACAACTTGAGTGACAAACAGTTTGGCTCCTGAGTAGCGACAGAGATCCAAACTGTTTGTTTATGTAATCACAACTTGCATGAATGCTAGCATGCACAGTGTTAGTCACAGTGCACAGTGTCACAATTTAGACAAAATTTGCATATTAACCCATTCCCGCATAGGCTTTTTTAGATCCAACCTTTATGATTAAATCTACTAAAAAGGAGCATTTACTAGGGAAAAGGAAATTTTCAGAATTGTGCAGTTTTGAAACCATTGTGATAAATAGAACATTTGCTCCTGTAGAGCAAATGCTCTATTTATCACAATAGTTTCACAAAGTGACTTTTATAGAAACGTCAAAAGGCGTCAATATGCAGGAATTGGTTAACCCATTCCTGCATACTGATGCCTTTTGACGCCTCAGTAAAAGTCACTTTCAGAAACCATTGTGGAAAAAGAGCATTTGCTCCATAGGAGCAAAAAATAATTCTCTATTTATCAGGATGGTTTCAAAACTACACAATTCTAAAAAAAGTCTTTTTTCTGTAGGAAATACTCCTTTTTGGTAGGTTATTCAAAGAGGTCGGATCTAAAATAGCCTATGAGGATATGGGATAATGGCCGTAATTATAGTAAATGTGTACATTTTTCTTTCAAATCCAGGTGTTATATTAGGAAGCATGTTTGTCACTCTGTTCTTGTTAGAATATTGTTTCTTAGTCTTCCAGTAAAATCCCTCACACGTTTGTATGTACATATTACTTCTGTTCATTGAATGAGAATAAATAATCTTTTAACAATGTGCCTTTTTTTTGCATTATCAATTCCAAGAATACTTTACCCATCCCCTACTATGTGCAATTATATATATATATATATATATAAGACCATCAGATCTACAAACATCTTGGATCAAGGTGAGATGCCGTGTAACTTAGTGTCTCATCAGCTGTTTGCCACTCAGTCAATAGATTCTTAAAAGCTCGAGTCATTAGAAAGTATAAATTGCAACAGACCAGCACACTTAACCCTTTCCTCCATAAATATGCCTTTCTACGTCTCTGTAAAAGTCACCTGTTGAAACCATTGTGATAAATAGAGCATTTGCTCGTATAGGAGCAAATGCTCTTTATCACAAATGTTTCAAACTACAAAATTCTAAAATGTTCCTTTTCTCAAGTTATAGCTCCTTTCGGTAGATTTATTCAAAGAGGTTGGATCTAAAAATAGCCTGTGGAGGAATGGGTTAAGCAGATAGTAATTTTACAGCAGGAGAATAATTTTATCTCATATATGAGAGAGTTATTTAACTTATCGCCTTATTCTTGAATACAGACCTTGAGCAGAACAATACGTCAAGGTCACATGGTCTGTGGCACCTCCATCGCTAACAGAAATATGGACCTGAGGGTCCAAACCTTATTAAAGTTATCTCTGATGATGGAAACAGTCAATGTAAGTTTTATGATGATCACCCAGTAAAATAATCAAGGGCCTCTGGCTTATTTTGTCAGTACTCCAAGTACCCAACCCCATTACACTGGGTTACAAGAGGATTTTTTGGTTGTTTCAACAACAAACAAACTTCATCGATTTTCAATTTAATATTTATATTTCATCTATAGTATACATTTATCAACATCTTTAAGAAAATGAAAAAAGGAAAATCTACTCTTTAACAACAGTATAATACATCATTGTGTTGTGTGCTGTAACTAGTTAACAATGATTTGAATAAAATGATTGCACTCCATTGTACTAATATGATAACTTTTTAACTCTTTGCATTCTAGTGGGGAATTCATGATAACCTATGCAAACAGTCTCGATCTAGATAAGATGCTGAGTAACTCATCCAGAGCTACAGACAAACGTGCATAATCAAATACTAAAATCGTCATTTCTCCATCAAACCCTATGTTGTGACCACTCTTTAGAATCGTCTCAAAGAGACGATTCTAAAGAGTGGTCACAACATAGTGTTTGGTGGAGAAATAAAGGAGCTCTTCTTGAAAATGTTTTAATTTACGCATCTTATCTGGACCTCTACTCAGCATTTCATCAAGATCCAAACAGTTTTACACTTTCTTTGTGGCAGAAATAGAAGAACCAATGTTTTTGCGAATTAGTAGTGGACAACAATATTATGCAACATCAATTACTTAGTGTGCAAAGAGTTAAAATAAATCTTACAAACTTATATGAAACATTCAGGCTTTTGAGCCCTTTTTCAGCTACACTCATAATCTTAACCCTTTCCTCCATAAATACGCCTTTGTTCGCCTCTGTAAAAGTCACTTTTTGAAACCATTGTGATAAATAGAGCATTTGCTCCTAAGGAGCAAATGCTCTATTTATCACAATGGTTTCAGAACTACAAAATTCTAAAAGAATTTCCTTTTCTCTAGTTAATGCTCCTTTTCGGTAGATTTATTCAAAGAGGTTGAATCTAAAAATAGCCTATGGAGAAAAGGGTTAAATATCTAGCAAGATGTTTGACAAACCAAACTTTGTTCTTCAGTCTACATAAATCAACAACATAAACTATATTATCTTTTTCAAACCTAAACTAAATTTCATCTTTCAAAAGTCACAATTTGATCCTGATCATATTTAACCCTCATAGGTGTTTTTTTTAGATCCAACCTCTTCGAATAAAATACCGAAAGGGCAATTTACTAGCGAGAGAAAAGGAATTTGTTTTAGAATTGTGTAGTTTTGAAACCACTGTGATAAATAGAATATTTGTTTGTATGGAACAAATGCTCTATTCATCTCTATGGTTTCAAAAGGTGACTTTTACAGGGTCGTCAAAAGGAGGGAATGGGTTAAAGTTGTCAAGTGTCTCATCTGGATACACAGTGTGCCAGTCAAACTGACAAAAAAAAGTACTTTCTGAGTCTTACAAACAATGAAGACCTAGCCCAGATGCTGTGTCAGAATTTACTCTTTGCACGCTAGCAGCGAAACTGTGATTACCTTTGCAAACAGTTTGGATCCGGATGAGACGCCGCATAGTGTGGCTTCTCATCAGGATCCAAACTGTTTGTCAACTTGACCATATTTTTGCAAAGAAATGACAGAAAGTTAATTTTAAGAATTGAAGCAGACAACAATTGTTGCAGTCGAAATATTACTCAGCATGCAAAGAGTTAAAGGCATTGTCTGATCAGGCTCTACACTGTCTGACAATCAGAGTTTTTGCATTTGAAATATATCTCACCTCCGTTACAACTAAGATTTTGATCTGAGGCACAGTGGTTGGTCTGGGTCTACATCTGTTTACAAAGTCCTATAAGAACTTTTTCTCGATAAATTCTTTAACCCAATTTCCCTGTCCAATATTCATGTAAGAAATAATGACATCATGAATATTCATTAGCTGAAGTTTTATAATGTAAACTTTTGAAGGATTTTTTTGCTTTGAAAAAAACTGTAGAATCAGATCTATATCATGTCAAAAGCAAACAGAGCAGACCCTGATCAGAAGGCTCCCACAGGAGCCGTCTGATCTGGGTCTACTCTGCAATTCCATGAAAATGCATTTATATGAAAGAAAGGGTTAAACAAAAGTGCTGGTGGGACATATATGTTATCTAAAGATAAAGCATTATAAGAAGGTGTAACTACGGTAACTATTCAAAGAGCAAACAACTAGGCAACACCACCATCAATTCTGTTTCCTATTGTGTGAGTGTCGCAATATATGAAAATACCAATACATACCGTAAACCAGCTATGAAACATTCCACAACCTTTGCACATGATTATAATATCTCAACCCACATTACAAAGGGAATACGTGTACTAGATTCACTTTTACGAGATTTCACTTTATGGTAAGCTTTACGTTGCAAGTTGAACATGTTTCATTTGACCCATTACTCCATAAATACACCTTTCTGTGCCTTTGCAAACAGAGTAGACCCAGATCAGACAGCTCCTGCAGGAGCCTTCTGATCTGGGTCTTCTCTGTTTGCTTATGGAATAACACAGAACTGGTTCTACAGTTTTTGCCATGGCCAAACTGTGTTGTGTTCAATTAACCTTTATAAAAACTAATCTAATTAATATTCATGATATCATTATTTCTCACATGAATATTCATGGAGCAAAGGGTTAAGTATTTAATAAATACAAGCACATTTTGACCAAAATATCAAACTACAGTAAAACCTCTCTATAACGGCCACTAAATTACATAAAATATTTTTTGTTAAATGCAGGTGGCTGCTTAAAACAAGGTGAAAGTAAAACAGAACGCTCCTGTAGGAGCGTTCTGTTTTACTTTCACCTTGCTTTAAGCAGCCACCTGTCCTAAATACCAATTAATTAATACAATTTAGTGGCTGTTATAGAGAGGTTTTACTCTATTTGGTACAGAATACATCTTTGTAGAAAATCTCTATACAGGCATGAAGACAGGTTGAGGTCTTTGTGCAAACCGGTTGTAACCACGGCTTATGGTTTGAAGTCCCGATGACCATTGCAAATAGCCTAGATCCAAACTGATGAACACTGATCACATCTTTGATCGCGTTTTTTAATAGAATTGAAATTTTTTTTTACTAACATGATTATATGGTCGACTATCAATGGGCGGCCACAAATGCCACACACGATAGAGCGTTCAGTGGCTGTACTTTTGTTCTTGCTTGCTTCTCAACTTGGGTAACAATTTAGTAAAAAAAAACACGACAATTAAGCCATATTGTCCCATTGTTCCCAAGTTCAATATTTAGTACATCTATATAGTATAGCACACAATGTAATTTTTTATATACATGACTATACCTTCTATTGGAATACATTAGAAAAGAAAGACATGGTTAAGAAGTGATAACAGATGACAATAATATCCATCTTATCAACAGAACTGGATCTAACCATTATCTTGTTGGTATTCATTGAAGTTGCCTCGAGAGAAAATTCTAATATAAACAGTACAAATACATGTACAGTACAAGTTTGGAGGTGGAATGCAGGAAATGGTTTACCTAGATCTCTTAACCCTTTCCTCCTATTTTTAGACCCAACCTCTTTGAATAAATCTACCCAAAAGGAGCATTTACTAGAGAAAAGGAAAATTTTAGGATTGTGTAGTTTTGAAACCATTGTAATAAATAGAGCATTTGGTCCTAAGGAGCAAATGCTCTATTTATCACAATGGTTTCATAAAGTGACTTTTACAGAGGCGTAGAAAGGCGTATTTATGGAGGAAAGGGTTAACCCTTTCTCTCAGCAATATTTTGTAGATAATAATCATATTATGAATATTTAATAGATAGTTAATTTTCATAATAGTGTATGAATACAGATATTTCAGCAATTGCAAAATCTCTAGAATCAGAATAATTATCAGATCTATCTAATTCAATAAGCTAACAGAGCAGACCCTGATCAGACAAATCCTACAGGAGCCTTTTGATCTGGGTCAACTCCGTTTGCAAATGCGTGAAAACATGTTTCTATCAGTTAACCCATTCCCTCATATTGACGACTTTTGACGACTCTGTACAAGTCACTTTATGAAACCATTGTGATAAATGGAGCATTTGCTCCTATAGGAGCAAATGCTCTATTTATCACAATGGTTTCAAACTACAAAATTCTAAAATTTTCCTTTTCTCTAGTTAATGCTCCTTTTCGGTAGATTTATTCAAAGTGGTTGGATCTAAAAATAGCCTATGAGGGAATGGGTTAAAAAAAGTAGTTAGGGCAAAAGCTACCACCTGCCTAATATACCCATAACTCTTCTTGATGGCTGCTTAACCCATTCATATTGATGCCTTTTGATGCCTCTGTAAAAGTCATTTTGAAACCATTATGATAAATAGATCCTTTGCTCCTGTGGAGCAAACGCTCTATTTATCAAAATAGTATCAAAACTACACCATTCTAAATTGTTCCTTTTCTCTAGTAAATGCTCCCTATGGTAGATTTATTCAAAGAGGTTGGGTCTAAAAATAGCCTATGAGGGAACGGGTTAAGACAGGTTCTACTGCATGTGTAATTTTATGACTACCAGTCAATCAGTACGAAAGTTCAGGAATATTAATGGAAGCAGTCTGTAAATCTGAAGATTCACAAGATCACACAAAATATCTCTTTGCATGCAAGCAATGCATTCATGATGACATACAGTAAAACCCCTCTAATGCGACCACCAAAAAGGGGCATATTTCTAGGTGGCAGAGGCAGGAGCTTTCTGCATAACTTTCATCCTGCATTAAGCAACCACTTGCTTTAAACGACGACAGTGGCTGTTTACTAAGTGGTCCTATTAGCGGGGTTTTACTGTATACAAAAAGTTCGGATCTAGATGAGACTTCGAACCCAAGCGAATAACATCTCATCAGAACTACTTTGAGATTTGCGGCAGACGACAATACTGTCAGTAATACAGAGCAACAGATAAATGTGCATACTCAGACCTATGATGTGACCACCCTTTATAAATGTCTCTTTAACCCATTACCTCATAGGCTATTTTTAGATACAACCTCTTTGAATAAATCTACCGAAAAGGAGCATTAACTAGAGAAAAGGAATGAATTATAATATTGTAGTTTGAAACCACTGTGATAAATAGAGCATTTGCTCCTTTAGGAGCAAATGCTCTATTTATCACAATGGTTTTAAAAGATTACTTTTGTAGAGGCGTCAAAAAGGCGTCAGTATGAGGGAATGGGTTAAGATGATTTTAAAGAGTGGTAACAATATAGGGTTTGATGGAGAAATAAAAGAAGTTATTCTTGAAAATGTTTCAATGTATGCATCTTATCTGGTCCTCTGATATTAGCTTGTAAAGTGATACACGTATATTATTTGTGGAATTCTGTTATTTATATACATACCTAGTAAATAACAGACTGGAATTTTCCAGTTAAATAACAAGCCATAATACATGAGGCCTATTTTCCTTTCTATAGTAAAGCTGCATTATAGCTATACATGTATATACATATAAATTAGAAAACTAAAAACCACAGCATCATTGATGATCTCGATGCTTTAAATGAATATATACCAGTGATAACTTAGGCTCTCACATACATATTCGTACATATATTATGAAAAGTTCTGTAACTAGCAACATGCGAGTGGTAACGGCCATTTTTGCTTGTCCCATTTTAACCAGTCATGCTTATGATAAAACCAACATGTTACAAGTATGTGGTGGTTGTACAACACTTTCACTACTGTCAGAATATTCATGTAAAAAATAATGACATCATGAATATCAGCTAAATTTTTATAACAGTATACATGTACAGTAGAACCCCTCTAATACGACCACTTAATGAATAAACATGGGTGTCTTTATAAGCAGGTGGTTGCTTAATGCAGGGCAAAAGTAATGCAGAAAGCTCCTCTAGGAGCTTTCTGCATTACTTTTGTCCTGCATTAAGCTACCACCTGCCTCTGCCACCCAAAACTATGCCCATTTTGGTGGTCGCATTAGAGGGATTTTACTGTATGTACACAACATCTTTTGGTATTGGTAGAAACTGTAGTCATATCTATAAAAAAAAAAATCTTAACCTTTTCCTCCATTAATACGCCTTTCTACGTCTCTGTAAAAGTCACTTTTTGAAACCATTGTGATAAATAGAGCATTTGCTCCTAAGGAGCAAATGCTCTATTTATCACAATGGTTTCTAAACTACACAATTCTAAAATGTTCCTTTTCTCTAGTAAATACTCCTTTTCGGTAGATTTATTCTAAGAGGTTGGGTCTAAAAATAGCCTAGGAGGAATGGTTTAAGTCAGCAGAGCAGGCACTGATCAGATGGCTCCTACAAGAACTATCAGATCTAGGTCTACTCGGTTCATGTGTGGAAAAGCATTTATATGAGGGAAAGGGATACTAAATGCTGCAATCATTCACTTTCAAGGATTGGCCTACCATGATTGGGATAACAATGGCAGCTTCTTTCCATGTATAAACTGATACATATATGAATCAGCTGCATCACAAGGTAATGTGTCCTGTATGTCAAAGACATATCATTTGATCAGGGTCTCCACTGTTTTACAGTCATCTGCATACACAAAATTTAAATTTTATTATCTAACCTGAATTTAAATTTTATTATCTAACCTGACAGACAATATACAGTAAAACCCTCCTTTAACTGATCATTAAAAAAAGTCTAAACTCTAGGCTTTAACCCTTTCCATCATATAAACATGTTTTCACACATTTGCAAACAGAATAGACCCTGATCAGACAGCTCTGTTTGCTTTTGTCATGCTATAGATCTGATTCTACAGTGTTTGTCAAATCAAAACTTTCCCATGAAAATTTTACATTATAAAACTTACGCTTACATATTTATTCATATCATTATTTCTTATGTGAATACTGAACAGGGAAAGGGTTAAGGCAGCTTAATATCAGACAAATTATGCAGACAGTTCTCACTTTATCTGCACTTGAGCAGCAAACTGCTGTTACAGACATTCCAATTTAATATTCATTTTAGCAGTCCCTTTGGAGAGGTTCTACAGCAATCTTATATTCTCCCTAACAAGTTTGAAGAGGAACAAAACAAAACAGAACATATTATGTTATACATACATGTATATCATTACACATAGAGAAAGACTAAAGAGTACCAGTTAATAATAAATTTATACAGCAGACTCTCGCTAATGCAACAACACAATTTTCTAACATAGGAGTCTGGTAAAGCAGATGGTTGCTTAATGATGGGAAAAAATAATGCAGAAAGCCCCTATAGGAGCTTTCTGCAGAAAATTCATCCTACATTAAACCCTTGGCTCCATAAATACACCTTTCTACGCCTCTGTAAAAGTCACTTTTTGAAACCATTGTGATATATAGAGCATTTGCTCCATAGGAGCAAATGATTTATTTATCACCTATGGAGAAAATGCTTTATTTATCACAACGGTTTCAAAACTACACAATTCTAAAAAGTTTCCTTTTCTCTAGTAAATGCTCCTTTTTGGTAACTTTATTCTTATCTAGAGCTCTGAACCAAGAGCATAGCCATTTATATTATCAATTTAGTTGCAGCAAAGCTTTTATTGTGCTCTGGTACATCCTCATTCTGAACACAATCATTCTCTCCAAAACAACAACAATACAGTAACCAGCATGCTCTATCACCTTTAATATAGTTTAAGTAGATGAAACGTTTAGATACTTAAGTGCAAATTTTCAAAGAAGATAAGGAAAGTAGTTTTAAAGATATTGCAAATTGTAAAACATCCTGAACCTATATGCATTATAAAACACTATCCAAACGCTTCTCATTGCAAATAACAGGATGAGAAGTTACAGCTGAAAAAATGATGGTACAGTAAAATCCCGCTAATGCGACCACTTAATAAACAGGCACTGGCGTCGTTTAAAGCAGGTGGTTGCTTAATGCAGGACAAAAGTAATGCAGAAAGCTCCTCTAGGAGCTTTCTGCATTACTTTTGTCCTGCATTAAGCTACCACCTGCATCTAGCACCCAGAATTATACCTCTTTTAAGTGGTCGCATTAGCGGAACTTTACTGTATACAAAAGTAAATGTGTAAAACATCTGCATTGCATTTGAAGGTGCAAACAATGACAATCTCTAATAATGATAAATACCTAATGTACCCTAAATACAAGGACACCCAATCTCTGCTCCCCATCAGCTTATACAGCTGCAATAGTTCTTGAAACCATTGTGATAAATAGGAGCAAATTCTAAAAAATTCCTTTTCTCTAGGTAATCAAGGTTAGAAAACTTCTGAATTTGAGTCTGAGATCATTCTCAAGTATCTGATTGGTCAGATGCTTGAGAATGAGACTCATGCAAAAAGTGTTATAACCTCGGGCCTGGTATTAAGGGTAATTACAGGATATTTTACATACACTCTATCCCAAAACAAGAGTACCATAATGACCCTGTGTCACTCACCTGAGTCAAAAGATCATAGTCTTTATTGTGTGTATAAGACCTTGGTTCCATATTAATAAAAACAGTGCATTTTACCAACCAATAGCTTTACTTTATCTGAGGAATATTCTCACAAAATTATACTGTAATCTGGGCCAATGCTTTTAGAGAAGACAATTAAGGAACATTCCGGTAAAACGTTATTGAAATCAAGCTGGTGTTTCATGGTATTTTTAAAGTTTCACCTGACTTCTATGATTTTATACAAATCACATCTTCTTGGTCAAGTTTGGTAAAGGGTCATCTCAGTAATAATTCCTCTGAAATTCCTGCGAAATAATGACGAAATCTGCTCACTAAAGGCATATAAGATAACTTAGCCTGCCCCTTATGGCTATGGTTTTTTTTACAAATCCTAATGTTTTGAACAAATTGGTAGAGAGTCACTGATGCAACATTCCTGAAAAACTGTTTTGAAAATTGGATAAATGGTTTCAGAGATATCAGACATTTTCACTATTGCCATGTAAGGAAAACTATCGTTTCCTTTTGGTTGCCATGGCAACCAGAGCACTACATGGATTTCTAATATTTGTACAAAAATGAAAGGAGAACTTTGTTTGGTTGTATTGGGGTTTTACATAGCTTTAACAATATTTCAGTCATATCACAACGTTCAGCTAATTACAGGTGGAGGAAGACCCCCAGATCTTTCTCCGTGAACAGAACAAATTGCATTGTTTCGTGAACAAAAGAACATCTGGGTAGAACCACTGACCTACAGCAAGCCAGCTGGATGGTTTCCTCACAAAAAAAATCCAAATGCCTAGGCCAGGATTCGAACCCAAGTGGTGAGTGGCTGTCAACTGAAGACCATAACCACTCAGCCATGGATGCCCCCAAAAGCAGAGGAACTTCCAAGTTGTTTTAAAGTTACTTCAAACATCATTTCTTTAAAACAATTTGTAAATTCCTTTAAAACAACAAAGAAGAACTTACAAGATGGTTTAAAGGAATGTTGTATGAACAGACAATAAAAGAAACAGCTCTATTCAAATTGCTCCCATAGAGCACTTCATGCTCAAATTGGCTAAAAAATTATCTTAACCCTTTCCTCCATAAGCTATTAGACCCAACCTCTTTGAATGAATCTAGCCAAAAGGAGCATTTACTAGAGAAAAGTAAAATTTTAGAATTTTGTGGTTTGAAACCATTGTGCAAAATAGAGCATTTGCTCCTATAGGAGCAAATGCTCTATTTATCACAATGGTTTCAAGAAGTGATTATTACAGAGGCATAGAAAGGCATAGGCATGGAGGAAAGGGTTAAGCTTATATCATACTGAAATATTTTATAGTGATTGACCTCTCAGTATATACAAAACATACAAAAGAATTATACAAAGTTCCTGCTTGAACTGAAAGTCAAGAACTTGTCTCTGAAATGGTGATAGAGTTAACAGAAGAGAGTAAACTGTTACTGGGTGGTTTGAATTATATGCTTAATCCTTACTTAACAAACAAACAATCATAAATATAATTGTAATATAACTAATCCGCTACTAGCTGTAGTCAGTAGTGTCTGATTTTCTTTGTTCAGTACTGTCTGTGTCCAATCCATAGGAGGGTTTGGTGTCTGATGTGAGGGTGGTGTTTTCTGTGGCCCCAGGGTAGGGCATGGCAATGGGTTCCTGACCCCCAGGCTGACTTGTTACAGGGCCCCCTTCCTCCTCTGGGGTGCTACTATCCTCTTCCTGTAATAAAAACAAGAAAGTAATCAATATGGAAGACAGTCTTCTGTATTTCAAAACACAAAACAAAACTAAGAAACAAGAATTCCGAATACATTACCCTTTCCCTCATATAAAGGTTTTTTTTCATGTATTTGCAAAAAGAGTACAGTGCTCCCTCCCTACAACGGCCCTCTCAATAACGATTCCCTCCTTAAAACAACGCATGTCACTGTTTCCGAAACAACAAGGCTCCAGAAACAACCTTTTTCCATCGTATTTTCTTTATGCCTTCATCAAACCCTATGTTGTGACCACTCTTTAGAATTGTCACTTTGTGACGATTCTAAAGAGTGGTCACAACATAGGGTTTGATTGAGGCATAACGGTTTTAGTTCTCGAAATACACCTTATCTGGGGATCTGCAAACAAGCTAATTATGTTTGATTTTCCCTCCCTATAACAACTCCCTCTGAACAACACATACAATATTCGTATCCCAAAGGGTGTTGTTATAGAGAGGGAGCACTGTACACCCAGATCAGATGGTACCTACAGCAGATTGCTCTGTTTGCTTAAGACATGATGTAGATCCATTTCTACTGTACAGGTTTTGTCAAAGCAAAATACACTGTTGGAAATTGTAAGTTATAACAAGAGTACCAGTGGGCACAACATACGCCCGTCGAAGCCTTGTTCAACATCAACTGAGGTTAACATGTTTGCTAAATGCAAATTCCAAGACCAAATGTGTGAAGTTCCAAGTTTCAAGGCTTTTTCTCAAAGTGTTATGTAAATGATTGGACTTTAACAAAAAGATTAACAAAAAATCTAAATTAAAAAGGGACGTAATTCTGTCAAAATGCTTGACAGAGTTATGTACTCTTGCTTACAGATGACGCTTGTGATGGTGAACAAGTGTTCCAAGTTTCAAAGCTTTTTATCTCAAAGGGTTATGTAAATAGGTGGATTTTAACAAAAACCATAACCAAAATTCTAAGTAAAAAAGGGTCATATTCTTCAAAATGCTTGGCAGAGTTATGTACTCTTGCCTACAGGTGGGACTGTAATGGTGAACAAGTGTTGGAAGTTTCAAAGCTTTATCTCAAAGGGTTATGTAAATAGGTTGACTTTAACAAAAACCTTAACCAAAAATTGAAAGTTAAAGAGGGCCATAATTCTGTCAAAATGCTTGACAGAGTTATGTACTCTTGCCTACAGGTGAAACTTGTGATGGTGAACAAGTGATCCAAGTTTCAAAGCTTTATCTCAAAGGATTATGTAAATAAGTGGACTTTCAACAAAACTTGAGGTTAACATTAATGCAAATGCTAAACGCAAATTCTAAGTCCAACTGTGTGACCTTGACCTTGGATATACATACTGGGACACAGCTACTGAAGCATGTCCAGATAAACATTGTGGTTAAATTTGAGAACGATCCATCAAGCAGAACTTGAGTTAGAGATGTTACAGACTGACTAACATTTAACATTTTTGCTAAACGCAAATGCTAAAAGCAAATTCTGTCTAAGTATGCGACCTTGACCTTGGATATACATACCAGGACTAGACAGGCTACTTAAGCATGTCTAGATAAACATTGTGGTTAAATTTGATAACGATCCACCCAGCCGAACTTGAGTTAGAGATGTTACAGACAGACAGCGCCATTCCATAACACATGTGTCCGTTTTTTCAAAACGGGCGTATAAAAATTCAGCTCATAAATATTCATGATGTCATTATTTCTTACATGAATATTGAACAGATAATGGATAAGGGGTATGCCATGTGCTTGCAATCGGACATGGTCATTCAACAGTTATCCCTTTCCCTGTTCTGTGTTTATTCCAAATTTAAATACCTACTGAACATTCATTAACAAAATAGTTATGACGAAATATGGAAGGTGGAATATTGTAGACATTTTAGAAAGCAAAGAAACAGATCTTTCAAATTCTATTAGCAAACAGAGCAGACCCTGATCAGACAGCTCATCAAGGAGCCATCTGATCTGGGTCTACTCTGTTTGCAAATGCATGAAAACACGTTTATATGAGGGAAAGGGTTATGCAAACATCAATACCATGGCAATACAGTCAATTGAAAGTCAATCACCTTACACTGGAAGTGATGGATAGATTTATGGGCAGGCTATATCAGAGACTTAACACTTTAGTCCATGAATATTCATGTAAGAAATAATGACATCATGAATCTTAGATTAATTTTTAAAATGGCATAATTATAAACAGATGAAAATTTGCCAAAGTAGGAACTATAGAATCAGATCTATATTACATGTATTCCAGAAGCAATCAGAGTAGACCCTGATCAGACAACTCCAACAGCAGCCGTCTAATCTAGGTCTACTCTATTTGCAAAGGCGTAGAAAGGCATATTTATAGAGGAAAGGGTTAAATAGTAAACAAAAACTAAGTCTAATTCTGAGTATTCAAGAAAAATGTTCACTTAATGCAGGACAATCTAAATCCTGTTACTGCTTGCATAAATGTATGGAAGAAATAATGCCATCTTGAATATTTGTTTGCTGATTTTAAATGATGCATGAATATAAAATAGTCTGGCTATGGCAGAAATATAAAATCAAATCTATATAATTCCATTAGCAAACACAGCAGGCCCTGATCAGATGGCCCCTACAGGAGATCTCGGTCTACTCTGTCTGCAAAGGTTTCTATGCAGTAACAGATTAATCAGAATAGCCAAAGAATGTTCATCAATCAGACAACAACAAAAGTTTTTTTTAAAATAATTAGTTGTTCTTAATGCTCCATGGTATGTAAAATAATTGATAACAGTCCAATTAGCATGTATCAAGCAAATAACACTTGACTACTGATCTCTTAACCCATTCCCTCATATTGACGCCTCTGTAAAATCACTTTTTGAAACCATAGTGATAAATAGAGCATAAGCTCCATAGGAGCAAATGCTCTATTTATCACAATGGTTTAAGAACTACACAATTCTAAAAATTTCCTTTTCTCTAGTTAATGCTCCTTTTCGGTAGGTTTATTCAAAGAGGTTGGGTCTAAAAATAGCCTATGAGATAATGGGTTTGGTTTTGTTTATATCGGGGTTTTATATCGGTTCAGTTTAACAGTATTTCAGTCATATCATGATGTCCAGCTAATTAGAGGTGGAGGAAGAAGTAATGACATCATGAATATTTTATTAGCTGAACTTTTATAATGTAACCCTTTTAAGGATTCTTTTTGCTTCAACAAAAACTGTAGAATCAGATCTATATGTCAAAAGCAAATAGAGCAGACCCTGATCAGACCGCTCCTATAGGAGCCGTCTGATCTGGATCTACTCTGTTTGCAAATGCGTGAAAATGTGTTTATATCCGGGAAAGGGTTAATAAAAATTAAAGTTTGTATGATTTCCCGATGTACTGTCAAATACCAACCAATTTCACAGAGTATGCTTTTATCAACTACATGTATAGCAAAATATATATCTGTACAAAGTTCAAATATAAGTATTCTTACAATATAATACTTTTTGAAAATTGAGCAAGCAAGAAACAATGTCAATGGGAACAGTTTCAGAAGATACATTTTGTATAAGAATACCCAATCAAAATTCAGAACTCTTTTGTTTGGATTAGGTTATTTTCGTTGTACAGTGTTGATTGATTGTATTAACACCCATTTCTGCTCACTAAGGGCTAATCAGATGACCAAGAAAGAGGGAGGAGGATAGAGAATTGGTGTATTGCAGTAAATACTGTGTAACCCATTCCCTCACATTTACACATTTTGAAACCATTGTGATAAATACAGCATTTGCTCCATAGCAGGAAATGTTCTACTTATCACAATGGTTTAAAAAACTACACAATTCTAAAATTTTCCTTTTCTCTAGTAAATGCTCATTTTTAGTAGTTTAACACATTCCCTCATAGTGATGCCTTTTGACGCTTCTGCAAACGTCACCTGTTGAAACAATTGTGATAAATAGAGCATTTGCTCCTATAGGAGTAAATGCTCTATTTATCACAATTGTTTCAAACTACACAATTCATTTTTTTCCTTTTCTCTAGTCAATGCTACTTTTTGGTAGATTTATTCAAAGAGGTAGGATCTAACAAAGGTGTTCAGAGGAACACATGTGTTACCTGCTCGCAACTGACACAAAAACTGTTAATATGCTGGAGTGTGAATATCAAAACAAAGGGAAATAACTCAAAAAGTATTGCATGCAGAGTGATGGACCTTTATTACATCAATGGTCCTCAATGAGAGGAAGACACATGTGAAATTTGAAAGCTCTATAATGATTAGTTTAGAAATTACAGCCAAAAAACGAAAGTGTGACGGACGGACAGACAGACGTCGGAAAAGTGCCTCTTAGCCTATGAGGGAATGGGTTAAACCAAACCACAACAAACTGTAGTGATTGAGACGGTTCTCTGATTGGAGAATATTTACTTTTCTTACATGCAGGTTTGCGTAGTCTCCCTCCTCATCAGGCATCTTAGGCTTGTACTTCCCACAGCAGAAGTTAAAGCAGCAACAGAAACAGCAACAACAGCAGTAGCAGCCTGTGATGACGCCACAGAATATGGCCAATGCCTGAAATTATAAATAGTCGTGATTTTCAATCGTAACAAATTCAGTAAACCAAATGCAAACAACCAACAAATCAACTGACACACGTATTTCCAGAACGCCTTTAGAGCCCACTACTTTAACCCATTCCTGCATATACTATAACCCATCCACTAAATAGTCTGAATGTTAACGTTTCTTTTATTTCTCATAAACAAATGCCATCCAAGTGTAAAATACCATAGTTTGAATCCTGTTGGAAGTTCAAGTTACTTTCTGTTTAATTCTGATATTACTGAAGTGGTTTTCAGAGAACTGAAGTTGTTTGAATGACGGTGTAACTAAGGTCTGGGAAATCGGGGTTTCCGATATTTTTTTTTTCCTTGGTAATTGGATCATCAAACATTGTAAGCAATGAACCAATCCATGGTCAACATTTATAATTGTCAACAAGTAAACTTTAAGTCATCACATATACATTTGTCTCCCTTACCTTACACCAGCCACTGGTCAATACTAAGTAGGTATTTACGTTCTCCTCGCCGAAGGTGTCTGCAGCGTACAGACCTATTGAGCCGTAACGATCATATATTCCTCGTTTCGTGTTGTCAGTCAGAACCTTGTGAGCATGATTTATTTCTTTGAACTGCAAAGAAAAAGGATTATAAATCTGTGAGTTCAGCTGTTTAAAGTCTGATTTATGGTATGTTTTATATACATTTATACATGAACACTGTACATGTATATCTGGCATGTAGCATCTGGCTTGTTAAAAAGGACTGATATTTAATACCAGTCCTTTTTAACAAGCCAGATGCTACATCATGCCATAGCAGTCACAGTTATGAATAACACTATAACAGCACATAACTGTATCAGCCTAGCTTGAAGATGTATGCAGGATTGCCACAAACCAGAGGAATTAAAATTCTCTGACAATTCCCTGACATAATTTCAAATTTCCCTGACACATTACATTTTAAAATTTGGTGTTTCTGTCATAATTTCTGTAATGAAATTTTAAAATCTATGGTCTTCATTATCATCATTGTCAAAATTCCCTGACATTTGCCTATATTTTCATATTTCCCAGACAGTTTTCAAAATGCATTGACAATTCCCTGACCTTGAAACAAAAATCAATTTCCCTGACTTTTCCCTGACATGTGGCAACCCTGGACTATTTGTCTCTGTTCAACTCATTCCAACCATGTTCTACATTTATTCCAAATTTCAATACCTACTAAATCTTCATGGTCAAAATAGTTACAGTGTATAATGAAATATGGAAGGTGGAACATTTAAGCCATTTAAGAAAGTAAATAATCAGATCTATCAAATTCCATTAGCAAACAGAGCAGATCCTGATCATAATGCTCCTGTCTGATCTGAGTCTACTTTGTTTGCAAATGTGTGAAAAGACGCTTATATGAAGGAAAGGATTAATATTCATGTAAGAAATAAAAATATGAATATTTGTCAAATATTAGCAAATGTGGACAATGGAGCACTGTAGCCATTTAAGACAGTAAAGGAACAGAACTATCAAATTCCATTAGCAAACAGAGCAGGTCTATATTATCTCGTAACTTTAGCCGTAAGCACACAGAGAAAACCCTGATTAGAGGGCTCCTACAGGATCTGGGTCTACTCTGAAAATGTGTGAAACGGCATCATTTCTCCATCAAATACTACCGGTATATTGTGAGGTCACAACATAGGGTTTGGTAGAGAAATATAGAATTATTCTTTGAAAAAAAGTTAAATTTACCCATGTTATTTATACCACTGTATCGCTGATGTGCCAATTAGACTATATCTGCACTGTTTGCAAAATGCTAGCACCTTTCCTAAAGCAGACACAATCATGTATCATCAAAATTATATTGCTCCCATACTCCAATTATATTGCTCCCATATTCCAATTTTGGTTGTATGTTTATTTTCAACAAACCCGATCTTTGAAAACATAGACTACCAATACTACATTTGCATTCAAAATGCAATACCTGAGAGAAACATATATATAATAACTCTTTGAAACCGTGATAAACTATGCAAACAGTCTGGATCTAGATGAGACGCCGCATGATGCGGCGTCTCATCAGGATCCAGACTGTTTGTCATCTTGACAATATTTTTGAAAAAAAAAAGAGAGAAAGTTTATTTTAAGAATTGAAGCAGACGACAATTGTAGCAGACGAAAAATTACTTAGCGTGCAAAAGATATTAACATTTTCCTAGTGGTTTTGGATGCCAAAATCTAGCCATGTCATAACCCTTTACTCCATGAATATTCATGTAAGGAGTAATGACATCATGATTATTAATTAGATTAATAATAATTGTTATAATACAACATGGACAAAGACATTTCTGGCCAAGGCAGAAACTGTAGAATAACATCTGTATAATATCATAAGCAAACAGAAAAGACCCGGACCTGGTTCAAATCTGTTTGCAAAGGCATATTTATGAATTAAAGAGTTAAGCCTTTCCTCATAGTAATTCATTTTAAAACCTTTGCAAACAGAGTAGACCCAGATCAGACTGCTCCTAAAGGAACTGTCTGATCTGGATCTGCTCGGTTTTTGCTTATGGATTTAAATCCTACAGTTTTTGTCCAAGCCCAAAATGCCCTTGAAAAGTTTACACTATAAAAATTAAGTTAATGAGTATTCATAAAGTGATCAATTCATGCATAAATGTTCATCAGGCACTCTTAACACTCTAGCACTCGCAACAACTGCCATCTGCTTAGCCCTTTCCCCAGAGCTCCAGATAAGATGTGTAAATTTAAACATTTTCTAGAATATCTCCTTTATTTTTCCACCAAACCCTATACTGTGACCACTCTTTAGAATCGTCTCTTCGAGATGATTCTAAAGAGTGGTCATAGTAGAGGGTTTGGTGAAGAAATGATGATTTTAGTATTTGAGTATGCACCGTTATCTGTAGCTCTGTTTTCCTCATAATGACACCTTTTGAAGCCTTTGCAGACAGTGGAACATGAGGTGACAGATTCTTGGTAATTATCCATGATGGAATGGGTTATTATGCTCAGGAGATTCTTTTTTTTTTTTTTTTTTGAAACATGATCAGAGAGTCAAATACAGTAGATCCTCTCTATAACGACCACTAAATTACATCAAGTATTTTGTGTTAAAGGCAGGTGGCTGCTTAACCCTTTCCCTGTTCTATGTTTATTCCAAGTTTCAATACCTACTGAATATTCATTAACAAAAATACTTAAAAGAAATATGGAAGATGGAACATTGTAGCCATTTTAGAAAGTAAAGACACATATCTTTGAACTTCTATTAGCAAACAGAGTAGACCCAGGTCAGACGGCTCCTTTAGGAGTCTACTCTGTTTGCAAATGCGTGAAAACAGGTGTATATGAGGGAAAGGGTTAAAGCAAGGTGAAAGTACAACAGAACGCTCCAATAGGAGCGTTCGAGCGTTCTGTTTTGCTTTCACCTTGCTTTAAGCAACCACCTGTCCTAAATATCAACTAATTAACACAATTTAGTGGTTGTTGTAGAGGTTTTACTGTAGTTTGCATTCTCATCTCATTGGTAATCTAGAATATATTAGTGAAGTGTTAAAGGTTTTGGACTCAACTGGCTAATTTGTGATATTCCATGCAAACAATTTTGATTCAGATAAGATGTTAAGCAACATAGCACATCATCAGAATCAAAACTACCTGCTAATTGTATTTCTAGCAAAAATAACAAGAAAAATTCTACTTTAAGCATTGAAGCAGACGACAATATTTGCAGACAACAATAGTTTCTGCTCAGAGTGCAGAAGGTTTAGGACCATAGATGCTCCTGCCTGTTGCTTGTTGAATCCCTAAGGACTATATATTCTCAGATAAATCAATTGTTGCTCCCTTATCATCAGACAGACCCACTTCCCAAACTCTGTGTAAATTAGCTCTTTGAATGAATTTGTGATTTCCCATGTAAGCAGGCTGGATCAATATGAAATGATGGGTAACGTCAGGTCTCATCACACGTCATCAGTATGCAAACTGTTTGACACTGACTGTACTTTTTAACCCATTACCTCATAGGCTATTTTTAGATCCAACCTCTTTGAATGAATTTACCGAAAAGGAGCATTAACTAGAGAAAAGGATTTTTTTTTAGAATTTTGTAGTTTTGAAACCATTATGATAAATAGAGCATTTGCTCCTATAGGAGCAAATGCTCTATTTATCACAATGGTTTCATAAAGTGACTTTTACAGGGGTGTCAAAAGGCTTCAATATGAGGGAATGGATTAATTAGATTAATTTGTTATAATAGTACATGGACAAATAAAGTTTTGGCCAAGGTAGAAACTATAGAATCATATCTATATTATATCATAAGGAAACAGAGTAGACCCAGATCAGACAGCTCCTACAGGAGCTGTCTGATCTGGGTCTACTCTGTTTTTTAAAGGTGTAGAAAGGCGTATTTATGGAGTAAAGTGTTAACACTCTATGTTTTAGGATAGAAAAGAAATTAAATTTGCAGACCAACAAATTCTGCAGATGACAATTACAGTTACTTACATGCCAGGAGTTATTACAGTAACAAGAGCACTAACAGGCTGCATATTGATCCCAATCAGCTAATTGCTCTCTGTAGATATGCATTGCTGATATTTATTTAACCCTTCTCTTGCTGAATTTTAAAATACATTTCTCCTTCTTTACCCATGCCCTGTTGTATAATTACATATATCTTCACTGTGTACAAGTATTTCGCTGTGCAATCACTGCTGTGGAGTGTACTGGTTGCACAATCAACTTGTAAATAGTGCAGACCCTGATGAGACAGCCCCTGCAGGAGCTGTCTCATCTGGGTCATCACTATTTACAGGGAGGTATATTGACGTGAACAGCAAGCGAAGGGTTATCATTTCCCTAATAGAGGCAGCTTCGCAAACTGAGTAGACCCAGATCAGTTGGCTCTTACAGGAACTACCTGATCAGGGTCTGCTCTGTTTGCTTCTGAAATAATACAAAACTGATGCTACAGTTTCAGACATGGCTAAAAAGTCCTTTACCATATACATGTACTATTAGAAAATAATCATCTAATTAATAATGATGATGTCATAGATTTGTTTATAAATATTCATGAGGCAAAAGGTCAATATTTGAAAATGCTGTAAACTTCACATTGCAAAATCAGTCAGTCAACTGTAGCCTATTTGATACAAGAGATCCTTGACATCCGTTAATTTGATTCATTTTCTGGATGTAAATTTATTTACTTATCTGACAGACTGTATTGTGTATGTTGACAGATATACAGCAAGAAGTATAAGGGCTGATGATTAATAATTACTGAACTCTTTCACATGGTAATACCATGGAAATACAAGCGGTAACATAAACATGAAGAAGGCACAGAGGGTATTTAACCATAATCCTTTCCTTCATAAATCCGCCTTTCTACGCCTCTGTAAAAGTCACTTTATGAAACCATTATGATAAATTGAGCATTTGCTCCTATAGGAGCAAATGCTCTATTTATCACAATGGTTTCAGAACTACAAAATTCAAAAAAAAATATCGTTTTCTCTAGTTAATGCTCCTTTTCTGTAGATTCATTCAAAGTGGTTGGTCCTAAAAATAGCCTATGGAGGAAAGGGTTAAATCTTTATCTATTGTCCATGTATATGCAATAGACCGTGAGAGTGTCAAACTATCTGGATCTTGAAATCATGCAGAGTTACTTTGTTTCTTGCCTGGATCCAGACCATTTGCAAAGATCACAAATTTGTCTTGAGTGTTGAAAACGTTAACATCAATCATGCTTAGATCCACACAGTAAAGCTAACCACTTTTACTCTTTTGGCGCCAATGTCGCCTGTTGGCACCATTGAAAACAGTGCAGTCCCAGGTCAGATGCCGCCTTGAAAGGCGGCATCTGACCTGGGACTCCACTGTTTTCTGTATTATTTTAGCCCAAGCATACAGGTTTATAAAAACAAATGTTTTACTAATATATCTTTATTATTTAGTTTAGAATTATATTTAATATGAAATTATTATTGCAGACGACACTTTTGAATTTGGCGCCCAAAGAGTTAACTCATTCCCCCATAAGTTGTTTTAGACACAATCTCTTTGAGTAAATCTTCTGAAAAGGTGCATTTACTAGAAAAGACAAGATGTGTTTGTGAAACACTATGCCCCTCCGATTTGACCTTTGACCCTGAAGGATGACCTTGACCCTGACATGTAACCCTCAAAATGTGCAGCTTCATGAGCTACACATGCATGATAACCTTGACATACAAGATACATATGCATGCCAAATATCAAGTCTCTACCTGTACTGGCTCAAAAGTTATGACCAATGTTAAAGTTGGTGACAAACATCAGACAGGGCAAAAACAATATGATCCCCAGATCTAATCCGGGGGGGGGGGGGGGGGGGCATAAAGAGGCAAAAACAATATGCCCCCTGATCTGCTCTGGGGCTAAAAAAGGAAATTTTAGAATTGTATAGTTTTGAACCATTGTGATAAAAAGAGCTTTTGCTCCATTTATCACAATGGTTATAAAAAGTGACCTTTGCAGAGACATCAAAAGGTGTCAATATGAGGGAATGGGATAAAGGTTTTACAGCTCAGTCTTCATCTACCCTCCAGCCTAAAGGTCATATATCACAGCTTGTACAGTGACATATATCTATTATATATGTACTACCAGTATGCCAATTTGAATGGTGACAGATTTGTCTAGTACAGTAAAACCACCTAAAAGAGGTATAATTCTAGTTGCTACATGCAGGTGGTAGCTTAATGCAGGACAAAGTAATGCAGAAAGCTCCTAGAGGAGCTTTCTGCATTACTTTTGTCCTGCATTAAGCAACCACCTGTTTATAAAAACACCCATGTTTATTCATTAAGTGGTCGCATTAGCGTGGTTCTGCTGTACATGTATATTGTATTCATACTGAGCTACCAGGATGTGTTTGTACTGGTGTTTTACTTTGCTTTAACCCATTACCTCATAGGCTATATTTAGATACAACCTCTTTGAATAAATCTACCGAAAAGGAGCATTAACTAGAGAAAAGGAAAAATTTAAACTTTTGTAGCTTGAAACCATTGTGATAAATAGAGCATTTGCTCCCATAGGAGCAAATGCTCTATTTATCACAATGGTTTCACAAAAAGACTTTTACAGAGTTGTCAAAAGTTGTCAATATGAGGGAATGGGTTAATAGAATGACCTTTGCAAACACGGTCCAGACTAGATGCTGAGTAATAGGGCATTCATCAGGATCCAAACTGTCTGAAACTTGTTGCTGTTTTGTAGCTCTATGTATATAATATATTGTGAGTGAGATATTTTTTCTCCAACTTGTTTACATAAAGTGGGTGTTTTTTATATTACACTCAGGTCATTGTTAAGATATTCCTCTTATCAGATTTGTTATACATATACTTTATTTATTGACTTATCATTATGGTTTTTGCTTGTTTTGTTACACTGTGCATTTCAGAAAATCTACTTGTTTAGCATAGTAACAAGCTGGCAATACATAGCTTTTTAAACCTTTTCCTTCATAAATACGCATTTCTACGCCTCTGTAAAAGTCACTTTTTGAAACCATTTTGATAGAGCATTTGCTCCTTAGGAGCAAATGCTCTATTTATCACAATAGTTTCAATTTACAAAATTCTAAAAATTTCCTTTTCTCTAGTAAATGCTCCTTTTTGGTAGATTTATTCAAAGAGGTTGGATCTAAAAATAGCCTATGAGGGAATGGGTTAAAACAGAAAATTACTAATTTTGACCATATAGCAGAACCTTATCAAACAGATTTATAATAACATGCTTCCAGTATTTGTATTTTCAGAATTTTCTAGGTAAACATTATGCTATGAATATATATACCAATTTACTGACAGGATGCCTCTGATTTTCATTGCTTGCAATTTCATTTAAAAACAAGAGCTGTGTGCAGCCCCAACACTCATCTGATTTGGTGCTTGTCCACTGCATACACTTCTCCTCAAAGAGATCTACCAACCTACACATGTATTAAGTTTCATGTTGATACCTTTTATACTTTTTTATTAATCAGCTACACTGAAGTTTTTGCATGCCGCCAATGCCCACAACTACCACAACGCCTAAGACCCAGTGATAACAATAGCTTAACTTTTTTCTTCGAGCTTATCCACATAAGAATACATGTACATTTTATTTGGAGCAGCTAACAAGTTACCAAAAATATATTATAACAAAACTTGTTTAGAAGTGTTTCACAAGGCCCGAGGTTATAAACTTTTTGCTTGAGTCTGAGATAATTCTCAAGCATCTGATTGGTCAGATTCTTAGCTTGCTCAGAATCTGACCAATCAGATACTTGAGAATTATCTCCAACTCGGGAGTTTTATAACGTTGAACCATGATGTCAACCAGCAATCTTGTGATTATGACTCAGAATCACACATACACAAAATGTATTGTTATGAATATGAGTTAAGTACAAAATATCAAATATAAGTATTTACAATGGGTTATAAAATCTTTATCAACCATGAACCTTTGCAATGATGGGTTTTCCAAGAGAAATCATGCATCATTGTTTAGCCCTTCCAATGCTGAATTAACCCTTTCCCTGAAGAATATTCATGTAGGAAATAATGACGTCATGAATATTAATAAGATTATATTTTATAATGGCATATGAATACATGACATTTTGGCTCAGGCAGGAGCTGTAGAATCAGATCTGTATTGCACTGTAAGCAAACAGAGCCGTCTGATCTGGGTCTACTCTGTTTGCAGATGTATCAAGATGAGTTTACATAAGGGAAAGGGTTAACATACTGGAATAGTCAAGATTCCAAACAGAATGAAAGGATAAACTATATGAGCGGATTATGCATGACAAAAAAAAAGTGCAGATCCTGATTAGTGGACTTCTCTAGGAGTCCTCTGATCTGGGGCTACATTATTTGCAATTGAAAGTGCACTCATTTTCTGCATTCAAATGGTTAATCCCTTCCCTTAGGTATATTTAAAACAAGATGTGTTTGTGAAACACTATGCCCCCTCGATATTATATTTGACCCATACATTTGACCTGTGACCTTGAAGGATGACCTTGACCTTGACATGTCACCCCTCAAAATATGCATGCCAAATATCAAGTCTCTATTATTCTGTACTGGCTCAAAAGTTATGACCAATGTTAAAGTTGCTGACAAACAGACAAACAGACAGACAGGGCAAAAACAATATGCCCCCCAGATCTGATCTGGGGGGTATAAAAAATATGACATGATGAATATTTATTAGCAGAATTTTATAATGGTACATGTATACGAACACAGGATATCTTTACCAAGGTTGAAACTGTAGAACCAGGTCTATATTACAGCATAAGCAAACAGCAGATCCTGATTAGATGTCTCCTACAGGACTGAATTAGCTGGACCTTGTGATATGACTGAAATACTGTTAAAAACGGCGTAAAATCTGATAAAAACCAAACCAAACCTACAGGACTGAGGAGTCATCTGATCTGGGTCTACTCTGTTTACAAAGGAATGAAAAGACATCTCTATCAGGTAAAGATTTACCCTTTCCTCCATAAATACGCCTTTCTACGCCTCTGTAATAGTTACTTTATGAAACCATTGTGATAAATAGAGCATTTGCTCCATAGGAGCAAATGCTCTATTTATCAAAATGGTTTCAAATCTACACAATTCTGAAAATTTCCTTTTCTCTAATTAAAGCTCCTTTTCAGTAGATTTATTCAAAGAGGTAGGATCTAAAAATATCCTATGAGGGAATGGGTTAATAAAATACACTATTCAATATTACAGGGTCAATATGCAGAGTCAGACCCTGATCTTATAGGAACCCCATGATGTGAAAACAGTGCAGAACCAGATCATATAGGATTTAAAATTAACTCTGCACATTAGTGGCTAAAAAGTTTGCAAACAGTCTGGATCCAGATGAGATGCCAAATAAAGCAGTGTCTCATCAGGATCCAAGCTGTTTGACACTTTGGTCATATTTATTGTAAGAATTGAAGCAGATGACAAATGTTGCAGATGAAAAATTATTTGTTTTCCATCTTTTACAGTTAATGTATTTTGAACACTCTTCATTTTTTTCCAGAAGCCACTGCATCAATCCTTTCCTTCATAATTATAAACGCTTGTTCACGCATTTGCAAACAGAGTAGACCCAGATCAGACGGCTCCTATAGGAACAGTCTGAATGATCAGGGTCTACTCTGTTTGCTGGTAGAATTTGATAGGTCTGTTTCTTTACTTTCTAAAATGGCTACAATTTTCATCCTTCCATATTTCATTTTAGCTATTTTGTCCATGAATATTCAGTAGGTATGACAATTTGGAATAAACATAGGTACATTAGAACAGGGGAAGGGTTAAAAACTTCCTGCTTACCTATAACCATTGGCATCAAATCAATATTTATCAACAATGCCAGGTATAGTCAGAACAAATAACTTAAGATCTCTAGTGCTTTTAACACCTACTTGGACGAAGAAAAAATATTATCAATTACATGTAACTTTTAGTCTTAACCCTTCGCTTGCTATTCGCGTCAATATACCTACGTGTAAATAGTGAAGACCCAGATGAGACAGCTCCTGCAGGAGCTGTCTCATCAGGGTCTGCAATATTTACAAGTTGTTTGTGCAACCAACGCACTCCACAGCAGTGATTGCACAGCGAAATACTTGTACACAGTAAAGATATATGTAATTATACAACAGGGCATGGGTAAAGAAGGAGAAATGTATTTTTAAATTCAGCAAGCGAAGGGTTAATTATATCAATCGGTCTTCAATTCAAGGGAGAAAACTCATTTGAATGGAAGACACTTTGCTATTATTGTCTGTACCAATTCTTGATCAACTTTGCAAACAATTTGAATACAGGTATGATCAAAAGCATGACAGACAGACGATGATTGCAAAAGTGATCCATTAATATGATTCTGATTGCAGAACTGATCCTTTAGCATGATTCTGCTAAAGTAGGCAATACAAGACGATTCTAAAGAGTGGTCACAACATAGGGTTTAGTGGAGAAATAAAGAAGTTATTCCTGAAAATGTTTTAATTTACACATCTTACCTGGACCCCGGTAAAACAAAAACAGGGATGAAAGGATGGATGAAAAAACCATCAGTAGGACAAGGGGAACTCTAAGTGTCCCTATCAGAAGGACAAGGGGAACTTCGATTGTCCCCCATCAGTAGGACAAGGGGAACTCTGAGTGTCCCCCATCAGTAGGACAAGGGGGACTCTGAGTGTCCCCTATCAGTAGGACAAGGGGGACTCTGAGTGTCCCCTATCAGTAGGACAAGGGGGACTCTGAGTGTCCCCTATCAGTAGGACAAGGGGGACTCTGAGTGTCCCCTATCAGTAGGACAAGGGGGACTCTGATTGTCCCCCATCAGTAGGACAAGGGGGACTCTGAGTGTCCCCTATCAGTAGGACAAGGGGGACTCTGAGTGTCCCCTATCAGTAGGACAAGGGGGACTCTGAGTGTCCCCTATCAGTAGGACAAGGGGGACTCTGAGTGTCCCCCATCAGTAGGACAAGGGGAACTCTGAGTGTCCCCCATCAGTAGGACAAGGGGGACTCTGAGTGTCCCCTATCAGTAGGACAAGGGGGAATCTGAGTGTCCCCTATCAGTAGGACAAGGGGGACTCTGAGTGTCCCCTATCAGTAGAACAAGGGGGACTCTGAGTGTCCCCTATCAGAATGAAAATTTTTCTTAGTAGGCTAAAGCTTAACCCTATCCCTGTTCTAAGTTTAGTCCAAATTTCAATACCTCATTGAATAATCATTAACAAAATAGTTATAAAGAAATATGAAACTTGGAACATTGCAGACATTTTAGAAAGCAAAGAAACAGATTCATCAAATTTTATTAGCAAACAGAGCAGACCCAGATCAGACGGCTCCTCTAGGAGCCATCTGATCTGGGTCTACTCTGTTCGCAAATGTGTGAAAACATGTTTGTATGAGGGAAAGGGTTAACCCTTTCCCTCATATAAAATGCCTTTTCACGCCTTTGCAAACAGGCCATCTGATCAGGGTCTGCTCTGTTTGCTTATGATATGATACAGATCTGGTTCTACTGTTTTTGTCAAAAAAAAAAAGAAATCCCTAAAAAAAATTATTTTACAATGTATAAAAATTCAGCTAACAAACTTTCACGATGTCATTATTTTTTACGTGAATACTGAACAGGGAAAGTCATGACTCACATACTGTTTTATGTCTTGAGGCAACATTACTAATCTAGCCGTTTTATTAGATCTTTCTGATACAAAATATCGGTAATCTAACAATTCCTCTCTGTATCTGATGGCCATAGGTATATTCACAGTAGAACCTTTCTATAAAAGCTACAGTGAATTAACCCTTTCCTTCATATTTGGCTATTTTTAGACCATACCTCTTAGAATGAATCTACCGAAAAGGAGCATTTACTAAAGAAAAGGAAAATGTTAAATTATGTAGTATTGAAACCATCGTGATAAATAGAGCATTTGCTCCTATGGAGCAAATGCTCTATTTATCACAATGGTTTCAAGATGTAACTATTACTGAAGCGTAGAAAGATGTATTTATGGAGGAAAGGGTTAACATACAGTTCTTGAAAGCAGGTGGTTGGTTATTGTAGAAAGAAAGCAATGCAGAATAGGGGCTTGCTGCATAACATTCATCTTGTATTAACCCTTTCCCTGTTTAATATTCATGTAAGAAATAATGACATCATGAATATTTATTAGCACAGTTTGTTTTTATAATGTAAACTTTAAAGGGGAATTTTTTACTTTGACTAATACTGCAGAATCAGATCTATATCATGTCAAAAGCAAACAGAGCAGACACTGATCAGACAGCTCCTATAGGAACTGTCTGATCTGGGTCTACTCTGTTTGAAAATGCTTGAAAAATGTTTATATGAGGGAAAGGAGTTAACCTTTACTTGTGCAGTATTTATGTAAGAAATAATGAATATTAATCAGATTATCTTATAATGATTAATGGCATATGAACACAGGACAGTACTAGTATGGGTCTGGCAGAACCTGTAGAATCAGAGCTATATTAACCCTTCGCTTGCTTTTCACGTCAATATACCTACCTGTAAATAGTGAAGACCCTCAGGGTCTGCACTATTTACAAATTGATTGTGTAACCAGTACACTCCACAGCAGTGATTGCATAAAGTGAAATACTTGTACACAGTGAAGATATATGTAATTATTATACAACATGGCATGGGTAAAGAAGGAGAAATGTATTTTAAAATTCAGCAAGCGAAGGGTTAAGCAAAACTGAGCAGACCCAGATCAGATGCTTCTTACAAGAGGTCTACACTAAGAGGGAAAGGATTAAGCTGCCACCAGTCTTAAATACTCAGAATTAGACTTATTAATAATTTTAACCCTTTACTCCATAAATATGCCTTTCTATGCCTTTGCAAACAGTGTAGACCCAGATCAGATGACTCCTATAGGAGCTGTCTGATCAGGTGCTTTGTTTGCTTATGATATAATACAGATATGATTGTAGTTTCTGCCATCATGGCCAAAAATTCCTGTGTCCATGTGCTATTATAACAAATCAATGTAATTAATATTCATGACGTCATTATTTCTTACATGAATATCCTTGGAGGAAAGGGTTAATGAGGTTATTATAGAGGTTTTACTGTAATGAGACAGTCATGTACAGAGATCAAACAGGCTGCAGTACATTATCTGCAAATACTCAATCCAATACTTAACCCTTTCCCTCATATAAATGTGTTTCACATGTTTCAAATTCCATTAGCAAACAGAGTAGACCCTGATCAGGAGCCATCTGATCTGGGTCTACTCTGTTTGCTAATGGAATTTGACAGATTTGTTTCTTTACTTTCTAACATGACTATAATATTCCACCTTCAATCTTTCATTTTAGCTATTTTGGCAATGAATATTCAGTAGGTATTGAAATTCGGAATGAACACAGAACAGGGAATGAGTTAAACAGCAGCTCTATAATTCTCTTATATGTCTGCAATAAGACAGGTTTTGGGCTGGAAATGTGTTAATATGTTTGTCATTCTGCTACCTACTTTAATTGATTATCCCAATTACCATAACCGTCTCCATCATATAAACAGTTAAACACTTTTTCATGCCTTTGCAAAGAGAATAAACTCAGATCAGATGGCTTCTGTAGGAGCTGTCTGATCAGTAGAGGTGTAACAATAGGTCGAACTATTGAGCTATCGCAATAGTTGAGCTTGCAATAGTAATAGTTCGATAGTATTTCTGACTATCGAGAACTATCGCCAATAGTTAATTTAACAATCGACAGTTTCAATAGTTTACTTAAGTACAGTGGAAACACTTATCGATCATATGAAAAGAAAACATCCATCTCTAATTCAAGTCTACCCTCTTTGCAAAGATATGAAAACATGTTTGTTTATATTATTTAAATTGTAAAATGACATGCATATGTATTTGTGTTGCTTTGTATGCTGTTTTTATAATTATAGAGACAAGATCTTAAGTGTTGATCTCATCATTTTGATTTGCAACCCGTCTCTTATAAGTTTGAGAAGAAAACTACTGTGATAGTATTGTCATTTTGGCCTACTGATCAGGATCTACTCTTGTTTGCCTGTAACATGATATAGACCTGATTCTACAGTTTTTGTCAAAGCGAAAAATTCTTTTGAAAATTCTCCAGTATAAAAATTCAGCTAATAAATATTTGTCATGTCATTATTCTAACAGGGAAGGGATTAGTATTTGGGTAGAAAAACATACATGTAGGCAAATAGTGTAGATCCAGATCCTATGGCTTCTTCAGGAGCCGTTTGATTATGTTCTTCACTTTTGCTACTATCTGTGTAATCCTGTCCCTGTTCTATATTTATTCCAAATTTCAATACCTACTGAATATTCATGGCCAAAATAGTTATAAAGAAATATGGGAGGTGGAACATTATAGCCATTTTAGAAAGTAAAGAAACAAATCTTTCAAATTCCATTTGCAAACAGAGCAGACCCTGATCACACGGCTCCTATAGGAGCTGTCTGATCTGGGTCTACTCTGTTTGCAAATGTGTGAAAACGCATTTATATGATCAAAACAGTTAATTAAGTTATCAAATAGTACCATACTGAATTACATGTACAGTAAAACCTCTCTATAACGACCACTAAATTGTTTTAATTAGTTGATATTTTGGGCAGGTGGTTGCTTAAAGCAAGGTGAAAGTAAAACAGAACGCTCCTATAGGAGCGTTCTGTTTCACTTTCACCTTGCTTTAAGCAGCCACCTGCCTTTAACACAAAATACTTGATGTACTTTAGTGGCCGTTATAAGAGAGGTTTTACTGTAATTGTTTTCAGTTTTGCAAACCATTGGAGATTGAGTGTCCAAACAATTAGGGCAATTATTGCATGAACATTATTGATTTGTTATTATTCAATTATGGAGGCTGTCCATTTCAATTTTGAATTATTTTCCACATTTTCTGGAATCACTAAATATCTGAATCAGCATTGACAATAGAAAACAGCTTGGATCCGATATGATTAAATTTATGAAGAGGAAAAGAATAATAAACACATTCGTATAAAATATTGATTCCATTTTAGTCTACAAAGCAAGATGTCAGCAGAAAGTATTGCCCGAACCAATTTTAAAGGTACTGGTAGTTTGAATGTAGTGCTCTTACTTTCTACCAATTCTTTTTAACCATTTACCCCATGAATATTCATGTAAAACAAGAGCACCGCAAGCGGGTGTAACGCTCGTCTGTCGTCATTGTCAAGATGAACATGCATACCAAAAATGAAGGTTGTAAATGAAAAATTGAAGAAATTATGGTCAATGTTAAGATTTTGAATGACAACGATGATAACGCAGACGCCAGGGTTACGACAATAGCTTGTGATTTCTTCGAAACAGACAAGCTAAAAATGACATCCTGAATATTAATTAGATTTAATGTCACAATAGAACATGGGCATAGGTATGTTTGGTCTTGGCAGAAACTGTAGAATCATATCCATATTATATCATAAGCAAACAGAGCAGACCCTGATCAGATGGCTCCTATAGGAGCCGCCTGATCTGGGTCTACTCTTGTTTGCAAAGGCGTGTTTATGGAGTGTCAAACAGTTTGGTTCCTGATGATATGCCCAGTTATTTGGCATCCCATCTGGATCTAAACTGTTTCAAAAGATAATCAAGGACATGCTTGTATCGTGCATATGGTCAAATAAGGATTCATTGATTTCACATACCTTTTCTGTGGCCTCTTCGTTACCTTGGTTTTTGTCTGGGTGAAACCTGAGGGCCAGCTGTCAACAGAAAACAATACATTTATAGTAGAACCTTTTATAGCAATCAACATAGGTTTCATTTCAAGCAAGTGGCTGCTTAAAAATAGATAATGATATTCATGTAAAAATTAATGGCATCAATAATATAGTTAGATAAATTTTAATAATGGCATATGAATATCGGAAGTTTTGGACATGGCAGAAAAAATAGTATTGGAATTTTATTATGTCATTTATAGCAAATAGAGCAGACTCTGATCATATGGCTTATTCTTGAGTCTTCTGATCTAGGTCTACCCTGTTTGCAAAGATATCAAAAGGTGTCTGTATCAGGCAATCAGGTATCTTTCAGAATTGCAAATTACTTAGCCATAAAATGTAGGTTTCAGAGTCTCATGTCCATTCCGAAATAAATCCTGTTCGTGGCTATTCTATTCATGGACATTTTGTATGACAGTAAGCTCAATGCCAGCTTTGGATCATTTGCCAATACAATGTATACTAGTGTCTATTTTTTCAAACTGAAGACAGTTGAAATACAGAAATTTAACTACCAAATTCATTTTGTTGGATACTCAATTACTTTTAACTCTTTGCATGCTAGCGGTGAAACTGTGATTACCCATGCAAACAGTTTGGGTCCAGATGAGACGCCGCATAATCAGGATCCAAACTGTTTGTCATCTTGATCATATTTTTGCAAAGAAATGGCAGAAATTGAAGCAGATGACAATTGTTGCAGACGAAAAATTACTTAGCATGCAAAGAGTTAATACTCAATAACAATTAGCAATATCTTAGTATGTAATTTTACAAAAGTCTATCTTTATTATTGTTTTAAACCTTCTGCCCTCTGAGGCTCTGAGCAATTGTTATCTGCAAATATTGTAAACTGCAAACTCATTTTTCTCTCTCACATTTCTTTCCAAAAGATAGTGTTAGAGTGTCGAACAGACTGGACCCTGATGAGATGCTGAATTACTCAGTATCTCATCTGGATCCAAACAGTTTGCAAAGGTAATTACAAAGTCACCAGTAGTGTGCTGAACCTTAACCTAACCCATTACCTCATAGGCTAATTTTAGATCAAACCACTTTGGATAAATCTACCCAAAAGGAGCATTAACTAGAGAAAAGGAAAATTTTAGAATTTTGTATTTTGAAACCATTGTGATAAATAGAGCATTTGCTCCTATAGGAGCAAATGCTCTATTTATCACAATGGTTTCAACAGGTGACCTTTTCAGGGGCGTCAAAAGGCATCAATATGAGGGAATGGGTTGATGTCTCAAAATCAGTGATATAATGAAAATGTAAATTTCACTTGTCATATTAAACCCTTTCTCTGTTCCATATTTATTCTGAATTTCACTGAATATACCCACTGAATATTCATGGACAAAATAGTCACAATGAAAGTTTTTAGTCATTTTAGAAAGTAGAGAAACAGATCTTTCAAATCCCATTGGCAAACAGAGCAGAGCCTAATCAGATTGCTCCTATGGGTCTACTCTGTTTGCAAATGCGGGAAAACGTTTTTATATGAGGGAAAGGGTTAAACCTTGGACTTCAATTCATCATGTTAAACCTTCGATTCTGTTTAGCATATTAAACAGTAGATTTCTATGTAACTGCTCAACTGTAGATTTCTATGTAGCATGTTAATTCTTGTATTTCTATTAACCCTTTTCTCCATGAATATTCATGTAAGAAATAATTACATCATGAATATTAATTAGATTAATAGCACATGAATGCAGTAATTATGGCAAGGACAGAAACTGCAGAATCATATCAATATTATATCAAAAGCAAACAGAGCAGATCCTGATCAAACGGTTTCTACAGATGCTTACTGATCTGGGTTTACTCTGTTTGCAAAGGCGTAGAAATGTCTATTAATGGAGCAAAGGGTTAAGTATGCTAACTTTTCATTTTCAAAAAATGTTCCAAAATCTTTGGGTTCTGATGTTAACCCTTTGAAACTTCCCTGCTCTATGTTTATTTCAAATTTCAATACCTACTGAATATTCATGGACAAAATTATTATAATGAAACTGGGAAGGTGGAACATTGTAGCCATTTTAGAAAGTAAAGAAACAGAACTATCAAAGTCCATTAGCAAACAGAGCAGACCCTGATCAGACGGCTCCTATAGGAGCCGTCTGATCTGGGTCTACTCTGTTTGCAGATGCTTAAAAATTCGTTTCTGTGAGGGAAAGGGTTAGGTTAACCAGATTTTCATATGAATCCATACTGTTTGCAGACATTTTTACAATTGCACATTGTAAGGTTTAATTAGAGATTAGCTCAGTGTTGGCTTGAAATGAACTGTACTCCCACAGAGAAGACACAAAAATTCTATACAAACCTTAGACTGCTGAGCAATTTTCTAACTTCAAATATATAGGTTAATACAGAGGGTATATACTAACCCATTCCCTCATAGGCTATTTTTAGATCCAACCACTTAGAATAAATCTACCCAAAAGGAGCATTAACTAGAGAAAAGGATTTTTTTTAGAATTTTGTAGTTTGAAACCACACACACACTATCTTATATATCGTCTTAGTTCCCTTGGTCAGGGGTCTGACGTTTTCTGGCAGTCTGCAAGCTCAGTCTCCAGGCATATTGCAAGCTCAGTCTCCTATAGGAGCAAATGCTCTATTTATCACAATGGTTTCAAACTACACAATTCTGAAATTTTCCTTTTCTCTAGTTAATGCTCCTTTTCAGTAGATTTATTCAAAGTGGTTGGATCTAAAAATAGCCTACGAGGGAATGGGTTAAACCCCCTGAATTGTGGGGCTCTAATGTGCTGTCATTTGCAAACAGTGTAAGCCCAGACCAGAGGGATCCCAGAGGAGCACCCTGGTTAGGGTCTGTACTATTTGTCATTCAAAGCAAGTTTAAAGGGGAAGTCCCTACATTCGACACGTTTCAAAAGTGCCTAAAATATGCAAAACTCATTTGTTTATATGCTGAAAAGAAGTATATCGCAAGAAAACCGATTGAATAAACACTGAAAAAGGCACAACTGTCATATGTTTGATATGTTATTCAGCAATGTATTAGTATTTATTTGGCTCGCGTTTTAGTTTCGTTAACTGTTCAACCAAGGTCGACAATATTTTGTTGTAGAACAAAAAATATATGTGTCGATGAAAACGGTTTATTTTGTATCACAGGGGCATTTTTTTTTCGATATAAGTTCAAAATGAAAACCTTCATAATAATGATTGAACATAACAAGAATCAAGTTATATGACATTATTGAAATATGCGTTCATTTTAGGGACTTCCTCTTTAAGCCTTTCATACTGAGTGAAATCTATAGTTAGACACTGACTGGCTATTCTAGGTTAATCTTGGAAAAAATCCCAGTTTGTCTCAAAAGAGTCTACAACAGCAATACATGTATGTGCAGGATAGGAATATTTTCTATACTCTCTGTGATATTGTTATATTGTTAAAATGTAAATAAACGGACTGGCTTATGCTAGTTCCAAAGAGAAAAGGAATATTGATCCTTTATTCCATAAATATGCCTTTTTATGCCTTTGCAAACAGAGAAGACCAAGCTCTTGTTGCAGCTGTCTTATATGGGTTTGCTCCGTTTGCTGATGGGATTTTATGGATATGATAATGCAGTTTTCACAACAGTGTAAATATTCCCTTTCCCATGATTCTCTCCATATACATATTCATAAGGAGAAGAAATATTGAATACATATTTAACCCTTTCCTCCATAAATATGCCTTTCTATGCCTTTGTAATAGTCATTTCTTGAAACCATTGTGATAAATAGAGCATTTGCTCCCATGGAGCAAATGCTCTATTCATCACAATGATTTCAATTGCTACACAATTTTCTCTTTTCTCTAGTAAATGCTCCTTTTCGGTAGATTTATTCAAAGAAATTATGCCTAAAAATAGCCTATGAAGGAATGGGTTAACATAGAAAGGGTAAATATTGAAAATTACTGCTACATGCACTAGTAAACAAATTATATAAATTCTCACCTTTCTGTATGCTTTCTTGATTTCATCATGTGTGGCTCCTTTCTGTAACCCCAGTAAGTCATACAGGGAGTCACCTGAACTCCTGCAAGTATCATGAAAAAAACAGTTTGACTTAACCCATTCCCACTTAGGCTATTTTTAGACCTAACCTCTTTGATTAAATCTACCAAAAAGGAGCATTAACTAGAGAAAAGGATTTTTTTCAGAATTTGATCTTTTTTTTTAATTAATTTCAAAAATGACTACAATGTTGCACCTTCCATATTTCATTATCCATGATATCCATAAATATTTTTCCATGAATATTCAGTAGGTATTGAAATTTGGAATGCTTAAAAAATTGTATAGATTTGCTAATATCACAGGCAAAGTGTTGTCAATATAGAAATTGTTGATTGTTACAGGTATATTTAGGTGTTATTTATCGAGAGGCTAAATATCACCCTTTGTGTCATCTGTGTACAAGGGTTGAGTTGTCATTTTGGGGTCTGGAGGCATTGCATTCCTGGTGTTTATATATATATATCATATGCGGATATTTAAGTATTTTTCACATATACTCATATTTTTGTGATTTACTGATAAATTTCCAAATGTCCGTACCTCGGCTCAGTGATGCTCGAGATAGTTTAAATGTATATCATACTAGGCAGAGAATGATATAGCATTTGCTGATAAATGAAAATATCGCTGCAATGGACAGAAAATGTTCAGGCAATGGTTGTGCATGATTATTGATATGGCTTTACATGGACTAGACCACAGGCGTTCGGCTCATGAAATATGTCTAAAATAAGTTAAAATGTCCCTATATTGACATTTTGTAACATTTGGAGCCGAAAAAACAAAGTTTGGGGCGTTTTGAGACAAAGCTGAAATTTTGTATATTCTATATAAGAGAAAGGAAAATAACTCTCTCGCCATCCGATCCACTGGTGCTCAGCTTCAACTGCAATTATTTTTGACCGGAGGGGAATTTTCCCACAAAACAAAGATTATATAGAAAGAAAAATGTTTTATCTACATGCTGGTACCAAATATCCCATACTTTGTCTCCGTTTTAGCGAGTACGAGGGGCAAATACTTTCAGAAAACCGTGTTTTTTATCACTAAAATCCCTATTCGGGAGCGAAACTGACGCTCTTTTCTGGTAGATCTTGAGGAAAAATGATGAAACATGTTCAAAAAGAATCTCACATACCGGTGACATTGCATTCTACTGCCACAGATCCGATTATATCTTTTCCAACACTTCAACGCCAACAGACTCCACCATTTTGCCCAGCAAGTGTCTATTCGAATTGATTTAGTTAACCGACTTGTCAAATTATATAAACATTCAGAATATGGAACCCTGCTTTCTTCGTGATAGTGCACGGCGAAGTGGGGAACCAGTATGCTAAGCAGTCTGGGGCAAGGCATATAAACAAATCGCTGGTTCCATGCATACACTTTATTATGTTGATTTAAATCGGGACCTAATCGCTTAAAACCTTCCAGCCAATCACCTTTGGGGCCATTCTTCTGAGCGCTTGACACAGTAAAAATGAAAGTAGCCGTTTCTAGTCCTCGGAATTGTCAGAAAAGATATAATCGGATCTGAAGCGGAGCACCCGTGGAATGGATGGCCAGAGATTTATTTGCCTTTCTCTTATATAGAATATACGAAATTTCAGCTTTGTCTCAGAACGCTCCAAACTTTATTTTTTCAGCTCCAAATGTTACAAGATGTCAATTTAGAGACATTTTCACTTATTTTAGACATATTTCATGAGCCGAACGCCTGTGGACTAAACATGGCACTTTATTTAAACCAAAATGTATCTACAATTGCACTATATATGTCTGACTTGGAGGTAGAAGCCTATCATAACGTAAAGGCATTTTGAACAGTGGAAAGGCATCATTAATTTACCAACATTGTCACGGTAATTATTTGCTCACTGTAAACAATGCCGGTATCAGGGTTTTTTTACCACTTCAAAAAGACCAATTTGAGGGTCCTCTTGACCCCCTCTCTATAACGTAAAGAACAGACCCTCTTAATTTTGAGGGTCATTTGTAAAATATAAGGGACATTTCAATAGAAAAAGGGGGTCAGGGAAAACCCTGCCGGTATGCAACAATCAACTCTGTCGGCCAATTGACCAAAGACCGAGCACAATTTAGCCACTTTCGATTTACACTGCAAACGAAATGATGAAAGATAAAAATAAAATAACTTTACAGTGAGAAACTTACGATAATGCTCTCGGTCTGCTCATTTTCTAATGAAGTTTCTGTTAAGATTTGACGAATGACATCTAGGCAGAACTAATCAATATTTCACATCTTCCACCACTCGCGACTCCATAGACGACTTCCGGGTAAATGGGCGAAATAAAACAATGACCCCCTCCAATGAAGAATATGGGAGGATTTAAAAAAAAAAGTAGCGTGAATCTCCCATCACTGTCTAGAATAGACACTTCTGTTTGCTATATTTTAATCAGGGTATGGATCCCAGACTATGCATGCATATTTAAAGATGGGGTTTGACTGAATGGTAACTCCTAAATAGTCTACCCTGTCATCATGTTCTAAGGTCTTGCATGCAAAGTATATGTTTAATGACATGACATGAAATGACATGAAAATGAAGTGACGTGACGTGAAATGCCACTCCATGACATGGCACGACATGTCATTTCATGACATTACGTGGCATGACATGTCATGTCATGACATAATGTGACATGACATGACAGGGATAAGATAAGATAAGAGATAAGATTTAAAAAAAAAAAAAAAAAAAAAAAGTTAAGAGATAAGATAAAAGATAAGATGAGATGAGATAAAAATGAGATAGAGTGAGTTAATATGCCATGGCATAGTATAGCATGACATGACATGGGATGAAATATGTCATGACATGGCATTATATACATGGCACAGCATGACATTCTCGGGCTTGATGTGACATGTCATGGATAAGACAAGATAATATAAGAGATAAAGATAAGGCAAGATGAGATGAGCTGAGGTGAGGAATGGAGAGATGAGATGAGAGGAGATAAGATTAGGTAAAATTAAAGATAATATGAAAGATAAGATAAGATTAAATATAAGATATAATATAAGATAAGATTAAAGATAAAGCTAAGATAAGACAACACAACACAATGCAATGAAAGTGCAACACAATTAATGCAACACAACACAACATAAAATGACGTAACTTGATGTGACGTAGCATAAGACAAGACAACACAACACAATTCAATGCAACACAATGCAACATAACATAAAGATACTGATAAAATGACAAAACTTGATGTGACATGGCACAAGACAAGACAAGACAAGACAAGAAAAGACAAGACAAGACAAGATAAAATTAAAGATGTGATAAGATGAGATTAAAGATAAGATATAAAATAAGATATAAAAGATAATATTAAAGAAAAAGAAAAAGAAAAAGAAAAAGACAAGGACAAGGACAAGGACAAGGACAAAGACAAAGACAAAGACAAAGACAAAGACAAAGACAAAGACAAAGACAAAGACAAAGACAAAGACAAAGACAAAGACAAAGACAAAGACAACACAATGCAATGCAATGCAATGCAATGCAACATTTATAACATAACGATACTAGTTGATACTGATAATGATAACAACAAAAGATAACAAAAACATTAACAAATAACAATAACAGTAACTATATAAGATCAGAGACATATACATACAGTATATGTCTCTGATAAGATACAAGATACTAGAAACAATACAAGACACAAGAATCTTTAAGTCCACTGCTTATAATGGATTAATCATTTCTTATTTTAAATCACTGTTTTTGGTGGCTCTGCGTTTTTTTGTTGTTGTTGTTTTTTAAGTACTTTTTCGTCTTTTACAGATTTCATTATTAATTTCTGCAAATGCAACTTTTTCAAAATAAAACATTGCTGTTGTTCCCGGGTACTTTTCTTTACTATGATTTCCCGTCTGCATTGATCCAGTGTTGGCCGCAAAATGACCTTTAATTATCCTACCCTATGCTAGAATTACCCCCCTTCGTTGGTGGCGTTGTATGTTGAAATATTTTTGCAGAAAATAAACGTTAGAGAAGAAAATGTGACTTTACCTGTATCTAGAGATTTTGAATGAAAACAGGAACATCTGTTGATAGTATGGTACACAAATGAATTTGGCTGTAACTGTAGTTAATCCGTGAAGCATACATATTAAAGATTAGCATCAAAACAATGTCACGACCCATGTAAAATTTGGTGGGTGGGGTAAAAATTCCTCCCGAAAGACATGTAGACTGAGCTTTTTAAACTTTGTTATGAAAAAAATTTAGATCGATGTTTTACATCTCGATCAGACGATCCGTTAGTATATAAATCCAAAATAAATATATAATCAAAATCGGTGTACTTTTGTACTCAAACTGAATCGGGATTTGTTTCATACATGTAAGGATGAAATAAACTGAAATCTACTTCATTTTATAGCATAATTGTGAGAACTCCTGTGTTAAATAAGCCAGTATTCAATAAACACAGTAGGTAACTATAAACTTGTATTATCTAGGGGATGTCCTTACAGGAACATTCAATGCGCTTCACAAATGACAAAAATTTGCAAAACTTATTTGCTTATAAAGATATGCTGAAAAGATGTTTATCACAAGAAAAGTTAGAAAACCATTGAAAATGACAAAACTTCTGCGTGTTTGGTATTGAATCTTGACCTCGATGTTATTCACCAATGTTTCAGTTTTTAAGGCGATTCTAAAGAGTGGTCACAATATAGGGTTTGGTGGAGAAATTATGATTTTAGTATTGACTGAATTATTGAGTGCGCATTGTTATCTGTAGCTCTGTATACATTATGATTTTACAATTACATAATGAGGCAATGTATATAAATGTCTATTTCAGTGACTTAACCATCTTGTAGAAAAAGGAAATACAAACGTGAGAAAATGGTAAGTCAATGAGATTTTCTTTTAATTAGAAATTTTGTTATTATCTTTCTGATATTTGTATTGTTTGTATTCTTATTCAATTAAAGTGTGCATACATGTATTCAATATGTGTATTGTTTATAAGTAATTTACAACTTATCCTTTAACGCTTTCCCTGTTGTATGTTTATTCAAAAGTTCAATACCTACTAAATATTCATGGACATAATAGTTCTAATGAAATATGGAAGAAGGAACATTGTAGCCATTTTAGAAACTTAAGACAGAGATCTATCAAATTCCATTAGCAAACAGAGCAGACCTTGATAAGAGCAGTCTGATCTCAGTGATCTGGGTCTACTCTGTTTGAAAATGTGTTTATATGAAGGAAAGGGTTAAACAAGCAGTTGAATTGTGCTTTTAAATCTTTTCCTGGAAAAAAATGTTGGTTACAGTACTTACTGCTATACTTTTTCCATACACGAAATTTTAAGACTGGTTTTAACTCTTTACTTCATAAGTACACCTTTATATGCCTTTGCAAATAGAGTAGACCCAGATCAGACAGCTTCTTTAGGAGCCATCTGAGTAGGATATGCTCTGTTTGCTGAGGACATGATACAGATATAATTCTACAGAACTTTGTTTCAATCTTTTCTCTGTATCCCCTCCCCTCTGAGTCTCTGTTGGGCATCCAATTAGCCCATAGAGAACAGAAACCGACATTATTCAACACAAAGAAACAGACAAACTAGTTTCTTTTTCTTTTTCAGTCTGAAGTTAAGATGGACTTACCTCAGCGGTCAGAATGTGTGAAGGTAGTGGTGAGATGTCGTCCAATGGCCAATGGAGAGGCTCAGAAAGGATTTGAAAGGTGTATTGTCAATTCAACAGAATTTGTCATTCAACAGAACTGATGCATCATGAAATATTGATACTGACAAAAGTTAACCTTTTCTACGATAAATTTTCAAATGGACTATTCTAAAATTTGAACAGAAAAAAGCTTACTGTGAGTAAAGGGGAATTTTTTTTTCAAGAAAAGTGTAACATGACAAACAAAGCAGGCCCTGATAAGGGGACTCATCTAGGAGCCCTCTGGTCTGTGTCTACACTGTTTACAAAGCTCACTAGTGACTTGTTTCTCACATTGAAAGGGTTAACCCATTCTCTCATATTGATGACTTTTGATGCCTCTGTAAAAGTCACTTTGTGAAACCATTGTGATAAATAGAGCATTTGCTCCTATAGGAGCAAATGCTCTGTTTATCACAATGGTTTCAAACTACAAAATTCTGAAAAACAATCCTTTTCTGTAGTTAACGCTCCTTTTCGATTTATTCAAAGAAGTTGTATCTAAAATAGCCTATGAGGTAATGGGTTAAGAATTGTCATTTGGTATTTTGATTTATAGCTCCTTGTTTTTGCCATAGATACCAGTATGTATGTGTATTGTACCTTAAAGCTTTATGAACACTTTCAATTAACCCTTTAACCCATTCCCTTATATTGACACCTGAAAAGGCCACCTATTGAAATCATTGTGATAAATAGAGCATTTGCTCCTATAGGAGCAAATGCTCTATCACAAATTGTTTCAAACTACAAAGTTCTAACATTTTCCTTTTCTCTAGTTAATGCTCCTTTTTGGTAGATTTATTCAAATTGGTTTGATCTAAAATTAGCCTATGAGGTAATGGGTTAATTTGATACAGATGCCGTTGACACTTTTGTAAACGGAGTAGACCCATTTCAGATGGCTCCTACAGAAGCTGTTGATCAGGATTTGCTCTGCTTGCTTATCCAAGAATGGAATAATATAGGACTGGCTCCACAGTTTCTACCATGGCCAATAAGTCCTGTACTCATAGACCCAATATAAAAATTTATCTACTTAACCCTTTCCTCCATAGGCTATTTTTAGACCCAACCTCTTTGAATGAATGTACCCAACAGGAGCATTTACTAGAGAAAAGTACAATTTTAGAATTTTGTAGTTTGAAACCATTGTGATAAATAGAGCATTTGCTCCTATAGGAGCAAATGCTCTATTTATCACAATGGTTTCATATAGGAGCAAATGCTCTATTTATCACAATTGTTTCAAAAAGTGACTTTTACAGAAGCATAGAAAGGCGTATTTATGGAGGAAAGGGTTAATAACTTAATATGAAGAATGAATGATGTCACGATTTCTTAGAGAAAGGACGATTTTAATAAAAATAGTATAAATTGAGTACACGCCTCCATCTCTTACTCTGACTATGGAGAGGATTTCCATAAGCATAGTTCTTATGATCCAATATATGTACATGTATTGTAAACTTATATAAAATTAAAATATTTTTAAGCAAATATTTTTGAGCAAATGCTAGACACAAAATAATGGCCAGTTTGGCTACAAATCTCCAAATATGACCTTGATAGGACACCATTTAACCCTTTCCTCCATAAATACACCTTTCTACGCCTCTGTAAAAGTCACTGTTGGAAACCATTCTGATAAATAGAGCATTTTCTCCTATGGAGCAAATGCTCTATTTATCACAATGGTTTCAAAACTACGCAATTTCAACATTTTCCTTTTCTCTAGTTAATGCTCCTTTTGGGTACATTTATTCAAAGAGGCTAGGTTTAAAAATAGCCTATGAAAGAATGGGTTAAAAGTTTCAGCTTCATGAGATGAGTCTACATGCCAAGTACATGGATGAAATCTATTTGTAAAGGCTCAAATGTTCAAAGGCCATGGTTTAAGTTTTAGACAGACAGACAGACAGACAAACTCTGTTATTGTAATATTTAACCCATTACCTCATAGGCTATTTTAAGACCCAGCCTCTTTGAATTAATCTACCGAAAAGGAGCATTAATTAGAGTAAAGGAAACTTAGAATTTAGTAGTTTGAAACCATTGTGATAAATAGAGCATTTGCTCCTATAGGAGCAAATGCTCTATCTATCACAATGGTTTCACAAAGTGACTTTTACAGTCGTCAAAAGTCATCAACATGAGGGAATGAGTTAAGACTGAAAATAAACATAATATGTTTTATTCAATACTTTTCAATACTTATGATGTTTTTCAATGTGAATTTTTGTTTTGTTTCTAGAGTTGTTGATATGAACACAAAGAAAGGGACTATAGAGATACGGAATCCAAAACTATCAGCAAATGACCCCAAAAAGAGATTTACCTTTGATACTGTGTATGACTGGAAGTAAGTTCTCATTTTCTTGCTCAACTATACATGCAGTAAAATCCCTCTAAACCAACCACTTTATCAATAAACATAGATGTATTTAACTCTTTGCACGCTAGCGGCGAACCTGTGATTATCCATGCAAACAGTTTGGATCCAGATAAGACGCCGCATAATGCAGCGTCTCATCAGGATCCAAACTGTTTGTCATCTTGACCATATTTTTGCGAAGAAATGAGAGAAAGTTCATTTTAAGAATTGAAACAGATGACAATTGATGCAGACGAAAAATTACTTAGCGTGCAAAGAGTTAAAAGCAAGTGGCTGCTTAATGCAGGATGAAAGTATTGCAGAAATCTCCTTTCATCCTACATTATGCCACCAGCTGCCTTAATCCTTTACTCCATAAATACGCCTTTCTGCACCTTTGCAAACAGTAGATCCAGATCAGCTGGCTCCTATAGAAGCTGTCTGATCAGGGTCTGCTCTGTTTGCTAATGATATAATATAGATATGATTCTTTTTGTAGTTTCTGCCAATGCTTAAAATCCCTGTGTCCATGTACTATTATAACTAAAATTAATCTAATAATTATTCATTACATCATTATTTCTTACATGAATATTCATAGAGGAAAGGGTTAAAGACCTCGCATTAGACCTCCTTTTGGTTGTCTCATTAGGGCTTTTTATACGCCCGAAGGTAACTTCGGTTGTATTATGGTATGGCGCTTGTCCGTCTGTTGGCCACAACTTTGTCCGCTCAATAACTTGACAACTATTGGGTGTGCAGTCTTCATACTTAGTATAAAGGTTGGTCATGGCTAGTAGATGATCCCTATTGATTTTTTGGGTCAAAGGTGAAGGTCTTAAGGTCTAGTTTTCTTAACCCTTTACTCCATAGATAAGCCTTTGTATGCTCCTTGCCGTCTGATCTGGGTCTGCTCTGTTTGCTTTAGATATAGTATAGATATGATTCTACAGTTTCTGCTATGACCAAAAATTCCTACATTCATGTTCACTCAGAAGGAAAAAAGTCTAATATTTTTAATCATGACGTCATTATTTCTTGCGTGAATGTTCATTGAGTAAAGGGTTAAGACTACTGACTGAGTGTCAAACAGTTTGGTTCCTGATCAAATACCAAATCATTTGACATGATGTGTACCTGAAATCAAGACTATTTCCTGTATACAGTCATGTTATAATTAGTTTATGTATATACAGTAGGTTATGTAACTATGTTGTGCTGAATTTTCCAAGTGAAATGGTCCATCACTGTTTAATATTAAATGGTGTAATTTATGAGAGGATTTTGAATGACAAACGGTGTAGACCCTGATCAGAGGGCTCCTTAGGAGCCCTCAGATCTGGCTCTTCGCTGTTTGCAAATGCCAATCAACAGTTTCCCGCTTTCAAATATAGAGTTAGCCAGTCTCTTGTCAATGATTTGTATAGCTTAACCCTTTCAATGCTAGATTTTCAAAGTGGAATGACTCATTTGAACTGTAGGGCCCACTCAGTATGTAACGCTTAAATGTGCTAGACAATTTTTTTAATGACCAACCAGGAAGACCCTGATCAGAGGGCACCTCTAGGAGCTCTATTATATATCTGGGTCTATACTGCTCCTCTGTTTACAATGACAATACACTCATTCCCTGCATAGAAAGGGTTATTTAGTCAATTCATATTTGTAATTTTGTTTACTTTAACCCATTACCTCATAGGCTATTTTTAGATCCAACCATGTTGGATAAATCTAGGAATGAGGGAATGGGTTAAACATTTTGCAGATAACATGTGACAGCAAAAGATTGAATTATTTTACCAGTTTATGGGTGCCTGTGTTTGGACTGTCTATGAACACATGTTTCTCCAGCAAAATCTCCATCTTTTGTGGAATGTAACTAGGCCTTGGAAAGAATTCCCTCAATGCAACTGTGCTCAGGACTGACGTAACTCTCCTGAAAATACATGTAGAATAACCTTGTTACAAGATTAAAGTGTCTTTTGAAAGCCATGTCTACCCTGACAGACCAGACAAACTCAGGCAAATAGTGCAGACCCAGATTAAACCTTTCCCTCATAGGCTATTTTTAAATCCAACCATTTTGAATAAATCTACCCAAAAGGAGCATTTACTAGAGAAAAGGAAACTTTTAGAATTTTGTAGTTTGAAACCATTGTGATAAATAGAGCATTTGCTCCTATATGAGCAAATGCTCTATTTATCACAATGGTTTCAACAGGTGATTTTACAGAGTTGTAGAAAGGCGTATTTATGGAGGAAAGGGTTAAATGAAAGTAGTGGAGTGGCAAATAGCGTAGACAATTATCATACTGTTTGATGTCAGTCTACACTGTTAGCCAAAGTTTGCTGTACGAAATATTTAGCAGAATTACCTCGCTTGTTATTTCAGCTCCAAACAGAAAGACCTGTATGATGAAACATTCCGAGACCTCGTCGACAATGTGCTACAGGGGTTCAATGGCACAATTTTTGCTTATGGTCAGACAGGCACTGGAAAGACCTTCACAATGCAAGGTATGACATTATCAGTTCATTTTAGCCATGTTATACAAACATCAACTTGATTTAATTTGCTGTGGACTTTCATGTGACATTTCCTGCCTGACTTCTGTTCTGTATAGATGCATTTAACCCTTTCCTTCATATTAATGCTTTTTTGTACCTTTGCAAACAGAGTAGATCCAGATCAGACGGCTCCTACAGCCGTCTGATCAGGGTCTGTTCTGTTTGTTTATGAAATGGATGAGTAGCAAGCAGTGCTGCAGATACTGCTTTATGAATGTGACAGTTGGTCTGGGTCTACACTGTTTGCAAAGCCCAAACGTTGGTTGATGTATAGCATGGCTTAATTTATTTAATACCTTTAATTCCATGATAATAATTGATTCATATTGGCTTAGATATTCATTAAACCCTTTCCCAGTTGAATATTCGTGTTACAAATATGGAAATCATAATATTTCTTTACAAATATATAGGTCAAATCGCTGTCTTTAACATTGGCCATAACTTTTGAACCACTAGAGATAGAGACTTGATATTTAGCATACATGTGTATCTCATGAAGCTGCACATTTTGAGGGGTGACATATCAAGGTCAAGGTCATCTTTCAGGGTCAAATTGGCTGGGGCATAATGTTTCACAAACACTTCTTGTTATATTGGAAAATCTACATAGGATTCTTTGGCAATGGTAGAAACAGTAGAGTCAGATGTATTATAATTACATGAGCAAACAGATCAGACCATGATCAGATGGCTCCTACAGGAACCATCTGATCTGGGGATCTACTCTATTTGTAAACGATTGAAAAGGCATTTGTATGATGGAAAGGGGTAATAGTACAATTGCCTTTTTAGTTTCACTTTTTCAAAATTGGAGCTATTGTCATGACCCTCTCGTCGGCGTCGGCGTTGGTTAACCTTTTTTGTTAAGGTCCATTTCTAGAAACCATCAAAGATATTTGGTTCATATTTGGTATGTATGTTTACTATCACAAGGGGAACCCATTTCACAAGGGTAGGTAACCCTAAAATTAATTTTGCCATAGTTATGCCCCTTTTTCATTGTTGGTTAAGTTTTATGTTAAGGTCCATGTCTCAGAAACTGTCCTAGATATTTGGTTCAACTTTGGTATACATGTTAACTATTACAATGGGGACCCATTTCACAAGGGCAGGTAACCCTAAAATTAGTTTTGCTATAGTTATCTTCCCTTTCTGACTTCCACAACACTATCCAGCACTAAAGAAAGTGGCGCATGCTGTCTGCGGACAGCTCTTGTTTCATTCAATATAGACCAAGATCAGTCTCTAGCTCAGTGATATGCTGTCTGACACTGAGTGCTACTCATCTTTATCATTGATTGCCTTTACCTTGATATTAGCCCTTTGGCCAATATGAAGGGTTGGATCAGTGTCACTCCCTGACACTAGTGGCCCATGTCCTAACCCCCATTTATGGAGAATGCGGGTCAACTCGGCCAGGTCAACTCGGCCTGTTTTGGGGGAATCTGGGTCAACTCTGCCTGGGTCAAGTTTATCCACCAAACAATCTGTTGTGACCATTTATTAAAGGATAATAAACTAGGGTTTAGTGGAGATACATAAAATTTATATATGGAACTGATCACGGTAGGCATCATTGTATATATGGAACTGTTCACAGTACGCATCATTGTATATATGGAACTGATGACGGTACGCTTCATTATCTGTTACTCTGAAATTTCCATATACATGTATGTTCATTGGTATCTGTAGTATCGGGTATCTCTAGGAAACAGAATATTATAGTAATTCAAAATAAAATGTAACTATGAAATAATATTTGCGGGCTGAGTTGACCAAGGCCAAGTTGACCTGAGGCTGAGTTGACCCGGGACCTGTATGGATAACCATCTGCATGTTGAGATACTATTGATTTTTAACTACAGGTGTGAAGAATGACCCAGAGATGCGGGGTGTTATTCCCAACTCATTTGAGCACATTTTTCAACATATCTCTCAGTCAGAAAACCAACAGTACCTCATCAGAGCCTCCTACCTAGAGATATACCAGGTGAGCATACAAAAGAACTCCTGACACAGGGTTATCAAGAAAGTGTGAGTTTAGACTTGAAACAGACCGCATATTTTCAGACAAAAGTTATGTAGTAGGTAAAGGAGATGGGTGTCGTGAAATAATCATTCAACTCTTTCCTCCATAAGTACACCTTTCTAGGCCTCTGTAAATGTCACTTTTTGAAATCGTTGTGATAAATAGAGCATTTGCTCCATAGGAGCAAATGCTGTATTTATCACAATGGTTTCAGAACTACACAATTCTAAAATTTTCATTTTCTCTTGTAAATGCTCCGTTTCGGTAAATTTATTCGAAGAGGTTGGGTCTAAAAATAGCATATGGGGGAATGGGTTAAAGATAGAAATGAAGGAAATGTCAATGAGTTTTTGAGATGATTTCTCATTTAGTCTCAGTTTTGACTATGTACAGATCAGGCTCTCTGATGTTTATCATGGCATTTTATATTTCTGAAACAAGAAATAAATTAATATTCATAATGGGTGGAGGCTTATTCATTAATATTCATAATGGGCGGAGGCTTATTCATTAATATTCATAATGGGCGGAGGCTTATTCATTAACCCTTTCCCTCATATAAACTTGTTTTCACGCGTTTGCAAACAGAGTAGACCCAGATCAGACAGCTCCTAAAGGAGCTGTCTGATCAGGGTCTGCTCTGTTTGCTAATAGAGTTTGATAGATCTGTTTCTTTACTTTCCAAAATGTCTACAATGTCCCGCCTTCCATATTTCATCATAACTATTTTGTTAATGAATATTCAGTAGGTATTGAAATTTGGACTAAATATAGAATAGGGAAAGAGTTAAGTGTTCAACGTAAAGAGTTAAGATGGTGTATGTTTCCTAAAATCAGGACAATTAAAGATTAATCTTTCCTCTATGAATATTCATGTAAGAAATAATAACGTCATGAATATCAATTAGATTACCGTAATTTGTTATAATAGCACAAGGATACTGGAAATTTTGGCCATGTCAGAAACTGTAGAATCATATATATATATTATATCACACTCAAACAGAGCAGATGCTGATGAGATGATTCGTATAGGGGCCGTCTCATCTGGGTGTACTCTGTTTGCAAAGGCGAGGAAAGGCATATTTATGGAGTAAAGGGTTTAATGAGAGCAAAAATCTCACAGATTTAACGGTTCACCTTAATATTCATGTAAGAAATAATGACATCATGAATATTTATTAGCTGAAATCCTATAAGGGGTTTATAAACACCGGATATTTAGGCCATGACAGTAACTGTAGAATTAGATCTCTATTATTCTGTAAGCAAACAGCAGACAGAACCTGATTAGATGACTCCTGCAGGAGATTTGCATCTTCTCCATTTGCAAAGATATGATATTAAGGCCTATCAGTTTAAGGGTTAACCCTTTCCCTGTTCTATGTTTATTCCAAATTTCAATACCTACTGAATATTCATTCACAAAATAGTTGTAAAGAAATATGGAAGGTGGAACATTGTAGACATTTTAGAAAGCAAAGAACCAGGTCTATCCAATTCTATTAGCAAACAGAGCAGACCCTGATGAGACGGCTCCTCTAGGAGCCGTCTGATCTGGGTCTACTCTGTTTGCAAATGCGTGAAACACGTTTATATGAGGGACAGATTTGAGGACTATCAGTTTAAGGGTTAGGAGTGATAAAATTTAAGAACATATAGTCTGTATTTTAACAGAAGAAACTACCAAACATAGTTTCTATGAGAGATAATATAATTATACAATAGTGATTTGGGCGGTAAGAATTTTTGAACAGATGAAAGTTTCCTGAATGTCGGTCCTTGTCAAAATTTGCAGTTTAGTTTCAAATCTTACTTTAGTTTTAACATTGTATATTTAGAAGCATGGGATGCAGGTAATGGAATTGTTAAAATGTTTAACAGTTTATCTGTTTGATACGATTTAACCCATTCCCTCATATCGACGCCTTTTGACGCCTCTGCAAACATCACTTGTTGAAACCATTGTGATAAAAAGAGCATTTGCTCCTATAGGAACAAATGCTCCATTTATCACAATTGTTCCAAACTACAAAATTATTTTTTTTTCCTTTTCTCTAGTTAATGTTCCTTTTCGGTAGATTTATTCAAAGAGGTTAGATCTAAAAATAGCCTATGAGGTAATGGGTTAAGAGATTCAATAGGGAAGCATGTACAGAATGTTAAAAAGAGGAAGTTCAGTTCTGGAAAATAAAACTAGCACTCCTCCCAAACTTCTGAATATACCAACTCTTTTCTTTGAAAGTATTTTTAATAGTTATCACATTGATGGTGATGTTTAACCCTTTCTATGCTGAATTTTCAAAATGGACAATTCCAAAATTCAAACAGGTTAACCCTTTCCCTGTTCTCTGTTTATTTTAAATTTCAATACCTACTAAAATATCCATGAACAAAAAAGTTATAATGCAATATGGAAAAGTGGAATATTGTAGTTATTTTAGAGAGTAAAGAAACACATCTTTCAAATTCCATTAGCAATGGAGCCGTCTGATCTGGGTCTACTGTTTGCAGATGAGGGAAAGGGTTAAGCATTCAACTTTAAATAAGCTTATCATGGAATTTAACTAAAATATGGTAGGAGTTAAGTTATGATATCTGGTTTTCACATGGAAAAGAAAACCACATAAATAACACTTTGTTCTTGAGTTTGCACAAATGATGTAGGCTGCTTTAGTACTTGGCACCATCAACAAGTGATTGTTGTTGGGTTGGTTGTTTTTAGGTTTTGTGGGAGTCATGTTTGTGTTTCTGTTCGATATCTATTAAAAATTCAATGTTGAAATCCAAACTTTGTATATTACAAATGTATAGCCTACATGAAAACTATTATCTGTCTAGGTAGCATAGTTAATGAAGTCTTTGACAGTAGATTTTAACAAATTTAAGGGCATAGAAATACCTTATTCCTGTGGTGTTCAGTATTGGGCATTTGTAAATGTTCTTTGAATTCATTAGTGTGGGGAAATATTCTCTTACTATTGAAAGTTGAGTTTGTATTAGTTAGAAATTTAAATTACAGTTACAACTTACAAGTTACTTCCAAGAACTTTTTGCATGTTATATTTCATTTAACTATTTACTCCATGAATATTCATGTCAGAAATAATTAATGTTTGAATAATAACACAACGGCCACTTTATAAATAGATCTATGTTTTTTCAAAAACTCACAGAGCAAGAGTTTAAAGAGATCCTACATCCTGAATACTATTAAAGATATTTTACTGAGACTTTGATTGTAAATTTGCTTGTAGTATCCTTGGACACTACTTTAGTTCACTATCAAGCATTTTTACACTAACAATTCTGAGAATTGCCGAGCGCGCTGTCCTGTGACAGCTCTTGTTCTTCCATTTCATCAGAGTGTCTAACAAATTCGATCCTGATGCTACTCCAAAATACTCAAGTGTCATATGGATCGCAAAGGTCATTACAAAGTGGCCCGCAGTGTTCCCGTTTACGGCGTAATCATATCTAAATACGCACCGAAAATCGTTGGAACGCAAAATAGTCAAGTACGTTGCGTCCATGGGACGCAAGATCAATGATCGACATTTTACCCATTTAAATGAATCCAGGTAAATTAACAATTGAAACTCGGTCTTACATCAATCCGGATCAATAAACAAAGTGATTCTCACTTCGTTTTCTTGACATTTTTCCGAAATTGCAACGCATCTATTAATATCGAGTCCTGGGTTATTCCAGGTACATAGGAGGGCACCTGCATTGACTGGTTATGATTCCCACCCTAAAGTCAACATCTAAAATTATGTAATTCTACGAGAACCATTCTGTCGCGTAGTAATGACATTTGGGTGCTGAAAAAAAGATGGCGTCTGCTAGTAAAAAGTTGAACACGCCAGGAACTTTAAAGCGTTATGGATGCAAGATCGAGAGTTTAAAGACTTGTAAGTAAATGATGCTAGCCCTGAAACCAATAGCATTACCATGTGATGCTTTGTATGCACTGAAAATGAAGTGAAACCCGCTTTTATGTACCAGCGGATACAGTGATGCTCAGCTCAGTTCACTATGCTCGTCGTCATGCATTTGAAATCAAAGAATCAAGAAATACCTTATTATACAGTGCTTGTATCACTTATCTTTTTGATGTTAAATGATACATCAGTGTAAGTCTTAAATAATTTTACCCCTTTACATTTAATGGTGCAAAAAATCTCCATTACAAAATCAGGAGTGACATTATCTGGGACTCAGTTGTATTTGCTTGGGACGCATTTTTTGCTGATGCCCTGGGTCCCAGGGACGCGGTAAAATTCAATCCTAATGAGAACACTGTGGCCCATTATGTTGATAGAGTTGAACTATCATTGAATCTGTATTGGGAATTTAGTACATGTTTCTAAATAGTTACTCTATGGAGTGCTGAATTTCTAATGTAGAATGGTCCACCTTTGTTTCATTAACCCTTTCCCTGTTCTGTGTTCATTCCAAATTTCAATACCTATCGAATATTCATGGACAAAATAGGTATAATGGAATATGGAAGGTGGAACATTGTAGACATTTTAGAAAGTAAAGAAACATATCTATCAAATTATATTAGCAAACAGAGCAGACCCTGATCAGACAGCTCCTCTAGGAGCTGTCTGATCTGGGTCTACTCTGTTTGCAAATGCGTGAAAACACGCAAACATATAGATCAAATAGAGGATAGAGCTAGAGGTGTTGAATGTGGAAGAAGGGTGAAGAAACTATGAGTGTGCAGGAGGACCAGGGAAAAGAGGATGAGAGAAAAAGTTGGAAGAAGAAAGAAAGATGGTGGAAGAGAAGAAGAAAGAGGATGAGAGAAAGAAGTTTGAAGAAAGAAAGAAAGAGGAGGAGAGAAAGAAGTTAGAAGAAGAGAGAAAGAAGATGGAAGAGATGAAAGAGGAAGAGAAAAAGAAGTTGGAAGAGAAAAAGAAGTTGGAAGAGAGAAAGAAGATGGAAGAGAAAAAGAGAGATGAGGAGAAGAAAAATTTGGAAGAGAAGAAGATAGCTGAGAAGAAGAAGAAAGAGGATGAGAGAAAGAAGATGGAAGAGAAAAAGAAAGATGAGGAGAAGAAAAAGTTGGAAGAGAGAAAGAAAAGGGAGGAGAAGAAAAGAAACGATGATAGAAAGAAATTAGAAGAGAGAAAGAAGATGGAATAGAAGAAGAAAGATGAAGAGAGAAAGAAGGTAGTAGAAAGGAAAAAAGGTGAGGATTTATCCTTTGAGTGGAAAAGAGCGTGTATTGCTCACCTCAAGGAGCAACACTCAGGTGTCTCATTTAAGTGCATGATCTGCAAGAAAATCTTTAGAAGGAATGACAACCCCCACCAATGCAGAGCCATGAGGAAAGATTTTTATTTTTTTAACCACAACACGGGAGCAAAGGGGGAGAAAGCGGAGAAGGATTTGGAAAATTTTATGAGGAGGGCAGAGAGAGAGTTATGTGTGGATAGAAGTGTTAAAGTAGTGAGGAGAGATTTAGAGTTGAGTGAGAGTGAGAGTGATAGTGCGAGCGAGAGTGATAGTGATAGTGAGAGCGAGGGAGAGAATAGTTTTGAAAAGTTTCAAGAGGAAAATTATTTGAGAGACATTAACTTGTATGCTATAGATCGATTGTACAACTTGTATGTGAAAGTATCATATAGACCGTAGAAATTGTCATGCGGGATTAAAGAAATACGAGGTAAAAATGTATGAAATTGACTTGCTGACACAATCGGTTTTCGTGCATACAGCAGGTGACATCATAACACTATGAGGGAAAGGGTTAAGTATGAATGGATCAGATTAATTTGCTAGGTGCTTTTAATTGACAAACAGTTGTTGCTAGATGCTTTTAAATGACAAGCAGAGCAAACCCTGTTTAGATGACTCCTCCTCTGGTTCTACACAGTTTGTAAATGCCAATTAATTGGTTCGCTATTTTCAAAATAGCTCAGAGAAAATGCATTTTGTGTTTGTAGGAGGAGATCCGTGACTTGTTGGCCAAGGATCAGAACAAGAGACTGGAGCTGAAAGAGAGGCCTGACACCGGTATTTATGTCAAAGTAGGTATATTCTTTCACAAACAGAACATGGCATGTTTGCTTCCTTGAAATTACAGATGATAAAATGTTTTGCCTAGAATAAGTTTACAAGCTTTGAATTCTATTCTTATAATATACTCATATAAAGAGATTTTGATTTCAATTGAATTGAATTTTTGTAAAGAACACAAGATAGGCAGCTGTAATTAGAAGCTGACATGTGATCTTAGAATTATTAGTTTGATACTTTTATGGCATCGGGGATGTAACAGATTTTCATTAGATTGTCATTGAATGAAAGTATTGAAGTGAGACCCATAGAAAAAAAGCATGCTATTGTATGTTTGTATGTCATTTACAGGACCTCTCTTCATTTGTAACAAAGAGCATCAAAGAAATTGAACATGTGATGAATGTCGGAAACCAGAATCGTGCTGTAGGGTAAGTGAGATATCACTATCAGACATAGTAACAGACTTGGATCTGTATTAGAGATATCAGACATAGTAACAGACTTGAGATATCAGACATAGTAACAGACTTGGATCTGTATTAGAGATATCAGACATAGTAATAGACTTCTGTATTAGAGATATCAGACATAGTAACAGACTTGGATCTGTATTAGAGATATCAGTCATAGTAACAGACTTGGATCTGTATAAGAGATATCAGACATAGTACCAGACTTTGATCTGTATTAGAGATATCAGACATAGTAACAGACTTGAGATATCAGACTTAGTAACAGATCTGGATCTGTATTAGAGATATCAGACACAGTAACAGACTTAGATCTGTATAAGAGATATCAGACACAGTAACAGGCTTGGATCTGTATTATAGATACCAGACATAGTAACAGGCTTGGATCTGTATAAGAGATATCAGACATAGTAATAGACTTCTGTATTAGAGATATCAGACATAGTAACAGACTTTGATCTGTATTAGAGATATCAGACATAGTAACAGACTTGAGATATCAGACTTAGTAACAGATCTGGATCTGTATTAGAGATATCAGACACAGTAACAGACTTAGATCTGTATAAGAGATATCAGACACAGTAACAGGCTTGGATCTGTATTATAGATACCAGACATAGTAACAGGCTTGGATCTGTATAAGAGATATCAGACATAGTAACAGGCTTGGATCTGTATAAGAGATATCAGGCATAGTAACAGGCTTGGATCTGTATTATAGATACCAGACATAGTAACAGACTTGGATCTGTATAAGAGATATCAGACATAGTAACAGACTTGGACTGTATTATAGATACCAGACATAGTAACAGACTTGGATCTGTATTAGAGATATCAGACATAGTAACAGACTTGGATCTGTATTAGAACCAGTTCACTGTTTCAGTTTTTGTTTTATATGGATATGACTGTTCACCCTTTCCTCCATTAATATTTGTGTAAGATTAAATGACGTCATGAATAGTAATTAAATAGATTTACTATAAGAGCACGAGGACACATGAACTGTTGGCCAAGGCAGACACTTCAGAATCATTCTATATTATATTATATGCAAACAGAGCAGACCCTGATCAGTTGGCTCCAACTGATCTGAGTCTACTCTTTTTGCAAAGGTGTGGAAAAGCATTTTTATGAGGGAAAGGGTTAATAATAAATAATAATTTCTTTGTACTTGTAATTAGTGAAACAAAGTCAGGTAGGAAGAACACATTTTGTTTGTGGAATGATACATGTTTTATGTGTTATATGCAGGCCTACCAACATGAATGAGCACAGCTCCAGGTCCCATGCTATATTCATCATCACCATAGAGTGTAGTGAGGTAGGTGTTGGTAACTGGTTTTATACGGAGATGTGAAAAGGTATATTAATCTAACAAATGCTCTCAATTTTCATCTTTGGCATCAACGGGTAATGGACGAAGTGTACCATTACAAAAGTGTAACAGGACGATGTGTACCATTTCCTAGTCGAAGCGTACCACTATATAAACAATACAGGAAAAAGGCCACATTACACAAAATCATCATATTATTCTTGAGTTAGGCAATAAGCTTATATATACTACATTAAGATACAAAAGTGTTTTGTTATGAAATAAAATCCATTTAATTTTATCTATCACAATGATTTCAAAAAGTGACTTTTACAGAGGCATCAAAAGGCACCAATATGAGGAAATGGGCTAAGAAACTGAATGAATTAAGTAGGCAACTATTTTTGTAGCTGACATTCATTGAGCTTGTGAAGAGCTATTAAATATTAAAACAGATCTTTGAATTTGTTATGTATGCATTTATCTGGTTGTAAAGTCTTACAACAGTTACAAGAAAGATTTACTCACAACATTTACCTTCTTTTTCAGATTGGTGAAGATGAAGAAAATCATATCAGAGTTGGTCGTCTGAATCTTGTGGATTTGGCAGGTAGTGAAAGACAGTCAAAAACTCATTCAGAGGTGAGTTAACCCATTAAGGTTACATGCAAAAGATGTTAGAGTATCACATGTAACTCTTAGCATGTTTGCTGGAAATTTGGGATAACCTTTGTAGACAGTTAAAGCAGGGTTCGCACAGTCTTGAAAACTACTTGAATTTCAGGGGTTGACTTGAAAAGTGCTTGAAAACATAAGTGCTTGAAAAGTGCATTAATTTTGGCCAGTCCTGAAAAATGCTTAAAAAGTGCTTGAAAATCTTCATACAAGTCCTTGAAAGAACTATTGGCTACTATAGATTTCCTATGGCGCATTATTCAAGTATACTATAGTAGAATCTTTAACATTTGCAGATATGACTACTTATTGAAGTTTAAAAGTAATTCAGAAAGATCCTGTAGAAATCTACTGCATTACTCTTGCACTTAACTAAGCTATTTCCTGCTTGTGGTTGCTTTTGAATGGGCTTTTGCAGTGTTTGGGCAAGACAGATTGTGTCACTTATAGTGCTTGAATTTTTAAATTAAAGGGGATGTCCCTACATTTGACGCGTTTCATAAACTCTTAAAATATACAAAACTCATTTGTTTATATGCTGAAAAGTAGTATATCGCCAAAAGCCCCATCCATTTACCGTTTATAATGACAAAACATCCATGTGTTTGATATCGCCGATCCCGGTTTTACTCCCTGAGGTTTCAGTTTTATTTGGGTTGAGTTTAAGTTTCGTAACGGTTCGCCCTATTCGCGATTTTCCGACCACTTCCGAGAAAGCTATTACGTAAACAATGGATGGATCGGATGATCATTGGCAAAACGCGGAAGAATTTAACGGAAAAGGCCGATAATATTGTGTTGTAGAACAAAAATTATCAGTACTGATAAAATCGGTTTACAAATGTATTTGTATCACAGGGGCATTTTTCGATATAAGTTCAAATTGGGAACCTTCCTTATAATGATAGAACATAACAAATACCAAGTTTTATGATATTATTGAAAATATGCGATCATTGTAGGGACTTCCTATTTAAGTCCTTAAAAAGTCCTTGAAAAGTGTTTGAATTTTCCCACCAAATCTCTGTATGAACCTTGTAAAGTGATAGTCTGTTTTGCCTAAAAATTATATAAATCATTTATGCATATATATGCTGAAAAGAAGTACAGTAAAACCCCGCTAATGTGACCATCTAAAAGAGGTATAATTCTGGGTGCTAGATACAGGTGGCAGCTTAATGCATGACAAAAGTAATGCAGAAAGCTCCTAGAGGAGCTTTTTGCATTACTTATGCCCTGCATTAAGCAACCACCTGCTTATAAAGACACCCATGTTTATTCATTAAGTGGTTGCATTAGAGGGGTTCTACTGTATATCGCAAGAAAACGGATCAAATAAACACTGAGGAAGATAAAACTTTCAGTGTTTGATATCAAAGAAACCCCCCCCCCCCCACTAATTTCATGTTTAAATTACTGATTTTACTGAAAATGTGTGTTTATTGCTTATTCAATTCAGATGTGAAGCCAACAAGTGCTTTGCATGCAAAGAGTTAATGGTTGAACTTTTCTGAACCGTTACTATGAAACTCTACCAACAATATCTGAGTTCAATGACAAACATCTGAGAGCTCTTTCTACATGTACAGTTCCCTTGTTATGCTCCACTTGATATTTATTTATTCAGGGTGAGAGACTTAAAGAAGCAACTAAGATCAACTTGTCCCTGTCAGCTCTTGGTAATGTCATATCAGCACTTGTGGATGGGAAAAGTACACATATTCCTTACAGAGACTCCAAACTGACAAGGCTGTTACAAGGTACACATAAATCATTTTTAGCTCCACTTTTTTCAAAGGTTGAGGTTTTGTCATGACCTTCTCGTCAGTGTTGTCATCTGCGTTGGTTAACCTTTATGTTAAGGTCCATTTCTCAGAAACCATCAAAGATATTTGGTTCACATTTGGTATGCATGTTAACCATCACAAGGGGAACACATTTCGCAAGGGAAGTTAACCCTAAAATTAATTTGTCCATAATTCTGCCCCTTTTTTTACTTAGAATTTTCATTGTTGGTTAAGTTTTATGTTAAGGTCCATGTCTCAGAAACTGTCAAAGATATTTGGTTTGCATCTTAACTATTATAGGGGGGGGGGGGGGCATTTCACAAGGGCAGGTAACCCTAAAATTAATTTTGCTATAGTAATCTTCCCTTTCCATTACACTATCCAGCACAAAAGAAAGTGGAGCTCTTGTTACACTTATCATTGGAATAAGGACAAAGAATCGATGTCTGTACACACCATTAATATATACAGTAAAACCTCTCTATAAAGGCTACTAAATTACATAAAATATTTTGTGTAAAAGGCAGGTGGCTACTTAAAGCAAGGTGAATGTAGGAGCGTTCTGTTTTACTTTCACCTTGCTTTAAGCAACCACTTGCTCTAAATACCAACTAATTAACACAATTAAGTGGCTGTTATAGAGAAGTTTTACTGTATTTAGAATGAATAAAGGACATATATTTATACAATGGACTAATTAACATAGAAATTAATTTTGTACTATGTAATAATTTTTATAATGGCATATAAAAAAGAATGTTTGTGCCATAACAAAAATTGCAGAATCAGATATATATATATATATATAATTTCATAAGCAAACAGATCAGATCCTGATCAGATGGCTCCTACAGGAGCCATCTGGTCTGGGTCTACTCTGTTTGCAGAGGCATTGAAAGGTGTATCGGAGTTCAGGGTTAAGTAGTTCATGGAATAGTTTCCAGTAAAAATGATGCTTAAAAAACTTTATTTAGATATTGATTTATTCAACTTAACCCTTTCCTCCATAAATACGCCTTTCTATGCCTCTGTAAAAGTCACTTCTGGAAACCATTGTGATAAATAGAGTATTTGCTCCATAGGAGCAATACTCTATTTATCACAATGGTTTAAAAACTCCAAAATTCTAAAAAAAAATCCTTTTCTCTAGTTAATGCTCCTTTTCGATAGATTTATTCAAAGAGGTTGGATCTATAAATAGCCTATGAGGTAATGGGTTAAGCTGGATCTGAAATGTAATACAGATCATAATGTTGTTTGACCAAATATTTTATACACAGATGATATTTACTCTAATATGATTAAAGTCCACAAAAGAGGTCTTGAAATGGCCTAGAACGTAAGTTGATATTTTTTATTAAGACAAAAGTGTTTTTTTTATTAGATTCCCTTGGAGGTAATGCCAAGACAGTGATGGTGGCTAATATTGGTCCAGCTGACTACAACTTTGATGAAACAATGAGTACCCTTAGGTGAGTTAATTAGTTGAGATGTTTAGAGGTCTAGAGAAAATGTGTAAATGTAACCATTTTCAACAATAGCTCCTTTATTTCTCCACCACCAAACCCTATACTGTGACCATCCTATAGAATCGTCTCTTCGAGACGATTCTAAAGAATGGTCACATTATAGGGTTTGGTGGAGAAATGACGATTTTAGTATTTGGCTCTGGATGTGTCTCTTTATTTTTGTTAAATATTAGAATACATACACTCTTTCCTCTCTACCTGTTTGTAAAGATGAATAAGTCAAATTTTGCACTGTTTCGATAACAATATTTATACAATATTTATTAAAGATTTCCTTACCTCATGAATATTCGTGGACATAATTATTTAACTTGATTATGTACAAGGAATTTTTTCAGCATGGCAGAACCTGCATAAACGAATCTGTACAGGGCTTTAATGAAACAGAACATACTCTTATCAGATGGCTCATACAGGAGTCATCTGATCTTGGTCTACTCTGTTTGCAGATGCATGAAAAGGTGTTTATATGAAGGAAAGGGTTACAGGTAACTTGATATAACAGAAATTACAGGGCTCAAGCTGGGTTCAAATTTTAGGGAGAAGTGACTTCTCCTTGGGCCTCAGATTAGGGAGAAGTGAGGAGGCTCAAGGAGAAGTGAACCGTTTCGCTTATCGGATACTAATACATAATATACCTTTTCTCTTTTATAATGTTTAAGTACATACTAAAACAATGTTAGTGTCACTAGATCAAAGTGTATGAATGCAATATTGACTTCTTAATAGTGTCTAAAATCCACAAAACTAATCATTCAAAAATATTGAAAGTTCAATATGCAGCAAATATCAAGACTATCTCTATTGGTTCAAAAGTTATGGCCAATGTTAAAGTCGGTGATTTGACCCATATATTTGACCTCTGACCTTGAAGGATGACCTTGACCTTGACATGTCACCCCTCAAAATGTGCGGCTTTATGAGATACATATGCATGCCAAATTATATCAAGTCTCTATCTGTACTGGCTCAAAAGTTATGACCAATGTTAAAGTTGCTGACAAACAGACAAACAGACAGACAAACAGACAGGGCAAAAACAATATGCCTCCCAGATTTTGATCTGGGGGGCATAAAAAATCAGTTATGCAATGCTGATACTGATGTATTATTTCTTCCTCTGAAATAAGTTATTTATATTTTCTTAAAATAATTTGTGGTTATTTTTAATCCCCTCTGTAATACTACTGTCTACATGTGCAATAGCCGATTAAATGTTCACTCCCTGTGTGACCCTTTGTGTCAGCAGAAATCAGCAACCGTTGCAGATCAACACAAATTTAGATGCTTAACCTTTAGCCTGCTATGGGTGGATGAGTGAATACCTATGCAAACAGTTTGGATCCAGATGAGGATCTAAATGTTTGACAGTCTGATTGCATTTTGGTAGACAAATTGATTATAGCTTGAATTTTGAAAATGTAGTAGGTGAAACATTCAGTAAACATAATTTGCTCAGCAGGCTAAAGGTTAAACACCTGGAGCTGGACTATTGATTTTTTGCCAGTGACAAAAATACACGGTGTCAGCCTCTTGCTGAAGTTTTACAATCGAGCTGTGTTTATGCATTCAATTTTCAACACATTACACGAAAGCACATTAGATTAACATTGAAAATGTTATAAGTGAAAGAAGTTTAAACATATTCCACATTATGTGTATGCAGATTCATGTAATCATTACGTGATAATTGTGCAGCTAAGATTTGACGTTTGACATAATGCAAATTACGACTTGGAACGCCCTCTATCATAAAAACAATTGGTTTAGACGCTTGACCTGCAGGCTGCAACATAACTTCAAATGATTTGGGATTTAAAATGATTTTATGAGGTAAGTAAACTTTGCAAGAATTCCCACTGACCTGCAGAAATAAATGATTCTAATTAAATTAAAGTCATCATCGTTAAAACATTTACAATTGATTACTGTAGATAATGGTTGAGTGATCCATTTCGAGTTTGTCTGCTGTTTTGCACATGTTTTAATAACACATTCATAACGTGTTGGTTTTCGCTCTGTCACATGTCGGTGGACACGGCGTAAGTCAGCAATTTCACAAATCAATAGGTGGTCTCAAATACCTTCGTTTTGATTGGAGGAATGGTCTGAACCTTTGTCTATCTAACACTCATTAACACCCATGGGCGGAGCTTATTTTTTGGGGTTGAAAATGATGGCTTTTTCACGTACGAGAGCGGTGTTTACAGTCTTAAAGTTAGGGCGACTTGGATTTCGCCAAACCCTTTTGACCAGGGCGAAAACTGGTCTGTTTGAGCGCAGTTTTCGCCCAAATCGCCCTGTTGCTCGAGCCCTGAATTATATTAAGTTACTTTCATAAGTAACACATGATGATCACAGCTAGTTTTGATTGCTATTTGTTAGAAAATTGATATTTCAGTCATACCATCTTTCTAAAGAGGACCACCTGAGTTTTGGTAAACTGCAACATTAAATAAAGGATGATTTGCAAAATGCTTTTGTCATTGTATTTATTGCGTTTCAACCAACTTATGACATCTTTCATTTTTGCTGTCTCAGATATGCAAACAGAGCCAAGAATATTAAGAACAAACCCAGAATCAATGAAGATCCCAAGGATGCCCTGCTGAGAGAGTTCCAGGAAGAAATTGCAAGGTACATATCTAGTAAGACTTTCATTGGACAACACTTATCAAACTACAAATGTCATGAGGCTGGCAGAGTTGTAGATAAGAGGAGTGTTTAGGAAATCTAAATACAGCAAAAACTTGATACTATGAAATTTTAGTAATGAAGAATTTATGTTCTTGTAGGCATTTGACCGCTTAATACAGTGTAAAAGTCATGCAGAAAGCTCCTAGAGGAGTTTTCTGCATAACTTTCACCCTGCATTAAGCTGCCACCTGTGTTAACCCATTCCCTGATATTGATGACTTTTGACGACTCTGTAAAAGTCACTTTGTGAAACCATTGTGATAAATAGAGCATTTGCTCCTATAGGAGCAAATGCTCTATTTATCACAATTGTTTCAAACTACAAAATTCTAAAAAATTTCCTTTTCTCTAGTTAATGCTCCTTTTCGGTAGATTTATTCAAAGAGGTATCTAAAAATAGTCTATGAGGTAATGGATTAATGATCAATAATGGTATGCATTTGAGTGCTTGTAGTATAGAGTTTTTATTGTAAAATATTTTCTTTATATTTCTCTGCTTAACCCAGTCTTGCTGCTACTCATTAAAACAGTCTCTCCAAAACGATTCTATTGAGTGACAGCAAGACAGGGTTTGGCAGAAAAATGGATACAGGAGTATTTGTGTTTCACTTACAGGAAAGTCAATTCACAAGAAAATTGCGAAAATGCGTTACAGTTTGATTATTTTTATGTGAATTTTTAGTGTTTACCAAAGGCTCAGGATGACCTATTTTGACCGTGATCCGTCAAGCGTCCATCCACATTCATTTTCAAACGACATCTCCTCTGAAACTGCTGACCCGATTTTAACCCAAATTTTGTCAGAAGCATCAGTGGCTATGGAAAACAAAATCTTGTTCACATGACTCCCAGGCCAAAAATGGCCCCGCCCAAGGGCTTATCAGTTTTTCATAGGAAAATCTTTAAAAATCTTCTCTGAAACTGATAAGCCTAGACCTTTGATATTTGGTATGTAGCATGATCTAATGGTCTTCTACATAGGTTGTTAAAATTTTGACCCCTGGGCCAAAAATGGCCCCGCCCAAGGGCTTATCAGTTTTTCATAGGAAAATCTTTAAAACTCTTCTTCTCTGAAACTGTAAGGCCTAGACCTTTGATATTTGGTATGTAGCATGTTCTAATGGTCCTCTACAAAGATTGTTCAAATTATGACCCCTGACCAAAAAAAAAATTTGCCCTGTTGTACTGAAAATACTACTCAATCGCATTTTAGTATTAGTGCAGTTTATTCAAAATGAAATTTATTTTAAATTGTGTTAAGCTGATTTGGATATTTGTAACTGATGCTATTAAACTGGAAACTACAGAAGTATGAAATATTGTAGCCATTGAGTAGCTGATGATAGAGGGCAAGGTTTGATTTGTTTGAACTATGTTTAAGATGTTTTTGCTTTGCATTCAAAATTATTTGCCTGATAGAAATACTTTTGGCACCTTTGCAAATTGAGTAGACTTAGATCAGATGTCTCCTGTAGGAGCCAGGGTCTGTGTTGTTAGCTTATGGATTTATAAAGATCTGATTCTACAGATTTTGCCTTGGCCAAAAATTCCTTTTTGCATATACCATTATAAAAAAAACAACAGCTAATAATTATTGATGATATAATTATTTCTTTAACCCTTTCCTCCATAGGCTATTTTTAGATCCAACCTCTTTGGATGCATCTACCGAAAAGGAGCATTAACTAGAGAAAAGGATTTTTTTTAGAATTTTGTAATTTGAAACCATTGTGATAAATAGAGCATTTGCTCCTATAGGAGCAAATGCTCTATTTATCACAATGGTTTCAACAGGTGACTTTACAGAGGCGTAGAAGGGCGTATTTGTGGAGGAAAGGGTTAATGAATATTCATCAGGTAATGAGTTCATACATTCAAGCACTGTTAGCACTTACTCTTATGTCATTTCCATACTTTTTCAGATTGAAAGCATCCTTAGCTGGCAAAGGTGGTCCTAAAAAGAAGAAGAAGAAGAGGAGGGCTAGACGAAATGAAGATGGTGTGTGCAGTATCTAACATTATTACATACCAGAAAAACAGTGTAGATTATTGGTTAACCCATTTGCACCCAGTAGATTCTTCCATGTTTATATAATGGATTAGTCTATCTTTTATCTAAGGGATGTCTGGTCTAAATTTTCATTTTTGTTTTGTTTTACATGTATATTGAATTTCCTATCAGCAAACAGTGTAGTCTCTGATCAGACGCCGCATTATGCGGCGTCTGATCAGAGTCTACATTGTTTGCCTACGTCCCATATATGGGATCATGGGAGCAATTAGGTTAAAGTTTAACCCTTTCATTGCTGAATTTTCAAATACACTATTCTAAAATTCAAAAAGGTCAAGCTTACCTTGAATGTTTAGGGGGTATTTTTTTTTAAAAAAAAAATTACAGCATGACAAACAGTGCAGACCCTGATGAGAGGTCTCCAGTAGGAGCCCTCTAATCTGGGTCTGCACTGTTTGCAAAGGACATTAGTGACTCATTTGCCTCACTGAAAGTTAGTGATTTCATCCATGTGAAGTGCTTTTGAACGCACATATCTGGTGTGAAAAGAGCGCTATATAAATATGGTGTAATAATAATAATAAATATCCTTTTGTAATTGTCAGGCGAGATAGTCAGTGGTTCAGAGGATGAGGAGGATGATGATGAACAAGGAGGGAATGAAGAGGAAGACGTAGAGACTTTCATGCAAACTCAGCAGGCGAAGCTAGAAAATGAAAAAGAGGCCATTATGAACAACAAGAGCATGATGCAAGCGGTAAGACATCAGTTAACCCTTTCCCTGTTCTATGTATATTCCAATTTTCAATACCTGCTGAATATTCATAGACAAAATAATTATAATGAAATATGGAAGGTGGAACATTGTAGTTGTTCTAGAAAGTAAAGAGACATATCTATTAAATTCCATCAGCAAACAGAGCAGACCCTGATCAGACGGCTCCTATAGGAGCCGTCTGATCTGGGTATTCTCTGTTTGCAGACATGTGAAAAGATGTTCATATGAAGGAAAGGGTTAATAAAATGCAGTCTTACAGTATAAAAACTGACAGGTTTTAGACAAGATGCCATTTCAATTTGTTTTATCATGGTGGATAAAGGATTTTAACCACTTTAACATGTGTTTCTTTTGTAACTCTGAACATGTATTTTTAAATGCATCTAATTTTCATTTTTAGAGGTGTTTCTGCAAGGATTCATTTGCCCGTGAAACATTTTGATAATAACTTGTAGAGCAATGTTAACCCGTCTCATCTGGGTTTACTCTGTTTACAAAGGCGTAAAAAAAATGTTTATATAAGGGAAAGCGTTAATGTTTATCATTAAGTGGAAATATATTCTGAAAATTGGTGATCCTTCGAAAGCACAAGTAGAAATTCAAAAAGAAAATTGAAGACTCGGTTTTATTGAGTCTGTTCAAGAGTAGTTATTAAAAGTGCAACACTACTCACGCCCCCTAGCACCGGCTTAAGCTGTAGGGAGGTTCTGCTGTATGGTTTGGAAGTATGGCCTGTCGTGTCACAGCAATAAGCTTTTGAAATAACAGCGATAAAAATGTGTTAAAGTATGCAATACAATAAAACCTCTCTATAACAGCCATTAAATTGTGTTAATTAGTTAGTATTTTGGGCAGGTAGCTGCTGAAAGCAAAGTGAAAGTAAAACAGAATGCTCCTATAGGAGCGTTCTGTTTTACTTTCACCTTGCTTTAAGCAGCAACCTGCCTTTAACACAAAATACTTGAAGTAATCTAGTAGCCGTTATAGAGAGGTTTATTGTATAATATGATGTTTCAGGAAAAAGACCAGTTCTTGCAAGATATTCAGGATAAAGAGGAGAAAATGAAGAGGGAGAAGGACGCTAGGGACTCCCTAGCCTCAAAGATTAAGGTAAGAAGGCCTAAAGAATTTTAGTTTATTTTCACAGTGGATCTGCTATAACTGTGTTGCAGTGGTTCAGGTTTGTGCCAGAATTTCTTAAGAATTCGGACAATACCACATCTGGTATACGGTAGGAGACTTATAGTGTGTTTCTGCATCCCGATTTCATTAACTCTCTCGGCGCCAATGTCACCTGTTGGCACCATTGAAAACAGTGCAGTCCCAGGCCAGATGCCGCCTTTTCAAGGCGGCATCTGACCTGGGACTTCACTGTTTTCTGTATTATTTTAGCCCAAGCATACAGGTTTTTAAAAACAAATGTTTTACTAATATACCTTTATTATTTAGTTTAGAATTATATTAAATATGAAATTATTATTGCAGACGACACTTTTAAATTTGGCGCCAAAAGAGTTAATGCTTCAAGAAGAACTGTAAATGTAAGAATTTACACATTATTTCGACTAAAAATTGATAGGTCAGTTTATTAAGGGAACGTATAAGCTTTGTGGAAGAGACTCGATGAATACCATTATTATTTTACTTTTTGTGATACATAAAGTTTTGCACAGTTTTTTAAGTTGCCAATGGAAGATATGTACATCTTGAAGGATAGTTTAATCTGAAATGTGTATTGCAAGTGTTGGTATATATACCCTATTTGGCCTGACAGATTTGGGCAAATAGTGCAGACCCAGGTCAAACTCCTCATGAAGGAAAAGTTGATCAGGGTTTAAAAGATACAGTAAAACCTCTCTATAATGACCACTAAATTACCTCAAGTATTTTGTGTTAAAGGCAGGTGGTTGCTTAAAGCAAGGTGAAAGTAAAACAAAACGCTCCTATAGGAGCGTTCTGTTTTACTTTCACCTTGCTTTAAGCAACCACCTGCCCAAAATACCAACTAATTAACACAAATTTAGTGGCCGTTATAGAGAGGTTTTACTATATGCTATTTTATCAGTCAAATGTTTTTCAAATGGTGCCAGTTTGACTTATTCAGCATTGCAGACTAATGGAAAGGGAGAGATTCAATGTCTGAATATTTAGTGTAAATATGGTATATGCATTGATTTAAAATCTTGCTATTTTCAGGCCATGGAAAGCAAACTGCTGGTTGGAGGAGAAAACATTGTTCATCACACCAATGAACAGCAACGTGCCCTGGAACAACGACGGAAAGAAATAGCTGAACAGAAGGTAAACCTGGCTAAATCTTGAAGAAAAGTTTTGCATAAGAACTCCCTGAAAGTCACTTTCATGAGCAGTTGTCAACTTTGAAATATCAGATGAATCCGTTCTACTGGTGAAACGTTTCACTTATCTTGAGACTGTTTCAGTATTTTTCTACCATAGCACAAAGCCCACATGGAATGTAAAGTCATTTTAAATATCCATGTTTATTTCACTCTTTTTGTTTTATGTAAGAAAAGTACTGGGACTCTTAATTTGTCTCTATTGATTAATTTTCTGCTCTCTTTCTTTGCCCTCTAATACAATAGAAAACAGTAAAACCCCTATAAACTGGACATTAAATTTAGCATCAATATTGGTCTTGGAAACATTTGGCAGCTTAATGCAGGGTGAAAGTCATGCAGAAAGCTCCTCTAGGAGCTTTCTGCATGACTTTCACCATGCATTAAGCAGCCACCCGCCTAAAACTGTCTAAATTCTTTTCTATTAGAATTGTATTAGAAAAAGCTCGGCTTATAGTTTGGCGAAAACCAGGCGGGCGGGCAGGCGGCGTACCGTCGTTAACAAAACTTTTTCTGAATTACTTAAACTAGACAATTCATATTTTGTATGCAGATAGCTTGGGTGAAGGCCTTTCCCTTGTTTATATCATGATATGCTGGTGTTATTACAGCGGTTGGAGCGTGAGATGCAGCAGAAGCTAGATGAGAAGGAGGAGTCGGCCGTTGAACTACAGGAGACCTACGTATCTCTACAACAGGAGGTCGAGGTCAAAACCAAAAAACTGAAAAAGGTACACTTCACTCAAAAACTCAGACCCTTCATTGTAGTCCTCAATATGCTTGTATCCTGGCTCAGGTCAAGTCTATTTTAGATTCAGGCCTGATATCAGAGTTCTTAAGCCCTCACTTCTGAATGGGGTGGGGTTCGACTTTCGGACTGTTAAAAGCTTTGTAGAATGGTTGGTCATTATGTGAACTCACATACCTGGGGTATGGTTGTCATGTGCCCTCAGTAACTCTACTTATGGGCCATATCTTAGCCACACAGTCATATATAGTTAGAGACATAGAGGATCTGTTGCGAGTTGTCTTTTAAGATCACATGTTCCTAAACGAGCTTAATAACATTTTCTTGGTGAGTTTAGGAACATGTGATCTTAAAAGACAACGAGCATCAGATTCTTTTTCTCACATAACCAAACAGTGTAGATCTAGATCTATTTTCGCCCTTTTAATGACATGTAAACATCGGTGTTCCCCCAGTTTGACGTCATATATCACATATGACGTCATATATATTCTAAAGTGATCTTACATGTGTTACTGATAAGAGAATCTTAACCTGTTGTTCTAACCCGGAGATAAGGGAAGTTATGTGAGAAAACTGTGTCCTATGGGCATATTTCTACTTATATTTGAATTTCATATATAGCAAATGGCTAGTTACAGGATTTGAAATCAGCTTTTTTTCCAAAAGGTTGAGACGAAATTGAAGTGATGAATATTCATACTTTTTTAAAAAGTGCTTTTCTGTTTGTAAAAAGTCCTTTTACACAAGTACCAGCAATACATATTGTCTACATATATATGATATGTACACTATATGTGCAGTTTGCCCTTTACTACATAAATACATGTGCGCCTTTCTATGCCTTTGCAAACAGAGTAGAACATCCTTTAACACAAGTATCAGCAATACATATTGTCTACATAAATATTATTATTTGAACACTATAATACGTGTCATTATCGATCTTTAAGACAAGTGGCAGAGTTAACTCTTTTTTCCATGGAATATTTACGCCAGACTTCACCCATTATAAATGTAAATAAACTTGTTGTTATACAAAACAATTGAATACATAGCTATACTAAATAGTATAAAATCAGACCTGAGATATTCTGTAAACAAACTGAGCAAATCCTGATCGGACAGCTCCTATAGGAGCCATCTGATCTGGGTCTACTCTGTTTGAAAAGGTGTCGGCTCAATTTTATATCTTTTAACCCTTTCCTTCATATAAATGCCTTTTCACACATTTGCAAACAGAGAAGACCCAGATCAGACAGCTCCTATCGGAGCTGTCTGATCAGGGTTTGCTCTGTTTGCTAATGGAATTTGTTAGATCTGTGTCCTTACTTTCTAAAATGGCTACAATGTTCCACCTTTCCATATTTCATTGTAACCATTTTGTTCATTAATATTCAGTATTTATTGAAATTTGGAATAAAACATAGAAGAGGGAAGTAGTTAATACTAGCATGGCTCTGTGTAGTGAAGGGTTAACATACTTGTATATGTAGGTGTAGTATTTCAGTCAAAAGTTCAAAGAATAACTCCATGAAAGGTGTTACATATATAATACATGTGTCCACAGTTCATATATATGTGCTGTAAGTGCTGTTTGTTGTTTCAGCTGTTCGCTAAGCTGCAGGCTGCCAAGCAGGAGATAGAAGACATGAAGGAGGAACATGTTAAAGAGAGACAGGAGTTGGAGCAAACCCAGAATGAGCTCACCAGAGAGCTCAAGCTCAAGTAAGCACCTAGAGGCAATAACAGATTACTCTGAGCTGTGTATGAGAGGAGTACTTTTCTTCTCAGATCTCTTATTTCTCAGCCAAACTCAATCAGAGCTACAGATAATGGCGCGTACCCAAATACTAAAATCGTCATTTCTCCACCAAACCCTATACTGTGACCACTCTTTAGAATCGTCTCAAAGAGACGATTCTAAAGAGTGGTCGCAGTATAGGGTTTGATAGAGAAATAAAGGAGGTATTCTTGAAAATGTTTTAATTTACGCATCTTATCTAGACCTCTGTCAGTGTTGTTGTTACTTATTAGATGCACCTTTGTGATGTGATTCTAATGGGTACTAATGGAGCAGGGTTTAGAGGAGAAATATAGAAAATTCATTATAGATCTCCTAAATACAATGTGGACTTGTTATTGAGAGCTCAAAGAGATAGAAAGACATATTTATGAAGTAAAGAGTTAATGTATGAAAGGTAGAGTTTGGTCATGTTGCATGAAAATTGAAACACAATATTGCATTACGTATGCACTGCAAAGGCAGGTGCTAGTTTCTGTAAAATGAAATGATTGATGAATTCTTATTCACTGAAGAAATTTGGGTCCTGCTATATGAAAACCAACCTTTAGGATTGCAAAACAGTTTAGAAACGGATCAGCTGCTGAACTGTGAAAACTACATCTGATTAGGTTGTTCTCTGTTTGACACACAGGTCAACAAAATGGAATAGGCTCAAATAGGTTTCAAAATGTGGCATCTGATCAGCTTTTACACTGTTTGCAATGCTTATAGGTATTTATACCCCCCAAACAAATAAACTTGACGAGGAGAAGCCCATCCAATAATAGTTTTACAGTTTATCTGTTTCCTTACATAGTTATGCCCCTTTGAATTGCGGTCTGTTGGTCGGTCTGTTGACTTCTTTTTCTCGCTGTTTCTTAGCAACTGTTTACTGGATTCCAATGGAACTTGACATGATGCTTTGTCATAAAGAGAACATGAACATCCAGTTAAAGTTTTCCAGATGATTGATTTTATTACATATTGTGCACCTTTGTTTTAAAGTTTTGTGTTAGTCCTTCTGTTGACTCTTATTCCATGCTGTTTCTAAGTAAACGCTGACTGGAATCCAATGAAACATGACATGATGCTTTATCATAAAGTGGACATGCGCATCCAATTTAGTTTTCCAGTTATGCCCCTTCGAATTGTACAAAGCTTTTTCATGTGACAGTCACAATTGTGAGGGGTATTAATCACCTTCAGTGATAGTTCTAATTTTTCATATAGTAGGACTCATTCGATCCCTTGATAGAGTACAATGGTGTTTCTATTGGTTTTTTGCAGGATGCTGATCATTGAAAACTTCATCCCAACGGAGGAGAAGACCAAGGTACAGGGTCGTGCCATGTACGATGAGGATGAGGACTCCTGGATGCTCAAACCCCTGGCCAACAAAAAGTCAGTGTCTACTAATTGTACAGTAGAGCCTGTGTCCTAAGCGGCCATTCATTATTGAAAAGAGAAATCCTAAAAAAAGCAGTTGGTTGCTTAATGCTGGGCAAAAGTATTGCAGAAAGCTCCTATAGGAGCTTTCTTCTATACTTTTTCCCAGCATTAAACTACTACCTGCCTTACAGACCCATAATTAGACCTTATTGATGACCGCTTAACCCTTTCCTACATAAATACGCCTTTCTACGCCTCTGTAAAAATCGCCTGTTGAAACCATTGTGATAAATAGAGCATTTGCTCCTGTAGGAGCAAATGCTCTATTTATCACAATGGTTTCAAAACTTCAAAATTCTAAAAAAAATCTTTTTCCCTAGTTAATGCTCCTTTTCGGTAGATTTATTCAAAGTGGTTGGATCTAAAAATAGTGTATGAGGGAATGAGTTAAGACAGGATCTACTGAAGCTGACAGTTCATATTGAATGCATGTGATATACTTTGTCTAAACATATTTTGTGCTCATTTTTAGCTCCACTTTTTCGAAAAGTGGAGGTATTGTCATGACCCTCTCATCGGCGTTGGTTAAACATTTTGTTAAGGTCCATTTCTCAGAAACCATCAAAGATATTTGATTAAAATTTGGTATGCATGTTAACTATCAGAAGGGGAACCAATTTCACAAGGGCAGGTAACCCTAAAATTAATTTTGCCATAGTTATGCCTTTTTTTCGACTTTTCATTGTTGGTTATGTTTTATGTTAAGGTTCATGTCTCAGAAACTGTCCCCAAGATATTTGGTATGCATTTTAACCATTACAAGGGGGACCCATTTCACAAGGGCAGGTAACCCTAAAATTAACTTTGTCATAGTTATCTCCCCTTTCCGACTTAGATTTCCACTACACTATCCAGCACTACAAAATGGGAGCGCGCTGTCTGCGGACAGCTCTTGTTATCCAGGATGTGGTCAGGCCAGGACCACTAGCTCAGTTATCGTAGCATTCTTCATGCAAGGATAATTATTTATATTGGACTGTGTTTACATTTTATAGTTTGATATTAATTAGAGATTATAACTTTCAACCAGGTTTTCCTTTAAATGTTTATTTGATAATCCCTTCTGTTTACACCATTGCAAACAGTGTAGACTCAGATCAAACAACTCCTTAACCTTTAAATGCTCTTGTTGTTTTTAACCTTTTCCTTCATATTTAAACACCTTTTCATGCCTTTGCAAACAGAGTAGATCCAGATTAGAGCTGTCTAATCAGGGTCTGCTCTGTTTGCTTGTATGATTTTTAGCTCGTCTGTTTCGAAGAAAAGTCGAGCTATTGTGATCACTGAGTCGTAGGCATTGTCGTCGGCATGCAAAAACTTTAATGTAGCTCATTATATATGGGGTATCAAAATGAAACTTGATAGGTTAGTAGATCTCATTGAGGGGAAAGGCCCTATATAAGAACCCTAACTCTTTATTTCAAAATTTTGGAGTTATGGGCCTTTATATTTTTCAAAAATGTTTAATTTAGCGTTAGCACCCTACGCGGCTCTTGTATAGATCTGATTTTACAGTTTCCACCATAATGGAAACATCCCTTTTCCATCTTCCATTTTATTGATTCTGGCCATGAATATTAATGAGTTAACAAAATCTTGCAAAAATGTTAAACAGGGAAAGGGTTAACCCTTTCCTCCATAAATACGCCTTTCTACGCCTCTGTAAAAATCACTTGTTGAAACCATTGTGATAAATAGAGCATTTGTTCCTATAGGAACAAATGCTCTATTTATCACAATGGTTTCAGACTACAAAATACCTTTTCTTTAGTTAATGCTCCTTTTGGGTAGATTTATTCAAAGTGGTTGAATCTAAAAATAGCCTGTGCGGGAAAGGGTTAAAGAATACAGTGTTGTTGTTGGTTTTTTCCTCAGTTCCCAGACAATGGCCAAGCGTCCGAAGTCTGCTCTGGGTAACAGAAGGCCTGTTTGTGAATATGCAAGAGTGGCAGCCACCATGGGGGGTAACCCAAGGTTCAAGGTAACTATTAGCAAGTAGGAGTAACCTGTCGTTTTTATTAATAGATTTGGGTTTTTCCAAACTACTCCATTCTGTACAAAAGGGTTTTGCTTAGATTGACGAGCGAATTTCTCGTGATGCTCGTGCAGCTGGTTAGACTTGAAGCCAATTGCCTAAACATTGTAGTAATTAAATTAGATAGTATAAGTTGAAATAGACGGTGCAATGCTGAGCTCACCTAATGCAAAAGTGGTATTATCCCAATCTAAGGGTCATCTATAAATAAAAACAACATGTCAGATCTAACAGCTAATATTGTCATTTATCTGTTACTTTAGTGTAGATTATTTTGAGGTTTATTACATGCTATCAATGGCTGAGTTGGTTATAAATGACTTGTCAAGCCAGTCTGTATGATCTACAGATATTTTGTAATTAGCTCACCTGAGCCAAAGGCTCAGGATGAGCTATTGTGACCGCTATTTGTCCGGCGTCCGGCCACATTTTCAAACGACATCTCCTCTGAAACTGCTAACCCGATTTTAACCAAATTTTGTCAGAAGCATCATTGGCTAGGGGGAATGAAACGTTGTTCACATTATGACCCCCGGGCCAAAAATGGCCCCGCCCCAGGGCTTATCAGTTTTTCATAGGAAAATCTTTAAAAATCTTCTTCTCTGAAACTGTAAGGCCTAGACCTTTGATATTTGGCATGTAGCATGATCTAATGGTCCTCTACAAAAATTGTTCAAATTATGACCCCCAGGCCAAAAATGGCCCCGCCCAAGGGCTTATCAGTTTTTCATAGGAAAATCTTTAACATTCTTCTTCTCTGAAACTGTAAGGCCTAGACCTTTGATATTTGGCATGTAGCATGATCTAATGGTCCTCTACAAAGATTGTTCAAACTATGACCCCAGGCCAAAAATGGCCCTGCCCAAGGGCTTATCAGTTTTTCATAGGAAAATCTTTAACATTCTTCTTCTCTGAAACTGTAAGGCCTAGACCTTTGATATTTGGCATGTAGCATGATCTAATGGTCCTCTACAAAGATTGTTCAACTTGCGACCATGACCTCTGGGCGAAACTTGGCCCTGGCTTATCAGTTTTTCATTGGAAAAATATATTATTTTTCTCTGAAGCCATAAGGCTTAGACCTTTAATTAATGGCATACTGCTTTACCTTGTGGTTCTCTACCAAGGTTGTACAAATGATGGCCCCGCCCCTGGGGTATCTCAGGTGAGCGCTTCTGGGCCTCATGGCCCTCTTGTTTTAAATCTTGAGTTTTAAAAGAAACTAAAGAGACATATACAGACAGCGGTAATTTACGTCTTTTACAATTTTGTGGGATACAGTTTCTGATAGTGTTAATGTACATACATGTATTAACCCATTCCCCAATAGGCTATTTTTAGATCCAATCTCTTTGAATAAATTTTCTGAAAAGGAACATTAACCAGAGAAAAGGAAAAAAAATAGAATTTTGTAGTTTGAAACCATTATGATAAATAGAGCACTATTTATCACAATGGTTTCTATACTAAACAATTATAATATTTTCCTTTTCTCTAGTAAATGCTCCTTTTCGGTATATTCATTCAAAGAGGTTGGGTCTAAAAATAGCCTATTGGGGAATGGGTTAATACATGTATGTACATTAACACTATCAGAAACTATCCTGGAGGAAAGGGTTAAGAGACGATTCTAGAGTGTGGTCACAGTACAGTGAAACCTCGGAAATCCGAACCCCTTCCGGACCAAATGAAAAGTTCGGATTTCTGAGGATTTCGGATTTCTGAGGTTTCTCATATAGTTAAATGTTTCGACCACAATTATGCTCTCTAAGTAAGGTTGATGTGATCAAAATGTTGATTGCTGATATTGCATGACATTAAAGGGTAGATTTTGCTCACAAAGTATTTGCAATGGACTTATTTCTTTAAAGCTTTCTAATTTGAAGAAGCAACACCAATGTAAATAATAGTTAAACTGAACTTTAATGTCAAGGGTTAAGTCAACCCGTCTACGCTTACTCGGCGGTTCAGACATGATCGTGATCTTAACTAGAACTTTTCTTTACGATGTAGAATATAGCCTAGAATGAGCGAGAATGGTGAACAATTTGAGAAACTGCATCATTTATTACATTTGGAACAATTAGGGATTACTCGCGACCTTAGTTTGCAAAATTACCAAACGAGATTAAAGATTTTTTTGTCAGTCAGCCCACCGTGTGTGTAAAACAAAAGTCGCCGCACAAAAGAGACCGCTCTTTATTCCACAAAATTAGGACATAATTTGGACATTAAATAGGTCTTACTGCAGTCGATCGCCACAGCCTGTCTTTTAATCCATTTAAATCAACAGCCGCATCAAACACCTAATGATTCTTCGAAGATAATTGGGGCTTAAACAAACACCAGTTGACACGACTACCGCACACGCTTTATCGTGTGTATGTACCGTGTAGAGTTGTGGTAACATAGCCGCTAAAAATAGACGCGCATGCCAGCCCAAACATTCTCAGGTACAGTAAGCGTTCGGAATTCCGGGTTACATTTAAGCGCAATTAAACAATTTCGGACGAAAAAATCGTTCGGAATTCGGAATTCTGAGTTTCCAGATTTCTGAAACTTTCCCGTAGTTAAAATAAGAAGAAAAAAAATCGGGACCAAACGGAACGTTCGGAATTCCGCGGATTTCGGAATTCCGGAGCTCCGGAATTCCGAGGTTTCACTGTATAGGGTTTGGTGGAGATACAAAGGAGCTATTCTTGAAAATGTTTAAATTTACTTATCTTATCTGGTGCTCTGGGTAGAAGCAACAAGCTGTCAGAAAATGCTAGTGGATTCACAGTTTACAGAATAAGGTTTTAATCTCTGCTGGTTGTTTTTCGGGCAGGGTGAGAACATACTTATGGTAGAGCTAGACATGCCGAACCGTACAACACGAGACTATGATGGTCCCCAAGTGGCCCCTAGGATACAGGCAGCCCTAGATGCTGCCCTTCAGGATGAGGCAGACATTGACCTTGATGGAAGGTAATCTATACATCAATATCTCATTTTAATAGAGTAAAATCTCGATTATTTGAACACTAAAATACGTATTATCATCGACCTTTAAGACAGGTGACAGCTTAATGCATGGTGAAAGTCGTGCAGAAAGCTCCTCTAGGAGCTTTCTGCATGACTTTCACCATGCATTAAGCAGCCATCTGCCTAAAAGGGATAAAATTATCCTATTAAAAAAATTCGAATAATCGGGATTTTACTGTATGTTGCTAAGAATGTCAAAATGACAATGATACAAGAGGGATGATATATCAATTTAAGCATATGTCCTCTGTCCAGCAAAATGATAGTTTTTAGCTCCACTTTTTCAAAAAGGGGAGCTATTGTCATGATCCTCTCGTCAGCGTCGGCATCAGCGTTGGTCAACCTTTTTGTTAAGGTCCATTTCTCAGTAACCAGCTAAGATATTTGGTAAGCATGTTTACTACCACAAGGGGAACCCATTCACAAGGGTAGGTAACCCTTAAATTAATTATGCCCATTTTGGACTTAGAATTTTCATTGTTGGTTAAGTTTTATGTTAAGGTCCATGTCCCAGAAACTGTCCAAGACATTTGGTTCAAATTTGGTATACATGTTAACTATTGCAAGGGGGACCCATTTCACAAGGGCAGGTAACCCTAAAATGAATTTGGCTACAGTTATCTACCCTTTCCGACTTCCACTATACTATCCAGCACTAAAGAAAGTGGAGCGCGCTGTCCACAGACAGCTTTTGTTTTATAGTTAGCTCAATTTCTAGAATGGCATATAACCCTTTCCTCCGTAAATAGGCCTTTCTACGCCTCTGTAATAACCACTTCTTGAAACCATTGTGATAAATAGAGCATTTGCTCCTATAGGAGCAAATGCTCTATTTATCACAATGGTTTCAAACTACAAAATTCTAAAGTATTACTTTTATCTAGTAAATGCTCCTTTTGGGTAGATTCATTCAAAAACCATTGGGTCTAAAAATAGCCTATGGGGGAAAGGATTAAATAAGGGAATGTTTTGTCAAGACATAAACTACAGAATCAGATCTATATTATTTCATAAGCAAATAGAACAAACCGTAATCAGATGGTGCCTACAGGAGCCGTCTTATCTGGATCAGTAAAAATAATATCTATCGAGTAAAGGGTTAACCCTTTTCCTGTTGAGTATTTATGAAAGAAATAATGACATCATGAATTTTTATTATAAACTGAATATTTGTAACATACACTTTTCATAGAAACATTTTTGCTTTGACAAAAAACTGTAGAATCAGACCAAACGGAGCAGACCCTGATCAGACGGCTCCTATAGGAGCCATCTGATATGGGTCTACTCTGTTTGCAAATGCGTGAAAATGCGTTTATATTAGGGAAAGAGTTAACTGTGTTTTGTTTTTACCAACAGTCCAGCCATCTTCAGTAACAGCAAGTCCAGGAAGAAGGAAGCATCTAAAGCAAGACCCAAATCTGCTGTCAGAAACGTTGATGCCTCTCAAGTGTTTCCTAAGGCAAGAGGTCTTGTCAAGCAGTAGCCTTACTGCACAGCAGAGAGATATCGGCTGGACCAAATGCTGCTGAAACATGTGTATTGAGCCAAGTTCAATACATGGTGGAACCTCTCTATAGTGCTTACTTCATGAATTAACATGGATGTCTGTTATAGCAAGAAGATGGCTGTTTAACTCATTCTCCTCTAGGCTATTTTTAGACCCAACCTCTTTGAATGTATCTACCAGAAAGGAACATTAACTAGAGGAAAGGAAAAAGTTTGAAACCATTGTGATAAATAGAGCATTTGCTCCTATAGGAGCAAATGCTCTATTTATCACAATGGTTTCATAAAGTGACTTTTATAGATTCGCAAAAATGCGTCCCATGGGATAATGTGTTAATACAGAATGAAAGGAATGCAGAAAGCAACAGTTGGAGTTTCCATTTGGCTTTCAATGCGTTACAAACACAGTAGATCCAGTACAGACTGTTCCTGTAGGAGCTGTTTATTCAGGGTCTGCTGTGTTTTATTATGTAACGATTTTTATAGATCTCGTTCTACAGTTTCTGCCAAAGCCAAACATCCACGTGTTAATTTGCCAGTATAAAAATTCCACAAATTAATTATTGATTAGCCATTGTAGAGAGGCTTTACTGTAGTGCAACAATGCAACAATCAACTTAACAGTGATATTTAACTTTTCCTGCATAGTGAATGACTAATGTACTCAAATCAATAAGTATGAACTGTACTGTTTGCCACCGTATAAATTGTTTTAGTATAACTTTCCTGTTCATATTCTTATTTGGGTAACATTTGAGAGTTTTTGTACCACATACATCATTTCATTGTTGGTATTGTTAGTATTTGACATCATGAAATGTCAAAGAACTTCTTTTTTTAACCCGTTACTGCATAAATAGGGCGATTTACGCCTTTGCAAACAGAGTAGACCCAGATCAGATGGCTCCTGTAGAAGCCATCTGATCAGGGTATGCTCTGTATGCTTATGAGGTAATATAGATGTTTCTGCAGTTTTTGGCCATGGCCAAAAATACCTGTGCCCATGTGCTATTATAACAATTAATCTAATTACTATTCCTGATGTCATTATTTCTTGTATGGCTATTTATGAAGTAAAGGGTTAAACAGTGAAATACATATGAATGATATTGAAAGAGTTTTAATCGCTCTACTTAATGTTGCAATGACAATGCAGAACAGTACAGAGTTCAAATAATTGCTTGTCGTTTTTATCTTCTTTTTGAGTATTTGTTCACTTTGTTTGAAATACATGGATGGCGTATATTTTGTTAGAGCATGTGATTGCAGTTTACTTTTCTAAAGTTATCATTCAAGCATAAATCTAATATCCCAGTGAAGGAAAAGATTGTTTTATATGCGATAAAGTGTGAAGGTACTATGAGGTTTCCCCAAGTTCGTACGAAGAAGGTTGTGTAACTCATGATGTACATAATTATTCATGACTTAAATTATTACAGTTGCTTCCCTTGTTTCCATGTTTAGAGCAGGTATACTAATCCTAATGGTTTGCTGTTCTGACCTAAGGCTGATTGAAGCCTTTGTGTATTAGAATAGGGTTTTTCTTAAAAAAAAGTGTCAAAATTGAATATTAAGATGGAGTTTATTATAGGATAAATTGAATTGAACGTCTGTAGAATAGTAAGAAAACATCAAGTGTAAGTGCAGTCAGTCTTTTTGCATGCTTACTTTAACCCTTTACTCCATGGCTATGCCTTTTTAACCCTTTCCCTGTTCTGTGTTTATTCCAAATTTCAATATCTACTGAATATTCATGGACAAAATAGTTATAGTGAAATAGGGAAAGTGGAACAGTGTAGCCATTTTAGAAAGTGAAAAAACAGATCTTTCAAATTCCATTAGCAAACAGAGCAGACCCTGATCAGACGGCTCCTATAGGAGCCGTCTGATCTGGGTCTTCTCTGTATGCTAGTGCATTAAAAGGTGTTTATATGAGGGAAAGGGTTAATGCCACTGCAAATAGAGTAGACCCGTATCAGACCTGTAGCTGCCATCTGATCAGGGTCTGCTCTGTTTGCTTATGAAATGATATAGATTGTATTATACAGTTCTGCCCTGGATAAAATTTCTTGTATTCACATGCCATTATAAAATCCATCTAATTAATATTATGTCATTACTGTTAGATGAAAAGCCATGGAGTAAAGGGTTAAAAATGAACAAACATAAAAAAACAGAGACATGTATGCACTACAGTTGCACCTTAGTTTGGGTTGATGATTTAAATAGGGGAAATGTATTTTCTCTTTACTAGGGTGAGACATTGCATAATAATAATAAACATAAAACCAGGGAATGTACCAGAAAAACTGTAACCTTTTCCCTGTTCTGTGTTTATTCCAAATTTCTATACCTACTGCATATTCATGGACAAAATAGATATAATGACAGGTGGAACATTGTAGCCAATTTATAAACTAAAGAAATGGATCTATCAAATTTTATTTGCAAACAGAGCAAACCCTGATCAGATGGCTCCTATAGGAGCCATCTGATCTGGGTGTACTCTGTTTGCAAATGTGTGAAAAGGCCTTTATATGATGGAAACAGTTAATCATCGTGAATATAAAAACTTAACATTGGAAATAACAGACCTTATATCAACGTACTGTTACTCATGGAAGTAAAAGCTCACCATTTGCTAAGATGGTTCTTCTGCAATGATCTCGTTCAATTTGTTTTGACAGTGCTGTAGGAAATTATAGTTAAACTGCTTTTGATATCTGCATTCTTCTTTTTGCCTTACTGTTTACGTAGACTAAATTTTGCTGTTCTCTGTAAAGAGAGACAACATGTATCGGAAAAGAAGAATGCAATATGTGTACATTTGTTTATGTAGATATGCATGTTATACAATCTGTTTCTTTTCATGTACATTGAAACTTCTCTCAACCAATCTTTTATATAAGAAGATTTGAGAGATTTTCAGACAGATGGTTGCTTAATGCAGGGCAGGACTTTCACCCTGCATTAAGCTTGCCATTTGCCTAAGCTAACCCTTAATACAGTGTTGGACATGAGTCACAAATGTCCTTTGCAAACAGTGTAGACCCAGATGAGAGGGCTCTAGAGGAGCTCTCTCATCTGGGTCTGCACTGTTTGTCATGTTACATTTTTCTTTAGAAAAATCCCTAAATATTGAATTATGGAATACACATGTAGTACATTTGAAAATTCAGGGTTGTAAGGGTTAAAGACTGATATTGATACTAGTGCGAGTGTTCCGTGTAGAGAGGTTTTACAGTATTTTTGAAAATGTCAGAATATACATTAAAATAAAGGTAATCATTTCTTGTTAAAATTTCATAATTATTGCAAGCACAAACAAAAGTGTTGTGGTTAAAAATGTTTTGTCTGGATGCTTTGTTTCCTTGTCACTTAAGGTATTCAATGAACATATATATTAAGCCTTTCCACATTTCATATTCATGAAAGAAATAATATTGTCACGGATATTAATGAGCCGAACTATTTTAAAGCATTTTTAACAAAGTGATTTTTGACTCTGGCAGAGTGTAGAACCACAATTATATAATTCCACAAGCAAACAGTAGCCAGATGGCTCCTACAGGAGCCGTCTGATCTGGATCTATTATGTTTGCATATGCGTGAAAATGTGTTTTTCTACGAAGGAAAGAGTTGACCCATTCCCTCATATTGACGACTCTGTAAAAGTCACTTTGTGAAACCATTGTGATAAATAGAGCATTTGCTCCTATAGGAATGCTCCATTTATGACAATGGTTTCAAACTACAAAATTCTAAAATTATTCATTCTTCTTAGTTAATGCTCCTTTTCGGTAGATTTATACAAAGACGTTGTATCTCAAAATAGCCTATGAGGTAATGGGTTAACCTTCAGCACTCAAATGGCAAATTGGTGATAACATTTGTAAACTGTTATAAACCATTGTAAACAGTTTGCACACATTAGATGCCGAGTTACTAGACACCTCAACAAGCTCCAAAATGTTCTAGAGAAGAATGATTCACTCTGTGCATTGATGGAATATATTATCCGATAACAATTGTACAGAGTGCTCAAGGTTTAGTGAACTTACTGTAAATATCAATTATGAACTCCCAATATACATTGCACATGAGATAGAAGATTGTTCAAGTGTGACAGTGCTGCGTATATTACACCACAAGTTTTATCTGTGATAATATTGTCATACATGTGGTATGTTTTCCAGTTGTTAGACATTCTATATACAGTAAATCTCCCATATGCAACCACTAAAAAGTGACATATGACATATGGGTTTAAAGGCAGCTGGAAGCTTAATACAGGGTGAAAGTTATGCAGAAAGCTCCCAGGAACTTTCTGCATTTCTTTCATCCTGTCGTAAGCAACCAAGCATGCTTGTAGAATCATCCATGTTTATTTATTAAGTGGTTGTATTTGAGAGGCCCTACTGTAGTACTGTTCTATATTGTTTCGTTAGCATCGTAGTGTTTGATCTGTTCATTCTCATGAAGAATTTTTGCATAGATCTTTCTTCTATCGTTTCTAGCCATCTCAGGCAAAAGTTTGATGTTTTTGTTAATGTATAGGTTTTTATTTAACCCTTCTCTTGCTGAATTTTAAAATACATTTCTCCTTCTTTACCCATGTCCTGGTGTATAATTACATATATCTTCACTGTGTACAAGTATTTCGCTGTGCAATCGCTGCTGTGGAGTGCACTGGTTGCACAATCAACTTGTAAATAGTGCAGACCCTGATGAGACAGCTCCTGCAGGAGCTGTCTCATCTGGGTCTTCACTATTTACAGGTAGGTATTTGACGTGAATAGCAAGTGAAGGGTTAATACAATAATTCCATCAGTTCAAGAAATTAGCTTGATCTGTTGTGTGCCATTAGGTCATTGCTAGTCTGTTAGAAAACTTTGTATACATTACAAATACATGTGAATATGAACTGAGACCAGCCTCAACACAGGAAAAGTAGCAGTCAATCAGACTTGTATTTGCAGTAGTGAACAAAATACTTTTATAGCTGCTTTTGATTGACAAGTGTTGACCTATATTAGCCGTCTCATTTCCATCATGACTGTTCTGGCTCAACACTGTTTGTGTCATATTAAGGTTAGATTTTGTACATTGCTGATTTGGAATTTCTTTTAACCCTTTCTGTGTTGCATATTCATGTAAGAAATAATGATGTCATGATTATTAATAAGAATATTTTTTATAATGGCATATGAACACAACACTGACAGAAGCTGTAAAATCAGATCTATATTACACCATAAGCAAACAGAGCAGACCCTGATCAGACGGCTCCTGTAGGAGTCATCTGATCGGGTCTACTCTGTTTGCAGATGCATCAAAATGCGCTTACATAAGGGAAAGAGTTAAGGTTAGATTTTGTGCATTGCCGATTTGGAATTTCTTTTTAACACGGTAAAGGTAGTTTCACAGAAACTGTAAATCAGATCTATATATTTCCATAAGCAAACAGAGCAGACCCTGATAATACAACTTCTACAGGAACTGTCTGATCTGGGTCTACTCTGTTTGTAAAGGTGTGAAAAGTTTCTCTATCAGGGAAAGGGTTAACTCTTTGCATGGAACACAACAATTGACCTCTAAAACCTGTTGTCTGCTACAATTCTCAGTTAGTTTCATCTCATTTCTCTTAAAAGAATACAGATGAATGGTTTGGATCCCGAATAGAAACAAACTGGTCTCCTCTGGATCCATACTATTTGCATAAGTGAATGATGCAGCAATCCACATTTTGTTTTCAGTGAATATTTTTGAAGCTGTTGCATCTTTTTTTTCTTCAAATAATCACTCTGAAAAAGTTCCCTTTATAGAGCATTTTCCTGGGTCAAAGGTCAATCAAAGATTTATTGTTACTACCTGGGTTATAATGACATTTGAAACATTTAATTTTATGATAGCTTTTGTTTTTGAAGTAAAGGGTTAATTGTTGTTTCATTTTCATCAATACTTATACTGCTGCAAGCTGATTACATCATGTCCTGTAGGAGCAGTCTGATCTTGGTCTACTCTGTTTGCGAATGTGTGAAAAGGCGTTTATATGAAGGAAAGGGTTAAGCAATTATCTCTGTTTAGGCGTGCATACCGGTACTCATTGGCTCATACATCAGGGTCTGGAGTTTTTAGGAACAGTGATTTAACCACAAAAGAGTTAAGGTCTGCTTGATTAACCCTTTCCCTCATATGGACGACTTTTGACGACTCTGTAAAAGTCACTTTGTGAAACCATTGTGATAAATAGAGCATTTGCTCCTATAGGAGCAAATGCTCTATTTATCACAATGGTTTCAAACTACAAAATTCTAAAAAATCCTTTTCTCTAGTTAATGCTCCTTTTCGGTAGATTTATTCAACGAGGTCGTATCTAAAAATAGCCTATGAGGTAATGGGTTAATGACTGTGCATCAGAAGACAAACAGTTGTTTATGAGCAGATAAAAAACACTTGGACAAAGATTACTTGGGTTTTAACTCATTCACTGCCAATGTCGCATCTGTGATTACTTATGCAAACAGTTTGGATCCAGATGAGATGCCAAGTAACTAGACGTCTCATCAGGATCCAAACTGTTTGCTACTGTGGCTGTTTTATGTTCACCAAAATGAAGAATTATTAAAAGTGAAAGTTGTGGCAGACGACAAAGTTTGCAGATGACAAAAGTTTGCAGCGAAAGAGTTAAAAGACATAACATGACCAAATTACTTCGAATAGGTGATAGAAATGCATCAGATCAGCTTTTGTGACAAAAATGAAATACTTTAACTTCTTGGTAATACCATACCATGATATTTGCCACCTACACTGTTGTTTATTACTTCCGGTATAACACCAGTAATTTTGTTCTTTGATTTTGGAGATGAAATAGTGGGTATACAGTAAAATCCCTCTAATGCGACTACTTAATGAATAAATATGTGTGTCTTTATAAGCAGGTGGTTGCTTAATGCAGGACGAAAGTAATGCAGAAAGCTCCTCTAGGAGCTTTCTGCATAACTTTCATCCTGCATTAAGCAACCACCTGCATCTAGCACCCAGAATTGGTGGTCCCATTTAGGTGGTCCCATTAGCGGGGTTTTACTGTATTAGTATTGAAAAGTTGAAATGATGTGGGTCATATTCAACCAATTTGTAGAATATTTTCATATTTTTTCTCCATGTGTATTGGAGTTATTTGTGTCACTTGAACACTATTTATGTTTATTAATATATACATGTATGTCATTTGTAATGTTGTAGGCTATCTCAGAGTAGTATCTCTTGATTGTCAGAGATTGGTGTCACTGACTTTGATTCATTTACATGTTTGGTATTGTGTCATTTATTTTTTTGTTACCTGCCTTGAGAAGGGGGCTCTCAAATTTTATGTTTATTGCATCCGTCCTTAGTAATTTTTTATTTATATTTAAGTATTTACATCTGATAGTATTATTGGACCATTTCCTTTTTCTTTTCATCACTTTGTTTACGTTTTATTTGTTTAAGCTGGTAAAACAATACTTTTCAAATACATATCTTGTGTTATCTACTCTTTCTGCATTCTAGCAGCTGATTCTTCCACCATTTATGAACTGAAAACAGGTTGGATCTAGATGAGGTGCCACAAAATATGGGATTTCTTAATTTCTGCAAAAATAAACCGGAAAACATATATAGTTTTGAAAATGTTGCAGGCGGCAAATAACCCTTTCCTCCATCAATACGCCTTTCTACGTCTTTGCAAACAGAGCAGACCCAGATCAGATGGCTCCTGTAGGAGCCATCTGATCAGGGTCTGCTCTGTTTGCTTGACATATAATATTGATATGGTTCTACAGTTTGTGCCATGGCCAAAATTTCCCAAGTGCATGTGCTATTATAGCAATTAAATCTAATTAATGTCATTATTCCTTACATGAATATTCATGATGTCATTATTTCTTACATGAATACTGGTATTCATGCAGTGAAAGGTCATTGCTGACTGTTAACCCATTCCCGCATATTGATGCCTTTTGACGCTTCTGTAAAAGTCACTTTGTGAAACCATTGTGATAAATAGAGCATTTGCTATACAGGAGCAAATGCTCTATTTATCACAATGGTTTCAAAACTACACAATTCTGAAAAATTCCTTTTCTCTAGTTAATGTTCTTTTTGGTAGATTTAATCAAAGAGGTTAGGTCTAAAAATAGCCTAAGTGGGAATGGGTTAACCATGTAAAGGTCAATTCTAATCTGTTGTTTTCTGAAATTATTATTTTGTTTTGCTGTTCGAACACGAGTGATATGATAAAGTGGCAAAAACATTTTGATGTACTGCACACATGTTGCGTGATCCTGAGAGACACTATGATTTTAACTCTGTTGAAACAGGAAACTAATTATAAACTAGAAATTTCAAATATTATAGACCCAAGTTAGAATTGTGTAGTTTTGAAACCATTGTGATAAATAGAGCATTTGCTCCTATGGAGCAAATGCTCTATTTATCAGTCGTTTAAAAAATGACTTTTACAGAGGTGTCAAAAGGCGTCAATATGAGAGAATGGGTTTATAGTCCAGATCACAATGGTTTCAAAAATGACTTTTTACAGAGGTGTCAAAAGTCATCAATATGAGGGAATAGGTTTCTAGTCCAAATCAGTCTTTGAGCTGATATCAATGTTTGCAGCATAATAAGAGTTAACCCATTCCCTCATAGGCTATTTTTAGATCCAACCTTTTTGAATAAATCTACAGAAACGGAGCATTAACTAGAGAATAGGAAAATTTTAGAATTTTGTAGTCTGAAACCATTGTGATAATTAGAGCATTTGCTCCTATAGGAGCAAATGCTCTATTTATCACAAATGGTTTCAGCAGTTGACTTTTGCAGAGGCGTCAATATGAGGGAATCGGTTTGTAGTCCAGATCACAATGGTTTCAAAAATGACTTGTACAGAGGTGTCAAAAAGTCATCAATATGGGGGAAAGGGTTTCAGTCTTTGAGCAGATATCAATGTTTGCAGTATCATCAGAGTTAACTACATTTTATTTCTTTCCAACTCCAACTTAGTTAATTTTAAATCTTTCGTTAATATACCAGGTATGACATTGTCAGTTTGATCAGCTGAATTTTCTGAATGTCAATTACATTGGAATGATAGTTTACTTGTTGTTTCTTTCTTTTCCCCCCATCAGACAATATTCTTATTTATATATCCGGGCCTCTATGATCCTGAGTGGTTATAATCTTTGACCGACAATCACTTAACCCCACACTGATGTAGTTCGAATCGAATTTGGGCATTATGAGTTTTCATGTGTGGAAATCTTCCTGCTGGCTTGCAGTGGGTCAGTGGTTCTACTAGGGTGTTCTGTGCATGAAACAATTGAATTTTTTCTGTGCACAGAAAAAGTTCAGGGTCTTCTACCACTTGGGGCATCACGATGCATGCGAGATGCCACATTGTGTAATACATGTTGTGATCATTTTTCTTCTCTGAAACTAATGACCGTATTTCAAAATCATTTGGCAGAAATATACCCCGTTGGTGGTTCTCTATCAAGATTGTTTATTAAATGTTAATTACGATTCGTCAAAACGTGGCCTCACAGTACAGGACTTGTTTTCATGTGCCATTTTAAAAGTTAATCTTAACCCATTCCCTCATATTGATGGCTCTGTAAAAGTGAAACCATTGTGATAAATAGATCATTTGCTCACAATGGTTTCAAATTACAAAATTCTATAAAAGTATTATATTTATAAGATAGATGGTTGATATCTGAACTGACTGTACACAGGTGAGCGATTCAGGATCATTGTGGTCCTCTTGTTATGTGTATTCAATTGACAGTTAAAACTGAATGTAATCCAAAACGGCATCTCAAACTTACGTAAACCAAGTAAGTCAATTTCAACGCGTTTGACGTCATGAAATGATTTCATGAAATGGTCTGTACTTCCTTGGACCATTAATCATTCAATCTTATCTGTTTCCATTGACGGCGTGTATCAATTACAATAAGATCAAATTGATCTACAGTTCGGACTGAATAAAGAAAGGTTAACATTGCTGATTTATCAACTCTCAGCCAAGGCTCAAATCTGACCAATCAAAAGCTTGAGAACGAACTCCGGCTCAACTAAAAAGTTATATAAGCATGGATAATGAATATTCATGCAAGACTACCCAATCTGAATATCAATGACTACTTTCCTTATACATGTACAAACTCGATACTACGAACACTCACATACATACCATTATTGATCTTGAACATAGATGGCAGCTTAATGAAGGGTAAAAGTCATGAAGAATCTCCTCTTGTATGTTTTTTTTTATCAAAAACAAGAATAGTGTTCTATTCTAGTAAAACTGATAGTCCTGTTTTACAAGAACACACTTTTAATAAATGACACATACATAATTTCGAACAATTAAATCTTTGACAATATAATTATATCGGCTAACAGAAAGTTACATGGTCTAAACTGTGAAGTCGGAGGAAGACATACAATACAAGAAAGTAGTGTAATATTTCATCTTTATTTCATTATTATGATCAAGCATGCTATTATGGCCAGTGATACAAAAGAAAGAAATGAAACATGGACTGGTATACAGCCTTCTTTTGTAACTAATTACATTGGCAACCAGTCTAGCATACATGACAGACTGGTTGACAAGATTGTATTACCTCTAATATAACATGTGATCAACATAATTAGTGGACTGGTGCACTAACTTATTTCTGATGTGTAGATTCTGATAAGCTAAATTTCGATACAAGATCAGCATAATGAGCTTACAGTATAATCCATCTTAACCCTTTCCTCCAAAGGCTATATTTAGACCCAACCTCTTTGAATGAATCTACCAAAAATGAGCATTTTCTAGAGAAAAGGAAAATGTAAGAATTGTGTAGTATTGAAACCATTGTGATAAATAGAGCATTTGCTCCTATAGGAGCAAATGCTCTATTTATCACAATGGTTTCAAGAAGTGACTGTTAGAGGCGTAGAAAGGCGTATTTATGGAGGAAAGGGTCAAGTGGTCATTCATTTATAGAACATATAAGTCTAAAATGCAGGTGGTTGTTTAATGCAGGGAAAAAGTAATGCAAAAAGCTCATATAGAAGCTTTCTGCATTACTTTTGACCTGCATTAAGCTACCACCTGCCTTACAGACCCATACTTATACCACTTTTTGATGGCCGCTTAACCCTTTCCTCCATAAATACGCCTTTCTACGCCTCTGTAAATATCACCTATTGAAACCATCGTGATAAATAGAGCATTTGCTCCTATAGGAGCAAATGCTCTATTTATCGCAATGATTTCAAACTACAAAATTCTAAAAATTTTCCTTTTCTCTAGTTAATGCTCCTTTTCGGTGAATTTATTCAAATAGGTTGGATCTAAAAATAGCCTATGAGGGAATGGGTTAAGACAGGTTCTACTGTAATTTGATTGTAGGAAGTATCAAGGATAATAGTTTCAACAAATGAATTCCAAACAAATGGCATTGTTAAAAAATACAAAATAATATTTATTTAATATGACATGTACTAATGTCAATAACTATCTCTTTACTCCGTGCAGGTCCCCCATTCATTATGAAAATGAATTCAGAGGTCCAGATCATAAGATGTGTCAATTAAAACATTTTCAAGAAAAACTTCTTTATTTCTCCACCAAACCCTATGTTCGGGTTTGGTGGAGAAATGACTACTTTAGTACTTGAGAACGCATGTTTATAAGTTGCTCTGTGAATTGATTATGTATTGAAAATATAAACAAGAGCACCACAAGCGGGTGCCAACGCTCGCCTGTCGTCATTGTCAAGATGAACATGCATACCAAAAATGAAGGTTGTAAAATGAAAAATTGAAGAAGTTATGGCCAATGTTAAGATTTCGGACGACAATGACACAGATGCTGGAGTTACGACAATAGCTCGTGATTTCATTTGAAACAGACAAGCTAAAAAAGGAAATTTATTGCCAAATCAAACAGTAGAGATCTGTAACATATCACCAAACAAAGTAGATCCAGATCAGAAATTTCCTACAGGAGCTGTCTGATCTGGTCTACTCTGTTTGCAAAGGCATAAAAAGGTCGGATTGTCAAGTAAAGGATTAAGATTATCTGAAGGCATATACCACAGTATGATGATAAATATAAAAATTCAAAGCACCAATTCGCCTGGATAGATTATCTCTCGACTGAAAAAGGATAAAGTATGATCTTCGTTATAAATTTTAGGTGATACAACAAATACCAGCAGCCAATTTTCTTAGGCTGAATTATGATAAGTAAGTGAATGATCAACATCTGCCTAAGGGACATAACTTTAAATATGTATGATAAGAGTTATACCCCTTGTTCAAGATGAGGCCTCGTAATGGTTATATATTTTGATGCTCGTTACCTACAAATATTAATGTTGTTATAGCCAGTGAAAACAATGACACCAGTGACAAAACAAATGTTTTCTCAACCTTTAGCACAATACCAGCAACTTTGTGACAACTGTCCCAAAGATGTCTTGATCCAGATGAGAAGTTAAGTAACTCTTTACAACAATGAAGCTTGTTCTAATTGCTCTGGATTGTCCATTTTTTAGTAAAGAATCCATTAACTTGGAGCAATTGTTTGTTTACCCGGATATTTCGAATTTATAGCAAAGTTTTTAACCCTTTCCTCCATAGGCTAGTTTTAGACCCAACCACTTTGAATTAATCTAGTGAAAAGGAGCATTAACTAGAGAAAATAATTTTTTTTAGAATTTTGAAACCATTGTGATAAACAGAGCATTTGCTCCTATAGGAGCAAATGCTCTATTTATCACAATGGTTTCATAAAGTGACTTTTACAGAGGTGTAGAAAGGCGTATTTATGGAAGAAAGGGTTAAAGCTTTGCAATAAAGTCGAAATATTCTTTACTCAAAAAAAAAAGAGAGTAACTCCTTGTCTCAAGAAATCCAAACTAGTTGACACACGTATGTTTGTACATTAAGACAATATCACTTATGTTTATATATGCAAAGCAGGTCATATATTTAGTGCGTAAAACTTCTTCTGCATGTTAACCATTTACCGGATGAATTTTCATGATAGACTCAACTCATGAACCCTTTTAATCCATGATTATTCATGTAGGAAATAAGGACGTCATGAATATTAATTAGATTAATTTGTTATAACAGCACATGGACACAGGAAATTTTAGCCATGGCAGAAACTGTAGAATCATATCTATATTATATGATAAGGAAACTGAGCAGACCCATCTGATCTGGGTCTACTCTGTTTGCAAAAGCGTGAAAAGGCTTTTTGCATGAGAAAAGGGTTAACCAATATTTTGATATTGTTATATGAAAAAAAGTGATTGCATTGCTACGACAGATGGTATAGAATAAAATCTAAGATACTCTATACTCAAATAGATCAGACTCTGATCATATGGGCCCTACAGGAGCCATCCATCTGATCTGGGTCTACTTTGTTAACCCATTCCCTCATACCAACGCCTTTTGACGCCTCTGTAAAAGTCACTTTCTGAAACCATTGTGATAAATAAAGCATTTGCTCCTATAGGAAATTCTGAAAATTTCCTTTTCTCTAGTAAATGATCCTTTTTTCCGTAGATTTATTCAAAGAAGTTGGATCTAAAAATAGCCCATGAGGTAATGGGTTAAGAAGGGCATCAAAAGGCGTGACTATCAGATAATTGGTTAAAGGAGCAACTCATATATATTATTGCAATTACCTAGACTAGTGGTCGCTAATAGCTACGGTACAAAGTCATATAAACTCATCAATGATAAATAATATTCACAATTTATCATGTTAACCCTTTCCCTAATGTAAATGCTTTTTCATGCCGTTGCAAACAGATCAGACCCAGATCAGATGGCTCCTATAGGAGCCTTCTGATCAAGGTCTGCTCTGTTTGCTTATAAAATCATAATAGATCTGATTCTAAAGTTTCTACCAATCCCAAAAAAGCTTGTTTACAAATTATTGCCATTTAAAAAAAAATCAGCTAATAAATATTCATGATGTCATCAGTTCTTACATGAATATTCAACAGGGAAAGGGTTAAATCTAAGTCAAAGCACTACCTAATTACATTAGATGTCAATTTTCCTGTGTAAATATGTAAAAAGAGGAAGGTGGGCAAAGTGTATGTGTTAATTGCAAACACAAAATAAAATATAACTATACACACGACTTTAACAAAATGTACATATTATACACAACAACTTCATAATGAACCTGGATAGAAAATGTAACAGAAACAAAATATCAACTTAAAAAACAAAGTAATGAAACAGACATAAATGAAACTGATCTTTCAATACTAGGCTTACCCTACTTGTACTTGTTCTAAGTAATGATACTGGCATAACAAACAAACTCGCATCTTTGATAAAATTCCATCCATTCCACTTTTTCACATGACACTATAGATGTCTGCATGTCTATACAGATAAACCAGTTTTGTATTAAACAACTCGGAGACCTCATGCATATGATTATAAGAATGAATTTCCTCTGAACTCTTTTTGATATTTTAATAACTGTCTTAACCCTTTCCTTCATATAAACATGTTTTCACACATTTGCAAACAGAGAAGACTTGGATCAGACGGCTCCTATAGGAGCTGTCTGATCAGGGTCTGCTCTGTTTGCTTTTGACACTATATATATCTGATTTTACAGTTTTTGTCAAAGCAAAAAAATCCATTGAAAAGTATATATTATATAAATTGAGCTAATAAATATTCATATTGTCATTATTTCTTTCATGAATACAGAACAGGGAAAGGGTTCACTCTTTTCAATATTTAATAATTGTCTTATGCAAAAGTTTTCGTCAACTGTAATTCTGAAAATGAAAACCATTTTATCTCTTTAAAATGAAAACCATTTTATCTCTTTAAAATGAAAAACATTTTGATCTCTTCAAAACTGTAATCAGTGTCAAACAGTTTTGATCCAGATGTCAAGTTACTTTGTGTCCCATCTGGATCCAAACAATTTATGTAAATTATTACAAATTACATCTAGTGTAAAACAGGTTAACCCTTCACTACATGTATGTAGAAATGCTTTCTGGCACCTTTGCAAACAGAGTAGACCCAGATCAGATGGCTCGGAGCTATCTGATCAGGATCTGCTCCGTTTGCTTATGAAACAACAGATCTTTTTCTATAGTTTCTGTCACAGCAAACAATCCCTTATTCAAGATGCAATCACAAATATTTAGTTTATCAATATTCATATCGTCATTATTTCTGACATGAATATTCATGGAGTAAATTAAATCAGATTACAGTAAAAACCTCTCTATAACAGCCACTTAATTGTGTTAATTAGTTGGTATTTAGGGCAGGTGGCTACTTAAAGCAAGGTGAAAGTAAAACAGAATGCTCCTATAGGAGCGTTCTGTTTTACTTCCACCTTGCTTTAACCCTTTTCATGTTTAGTAATTAGGCCAAATTTCAAAACCTACTGAATATTCATTAACAAAATAGTTATAAAGAAAAATGGAAGGTGAAAAATTGTAGACATTTTAGAAAGCAAAGAAACATATCTATCCATTTCTATTAGCAAACAGAGCAGACCCTGATCAGACGGCTCCTCTGGGTCTACTCTGTTTGCAAATGCGTGAAAACACGCTTATATGATGGAAAGGGTTAAGCAGCCACCTGCCTTTGACACAAAGTACTTGATGTAATTTAGTGGCCATTATAGAGAGGTTTTACTGTAATTTAGTGGTCGTTATTGAGAGGTTTTACTGTAATTTAGTGGTCGTTATAGAGAGGTTTTACTGTATATGTAATGAGCAGTAGAACCTATCTGAAGCTACCAATCAAAAAGATGTCTAATAATTATGGGTCTGTAGGACAAGTGATAGCTTAATGCAGATCAAAAGTAATGCAGAAAGCTCCTATAGGAGCTTTCTGCATTACTTTTGCCCTGCATTAAACAGGTTCTACTATATATTACAGGAAAGGGATCGTGCATTGCAATTCCTGGTTACATGACAAGTTCAGCACACTTCACACAAACACGTTAGATCCTGATAAGATACTGAGAAGCTTTGTCAGCTCAACAGGAAAATTATTTGGCAGATATACGGTAACTCAGCCTCTGGTGATAAACTATTCAGAAATGTTACTTGAAGGGAATGAGACTACATCAACTAATCTAGTCTAGGGGACCTGCTCCAGACTGCTAGAAAAAAACAAAACATTAACCCTTTCAATGCTGAAATTGTTGGTAGAGTCCATGCAGTATTAAAGGGTAAAATTTGCAAGAGGATTTGAATGACAAATATGCAGACCCTGATCAGAGAGCTCTTCAGAGGGTTAACAGTGTTGCTACCGTAGCTAATCGGTGATAATCTTTGTAAAAGTTTGCATCAAAATGATTACTCTAACCCTTTACTCCATAGGCTATTTTTAGATTCAACCACTTTGAATAAATCTACCGAAAAGGAGCATTAACTAGAGAAAAGGAACTTTTTAGAATGTTGTAATTTGAAACAATTGTGATAAATAGAGCATTTGCTCCTATAGGAGTAAATGCTTTATTTATCACAATGGTTTCAACAATGAGGCGTAGAAAGGCGTATTTATGGAGTAAAGGGTTAACCCTTTACTCCATAAATATTTATGTAAGGAAGAGTGACGTCATAAATATTAATTAGATTATAATAGCACATGGGCACTGGAAGTTTTGGCCATGGCAGAAAGTGTAGAATCATATCTATATTATATCATAAGCAAACAGAGCAGACCCTGATCAGATGACTCCTATAGGATCGGATCGGTCTCATCTGGGTCTTCCCTGTTTGCAAAGGCCTAGAAAGGCATATTTATGAAGTCAAGAGTTAAGACAGGTGGTAGATTAATGCAGGACAAAGTACCAGTAATACAAAAATCTGCTATGGGCGCTTGCAAAGGCATATTTATGGAGTAAAGGGTTAACCCTTTCCCTAATGAAAATTTGTCTATGACTAGGTCACTTCATGAACATTCATTAACTTACTTTTTAAGGGAATGTTTTGCTTTTACAAAATCTACAGGATCAGATCTACATGTATATACATGTAATTTCATAAGCAAACAGAGCAGATCCTGATCAGACAGCTTCTACAGGAGCCATCTGATCTGGATTTACCCCAATTGCAAAAGCGTTAAAAGGAATATCTATGATGATTAACCCTTTCACCGCCGCAGTTGCATAAATGCACCACGACAAATAGTGCAGTCCCAGATTGCAGCCCCAGGCGGTGACTGATCAGGGACTTCACTATTTGTCTCAATCTCTATTTCTATATATGTGCTTTATTCCTTTGAAATTTGCATTTATTTATCTCATTTCCTTATTTTACTGAAAGATTTAACAAACTTGGATTGCAGATCGAGGGCTTGGTGCAAAACTATTCTAACTCCTTCACATTGTGAAGGAGTTAGAATAGTTTTGCACCAAGCCCTCGAGATGACAATTAGAAATTTGACGCTGAAAGGGTTAAGGTTAAAGCAGCAATTTTACCTTGAGGTCTCAGAACAATGACATGGTATTAATAAAAACTTTGTGAAATGTATTTTAACAATTGATCAACAATCATTAACAGCCTATGAATAATTCTAAAATGAGTGACAAGTATATACAGCTGCCATGGTTACGGCATGTGCACACACAAAATACAGGACATTTACAGTGAATTGCATTTTCTACAGAAAGCATTCACAATAACATTTATACTGATAACTGAACCTCTTTCTGAATACAGCCTTCGTTTTGTAAAACAACACTCAGAGATAATATTATAGTTCACATGGTGTATATGTGTACTTTAACTCCTTCCTTGTTCTATGTTTATTCCAAGTTTCAATACCTATTATTCATGGGGAAAACCCCAGAAAATAGTTACAAAATATGCAAGGTTGAAATTTGTAACCAATTTAGGAAGAAAAGAAACAGAACTTTCAAATTTCATTAGCAAACAGAGCAGACCCTGATCAGATGGCTCCAATAGGAGCCATCTGATCTGAGTCTACCCTGTTTGCAAATGCGTGAAAACATGTTAATATGAAGGAAAGGTTTTAACTTTTCATCTTTTTGCACATTGAATAATTACTATATGCAGAATTCCTGATAGGAATGCCTTTTCATGTTTTGGCAAACAGAGCAGACCCAGATCAGATGGTTTCCTGTAGGAGCCTTCTATCAGGGTCTGAAGGTTGCTTATGGTGTCAGTATTTCTTACATGAATATTTTCTAACACGAATATTCATGGAGTTAAGGATTAAAATACAGTGTCAGAGTATCAATCATTTAAATCCAGATGTAGAATGCTATTCCTACACTCCTGATGTCTTATAAACAGTTCAGTAACAGTTCAGTTTCAGTAGAATCAAAACTTTTAAGAAAGTATGAGACCAATACAAGAGAACATGCAGCTTGTGCTTTCAAAACTGAACAGAAGATCGAACTTGATGATACCAATTTGCTAACCCCTTGTGAAGTTAACAGAAGTGTTAAGTGAATATTTAAACAGAACAGATTAACGAAAGTTGAAGCACCATAATACATAAGATACTATATTTAAGAACATGAAGAAGGGAGTCACACTAGAATATCACAGGTTTGCAAGTACTGGCAATACACAGACACGTAATTATCATTTGAACAAAATGCTATTTGATACCATCATGTAGGTAATCATTATCACTAAGCTTTACCCACCAAAGGATTTGAAGCGCAAATATGCATGCTTCCTATACTGTTAATATATCTTTAACTCTTTGCGTGCTTAGTAATTTTTTGTCTACAACAATTGTCGTCTGCTTCAATTCTTAAAATAAACGTTCTCTCTTTTCCTTGCAAAATGACAAATAGTTTGGATCCTGATGAGAAGCCGCATCATGCGGTGTCTCATCTGGATCCAAACTGTTTGCATAGGTTTTCACACTTTCGCCACTCAGCGTGTCAACTTGCATTCTTGATAGTTTGTAACCCTATGTATGCAAGAAAAAGTGTACCAGCATGAGAAATTTGAAAACAGTGTAGATCCAGATAAAAGGAATCAAATTTAAGCTTTTCATACTAACAGATTTACTCTATATAAATCTGTCTTTCTTCATCTTTGCAAACAGAGTAGACCTAGATCAGACAATATAGGAGCCGTCAGGGTATGCTCTGTTTGCTTTATATGACATAATAAAGATATGATTCTACAAGTTCTGCCATGGCCAAAACTTCCAGTGTCCATGTGCTATTATAAGAAATTAATCTAATTTATATTCCTGATGTCAATATATATGAATATTCATGGAGGAAAAGGTTCAAGTAACACTGATGGGCCATTACACATTGAAAAATCAGCATTTAACCCATTCCCTCATATTGATGCCTTTTGACGCCTCTGCAAAAGTCACCTGTTGAAACCATTGTAATAAATAGAGCATTTGCTCCTGTAGGAGCAAATGCTCTATTTATCACAATGGTTTCAAACTACATAATTCTATATTTTTTTTCTTTTTCTCTAGTTCATGCTCCTTGTAGTAGATATATTCATATTCAAAGAGCTTTCTTCTAAAATAGCCTATGAGGTAATGGGTTAAAATGTTTACCCAGAGGCTCCTTTTGATTCCTTTACGAACAGAGCACAGCCAGATCAGATGGCCCCCCCCTGTAGGAGCCATCTGATCACGGTTATCTCTGTTGTTTATGAAAAAACATAGATCTGACCTACAGCTGCTGCCGCGGTTAAACATTCCTCTGTTCATATGCCGTGACAAGCATCAGATAACCCTTTCCTCTATAAATACGCCTTTCTACGCCTCTTTAACCCATTCCCTCATAGGCTATTTTTAGATCCAACCACTTTGAATAAATCTATCGAAAAGGAGCATTAACTAAAGAAAAGGATTTTTTTTTAGAATCTTGTAGTTTGAAACCATTGTGATAAATAGAGCATTTGCTCCTATAGTAGCAAATGCTCTATTTATCACAATGGTTTCAACAGGTGATTTTTACAGAGGCGTAGAAAGGCGTATTTATGAAGGAAAGGATTAATAGTCGCTTTTTGAAACCATTGTGATAAAAATTGAGCACAAGCTCTATTTATCACAATGGTTTCAATACCACACAATTCTAATATCTTCCTTTTCTCTAGTACATGCTTCTTTTCGGTAGATTCATTCAAAGAGGTTGGGTCTAAATATAGCCTATAAGTAGCGATACTGTTCGACATGCTGCATATAAAAATACTTTAGATAATGGTGTGTTTTATACAGTGCATATCCAGATCAGACGCCTCGTCAGAGACGAGGCATCTGATCTGGGTCTACACTGTTTGAATGTTACTAAGGCTGGTTTTGTCATTGCACAGCTCATATATGTTTAGGCCCTTCAAAGCTTATTGGCATTATTTACAGCTCAAACAACAGCAATCCCCTGATCCAAAAACTTGTGATATAATTGTCTTATAAAATTAAAAACTCTGAGTAACAATCTGAGTAACAATTTTAACAAACTGTAAAACTTCCATGAAACTAACATCATCATTTCAATGCTCTGTCTACACAACATATATTTGTTGGACGTATTAAACCATTGTGCTTTCAACCCTTTACCCCATGTTAACCCATTCCCTCATATTGACGACTTTTGACGACTCCGTAAACGTCACTGTGTGAAACCATTGTGATAAATAGAGCTCTATTTATCACAATGGTTTCAAACTACAAAATTCTATTTTTTTCCTTTTCTCTAGTTAATGCTCCTTTTCGGTAGATTTATTCAAAGAAGCTGTATCTAAAAATAGCCTATGAGGTAATGGGTTAAAAGGTAAATGGCTATTGCTCATTATGGCAAAGCAGATTCATGACCTGATGAAGACCTTTTATCCTTTCCTCCATAGGTTAGTTTTAGACCCAACCTCTTTGAATGAATCTACCCAAAAGGAGCATTTACTAGAGAGAAAAGTAAAATTTTAGAATTTTGTAGTTTGAAACCATTGTGATAAATAGACCATTTGCTCCTATAGGAAGAAGTGGTTATTACAGAGGCGCAGAAAGGCTTATTTATGGAGGAAAGGGTTAACACTTAATCTGCAATGAAAATACAGCTTATATTTGCTTTGCATTTTAACCCTTTCAGTACTTGGAATGAGTCATTACTGTCCTTTGCAAACAATGTAGACCTAGATGAGAGGGCTCCTAGAGGAGTCTTCACAACAGGGTCTGCATTGTTTGTCACGTTACACTTTTCTTTTAAAATATTCATGTTAAGCTTGACCTGTTCTCAACTAACTTTGCACATGCTCTGAATCCAAGCTACTTGTGTATTGCAGACACAATTTTATTAGCCGGTGAAAGGTTAACCCATTCCCTCATAGGCTATTTTTAGACCCAACCTCTGTCAATAAATCTACCGAAAAGGAGCATTTTATAGAGAAAAATAAAACTATAGAATTATGTTGTATTGAAACCACTGTGATAAATATAGCATTTGCTCCAATGAAGCAAATGCTCTATTTATCACAATGGTTTAAAAAAAGTGACATTTACAGAGGCGTCTAAAGGCGTCAATATGAGGGAATGGGTTAAAAGACACTGTGTATGGTATGATGTAAAAGTATCCAACATGAAGCTGTGTAATACCACTTTATACAATTTGACCATTTAATACAATTTCCATATGTTTCAAATTTTACCAATTTTGCAATCACTTTAAGATCAGAAGCTTAAAGTTTGATTTAAACTTTCGAACTAGACACATTGAAACAAATCTCTGCAACAAGATTCATTCTTCCAAATACAGTAAAACCTCTCTATAACGGCCACTAAATTACCAGTACATCAATTATTTTGTGCTACAGGCAGGTGGCTGCATAAAGCAAGGTGAAAGTAAAACAGAACACTCCTATATGAGCGTTCTGTTTCACTTTCACCTTGCTTTAAGCAGCCACCTGCCCTAAAAACCAATTAATTAACACAATTTAGTGGCCGTTATAGAGAGGTATTACTGTACAGCAAACATTCTCCAACTACTAAGATTTTCATAATTTACGGTATTGACTTGAAAGTTTTTATATGAACACAGATTAAGGCTCCTTTTCTATCATAAATATATTTACCTACACACTCATTCAGTATTTGATATCACATCTACTCAAAACATGAAATCTATTTCCAAAAAATATTTTCACAAGTTTTGTATATAAAATTCATTATCACATTTTCACCAATCTATTGTTGTGCAACATCTGATTGTGAGTGCCTGTAAGGGCTGGCTGCATTCGTAATGTGTCTCCTCTGCCCCTTCAAATGGGCCAAGTGTCCCCTGAGAACCCCTCCCACTTTAACCTATTTGTTTTATCACTTGTGTCATGGTGGTCCTCTGGTAGCACTCTCAGGAGCTCTGCACTTGTTTCAAGGCCTCTTGTAGTTTGTTTGTTATCTGAAAAACAAAATCAGTCTTCTAAACCAAGAGCAACAGATAAGTGTGCATACTGCAGAAATTCATCCTTTCCTCCATAGGCTATTTTTAATGAATCTACTGAAAAGGAGCATTAACTAGAGAAAAGGAAAATGTTAGAATTGTGTAGTATAGAAACCATTGTGATAAATAGAACATTTGTCCTATGGAGCAAATGCTCTATTTATCACAATGGTTTCAAGAAGTGACTATTACAGAGGCATAGAGAGGTGTATTTATGGAGAAAAGGCTTAACCCTTTCCCTGTTCTATGTTTATTCAAAATTTCAATACTTAATGGATATTCATGGAAACAAGAAATGTCCCAGTCATGTGACAAATGCCCCTAAAAATTGTACTCTGTGACCTTGACCTTTGACCCAAGGACCAGGGAGTTGAACGCGACACATCGTCTTTGTGTGGTGAACATTTATGACAGGTTATTTTGAAATCCATTCACAGATAAAAAAGTTATAGAAGGGATACGAAATTTAGGACGGATGGACGGACAGAAAGAAGGACAGACAATATGTTTACTATATGCCCGCCATAGGGGCCATAAAATAGTTACAATGAAATATGGAATGTAGACATTTTTAGAAAGTAAAGAAACAGACCTTTCAAATTCCATTAGCAAACAGAGCAGACCCTGATCAGAGCTGTCTGATCTGGGTCTACTCTGTTTGCAAATGCGTGAAAACACATTTATATGAAAGAAAGTGTTAAACCGTCATTTCTCCACCAAACCCTATGTTGTGTCCACTCTTAAAAATCGTCTCTTTGAGAGGATACTAATAACCTGCAGAGGATTACCTCATTCCCTCATATTGATGCCTTTTGACACCTCTGTAAAAGTTACTTGTTGAAACTATTGTGATAAAGAGAGCATTTGCTCCATAGGAGTAAATGCTCTATTTATCACAATGGTTTCAAAACTACACAATTCTGAAAGTTTCCTTTTTTCTAGTAAATGCTCCTTTTTGGTAGATTTATTCAAGAGGTTGGGTGCAAAAATAGCCTATGAAGAAATGGGTTAAGCATCTTATCTGAATCCAAACTGTTTGATAAATTTATAAGAAAGTCACCTATAGTATACTGAAGGTTTCAGAGGTCTAGATAAGATGCGTAAATTAAAACATTTCAAGAATAACTTTTATTTCTTCACCAAACCCTATGTTATGAACACCCTTTAGAATTGTCTTGATGGGACTAATCTAAAGAGTGGTCACAACACAGAACGACACTCTTAAGAATTGTCTTGAAGAGACTATTCTAAAGAGTGGTCACAACATAGAATGACACGCTTTAGAATTGTCTTGAAGAGACTAATCTAAAGAGTGGTCACAACATAGAATGACACGCTTTAGAATTGTCTTGAAGAGACTAATCTAAAGAGTGGTCACAACATACAATGACACGCTTTAGAATTGTCTTGAAGAGACTAATCTAAAGAGTGGTCACAACATAGAATGACACTCTTAGGAACTGTCTTGAAGAGACTAATCTAAAGAGTGGTCAAAACATAGAATGACACGCTTTAGAATTGTCTTGAAGAGACTAATCTAAAGAGTGGTCACAACATAGAATGACACTCTTAGGAACTGTCTTGAAGAGACTAATCTAAAGAGTGGTCACAACATAGAATGACACTCTTAGGAACTGTCTTGAAGAGACTAATCTAAAGAGTGGTCACAACATAGAATGACACTCTTAGGAACTGTCTTGAAGAGACTAATCTAAAGAGTGGTCACAACATAGAATGACACTCTTAGGAACTGTCTTGAAGAGACTAATCTAAAGAGTGGTCACAACATAGAATGACACTCTTAGGAACTGTCTTGAAGAGACTAATCTAAAGAGTGGTCACAACATAGAATGACACTCTTAGGAACTGTCTTGAAGAGACTAATCTAAAAAGTGGTCACAACATAGAATGACACTCTTAAGAACTGTCTTGAAGAGACTAATCTAAAGAGTGGTCACAACATAGAATGACACGCTTTAGAATTGTCTTGAAGAGACTAATCTAAAGAGTGGTCACAACATACAATGACACGCTTTAGAATTGTCTTGAAGAGACTAATCTAAAGAGTGGTCACAACATAGAATGACACTCTTAGGAACTGTCTTGAAGAGACTAATCTAAAGAGTGGTCACAACATAGAATGACACGCTTTAGAATTGTCTTGAAGAGACTAATCTAAAGAGTGGTCACAACATAGAATGACACTCTTAGGAACTGTCTTGAAGAGACTAATCTAAAAAGTGGTCACAACATAGAATGACACTCTTAGGAACTGTCTTGAAGAGACTAATCTAAAGAGTGGTCACAACATAGAATGACACTCTTAGGAACTGTCTTGAAGAGACTAATCTAAAGAGTGGTCACAACATAGAATGACACTCTTAGGAACTGTCTTGAAGAGACTAATCTAAAGAGTGGTCACAACATAGAATGACACGCTTTAGAATTGTCTTGAAGAGACTAATCTAAAGAGTGGTCACAACATAGAATGACACTCTTAGGAACTGTCTTGAAGAGACTAATCTAGAGTGGTCACAACATAGAATGACACTCTTAGGAACTGTCTTGAAGAGACTAATCTAAAGAGTGGTCACAACATAGAATGACACGCTTTAGAATTGTCTTGAAGAGACTAATCTAAAGAGTGGTCACAACATAGAATGACACTCTTAGGAACTGTCTTGAAGAGACTAATCTAAAGAGTGGTCACAACATAGAATGACACTCTTAGGAACTGTCTTGAAGAGACTAATCTAAAGAGTGGTCACAACATAGAATGACACTCTTAGGAACTGTCTTGAAGAGACTAATCTAAAGAGTGGTCACAACATAGAATGACACGCTTTAGAATTGTCTTGAAGAGACTAATCTAAAGAGTGGTCACAACATAGAATGACACTCTTAGGAACTGTCTTGAAGAGACTAATCTAAAGAGTGGTCACAACATAGAATGACACTCTTAGGAACTGTCTTGAAGAGACTAATCTAAAGAGTGGTCACAACATAGACTCTTAAGAACTGTCTTGAAGAGATTATTCTAAAGAGTGGTCACAACATAGAATGGTGATTTTAGTATCAGAGTACGCACATTTGTCCGTTGCTCTGATTCTACTAATAAATATTTATGATGTAATTTTTTCTTACATGAGTATTAGACAGTTAACTATTTCCCTCATATAAATGAGTTTTCATGCATCGTCTGAACCGTCTGATCAGGGTCTGCTCTGTTTGCTAATGAAATTTGAAAGATCAGTTTCTTTATTTTCTAAAATGGCTACAATGTCCCACCTCCCATATTTCATTATAACTATTTTGTGCTTGGATATTCAATAGGCATTGAAATCTGAAATAAATATAGAACAGGGAAAAACTTCTTTGAACTAATTGAATATGTGAGTGCACGTGAAATGTATGCTAACCTCTTGGTAAAAGTTGATCTGTCCCTCGAGGTAGGTCGTCATTACTTCTTTGAAGTCTTGCGTTCGTGCTTTTTGAAAGTGTGTGATTTCAGCCATTGTTCCAAATGATATAACGTCCGATCGCTGGGTGACAGTCTGCACGACAGACTCGAGCATCTTCCCTTCCTGTTGCTGTTTTAGGCATTCTTTAGATTTACCAACGGCTCCCTACAGAACAGATACACACTCATAACTACGGTAAAATACCTCTTTACAATGGTCACTTGCAGAATATACATGTGTGGCTTTAACCCTTTCTCTCATATTTAAACGTGTTTTCACTCATCTGCAAACAGAGTAGACCCAGATCAGAAGGCTCCTAGTCTGATCAGGGTCTGCTCTGTTAGCAAGTGGAATTTGAAATATCTGTTTTTATACTTTCTAAAATGGCTACAATGTTCCACCTTCCATGTTTCATTATAATTATTTTGTCCATGAATATTCAGTATAATTATTTTGTCCATGAATATTCAGTAAGTATTGACATTTGTAATAAACATAGAATAGGGAAAGGGTTAACCCATTCCCTCATATTGATGCCTTCTGTAAAAGTCACTTTTAGAAACCATTGTGATAAACAGAGCATTTGCTCCTAAGGAGCAAATGCTCAATTTATCACAATGATTTCAAAACTACACAATTCTAAATTTTTCCATTCTTGTTGCAAATGCTCATTTTCAGTAGATTTATTCAAAGAGGCTGGGTCTAAAAATAGCCTATGAGGGAATGAGTTAAAACCAGGTGGGTGCTAAATGCAGGTTGACATTAATGCATAAAGCTCCTATGAGAACTTTCATCATGAATTCATCCTGCATTGAACTAGCACCTGCCTTATGGACAAGAATTAAAATTTCTTTGGCAGGGTCACTGTAGAGAGATTTTACTGAAAAGCTACTGATAAAGGTGATTCAGTTCCACAACTAAACAATTTTTAAAAAAGTTAGTATCATTTTAGACATAAGGCATAATTTCACATAAAGGGAAGTATTCAATTACTTAATTCAGATTGAGTCAAATAACTCTTGAAATAGTCACACAAAATGCTGAGGACATGCAACTGATGCGAAAAGAAAATATGAGCCTCACCTCAGCCATTATATTTAAAACACAGTTTTTAAAATATATCATCTGATTAAGTTCTACACTGTCTCGTGTCGGCCAACAGAACAGGCTGTGATGGGTGGCAATCGGTGCAGAACCTGATCAGAGACCATTTTCACTGCATCAAACAGCTGATCTTGTTCTACACTGTTTTAACAGCCTAAAATTATTATTTTTTTCGCATGGTGGGGCTCAGACATAATTAACAAGAGGGCCATCATGGCCCTGATATCGCTCACCAAACAATCAGAGGAGAAGATTTTCAGTTTTCACTATATGTTTCTATAGAACACTGGCCATCCCTTGGGTGGAGCCTCATTTGACCCCTGGGCATAATTCATATATTTTTTGTAGAGGACTTCAAGATGATGCTATGTGCCAAATCTGAAAGCTGAAAATCTACCAGTTTCAGAGAAGATTTTCAATTTTTCACTGTATGTTTTTATAGGAAAATGGCCACCTCTGGGGCAGGGCTTATTTTGACCACAGGGGCATAATTTATAAATAACTTTTGTAGAGGACCTGTTGATGATGTTATGTGGCAAATATTAAAGCTAAGAAACTTCCAGTTTCAGGGAAGAAGATATTCCAAGTTCCCTGGGACAAAATTTATATAACTTTTGTAGACGACCTACAGATGATTCTGTACCAAAGATGAAAGCTGAGAACCCTGTAGATTCAGAGGAGAAGATTTTTAAAGGTTCAAGTTGATGATAACTGACGACACACGATGACAGAAGCAAGACGACGGCCACCAGACGATCACAAGGCGATCACTAAAGCTCATCCTGAGCACTTTGTGCTCTGGGGAGCTAAAAACATTGAGTGAAACAATTTACCTCATGAACTTTCAGGACATCAGGAAACTGTCCTAAAATTCCTTTGTATTCATTTAAGACATCCATCATTGGCTCCATATCGTTCCTTGGCTGAAACAGTGATAGTTTATTTACAATAAATGTTACAGTAGCTCAAACACTTGTTTACCCTTTACTATATAGAGGTGCCTTTGTAAATAAAGTAGACACATATCAGGTACAGATAAGATGCGTAAATTAAAACATTTTCAAAAATAACTTCTTTATTTCTCCACCAAACCCTATGTTGTGACCACTCTTTAGAATCATCTCTTCGAGACGATTCTAAAGAGTGGTCACGACATAGGGTTTGGTGGAGAAATGATAATTTTAGTATATGAGTATATTTATATATGATGCATATTTACTTGTTGTTCGGACATATGAGGCGCCTACTGTTAGGTCTTCTGTTTGCTTATAGAATGTCATAGAAACCATTCTACCATTTCTTTCATGGCTATAATTAATATTTATTAAGTGTTACAATGTTACATAAATATTCACCATGTAAAAGGGCTGAACTAGACACACTATTAATTTGGTCTCTTCATTTCTTTCCTTCCTGGTTTTATCTCCAAAAACCATTTTATGCAGGAAACATCTTATCATTATTTTTCAGAGCACTGGTACAAAGTTTATAGTCATTCATTTCAATTTAATGAGCAAACAGAGCAGACCCTGATCAGATGGTTACTACAGGAGCCATCAGATCTGTGCCTACCCTCTTTGCAAATGTGTGAAAAGGTGTTTATAATTGTGAAGGAAAGGGTTAAAAGCAGGTGGTTGCTTAACCCTTTCCTCCATAAATACGCCTTTCTACGCCTCTGTAAAATCACTTATTGAAACCATTGAGATAAATAGAGCATGGTTTCTAAAAAAATCTAAAATTTTCCTTTTCTCTAGTAAATGCTCCTTTTGTGTAGATTCCTTCAAACTGTTGGGTCTAAAAATAGCCTATGGAGGAAAGGGTTAAACTTCTTTTGAGTGGTTGTATTAGAGAGATGTTACTGCAGTACCATAATTATTCATATATTGTTCATTTAGTGACTAAAACTGATCAGTGTGACTCACCTGTTTCTCAAACATGTCTCCTATCTGATTGTATGTGTCACCTGTGTAGTCTATAGCACCAGTTAATGGTCGAGAATCTGTAAGAATAGCAAATTGTTGAGAGAATCATATAAGCAAATGTCTTGCATTGCAAAGCTTTGTAATATTGTGCATATTTAACCCTTTCCTTGTTGAATATTCATGTAAGAAATAATGACATTTTGCTGATTTTTCATACTGTTAAATTTTCAAAGGATTTTTTGGTTTCAATAAAGACTTGAATCAGAAAAGTGAAAAGGCACTTACATGAAGTTTACTTCCCTTTAGGTTTAGTAGGTATAACATTCAGAATTTTGACGTTGATTATAATGATTAAAGTATTTTTTTTTCCTGAAGTCAAGATTAAAGTACAGAAGAAAGCATTTGCCTATTGGCCCATAGATCCTTGCTCTACTTATGCAAAATTGTACATAACCACCAGTCTGAAAACTGTTATAGATCGAACTCTACAGTTTATATTGGCTGCCGGACGTTTCGCTACCCTGACCTTTTTGCTACAGTCATTTTGCTACCCACCGGAAAGTCATTTCGCTACCCTGACCATTTTGCTACCTGTGCGTTTCGCCAGCTATCAAATTTAATAGAAAAAAACCCAATATTGTTGCGGCTGTGGTTAGTGAAATGGTCAGGGTAGCGAAACGCTGTGTAGCGAAACGTCCTTAAATCGTAAATCAATACCAAAAACTCCTGTGTACATATGCCTGTGTTTCATTAAATTAAATATTCATGATGTTATCTTAATTTACTTACATGAATATTCAACGGGTAAAGGGTTAATAAATGAAAAGGGAATTTTCACATCCCATCTACACTGTTTACATTTATTAGCAAAATTGTCCTCTTATAATATTCTTAACCCTTTCCTCCATAAATACGCTTTTCTACACCTCTGTAAAAGTCACTTTATGAAACCATTGTGATAAATAGAGCATTTGCTCCTAATAGGAGCAAATGCTCTATTTATCACAATGGTTTCAAACTACAAAATTCTAAAACATTTTCCTTTTCTCTAGTTAATGCTCCTTTTCGGTAGATTTATTCAAAGTGATTGGGTCTAAAAATAGCCTATGGAGGAATGGGTTAAAGTAATATTTGAGCTACTTGGGATCTCCTCTACTTTAGAAACTGATTGCAAAAGCCATCACAAGTTCACCCTATACTATGTGGTTACAATAGTTTTGCATTAACCATTTTCTTCCATAAATATGCCTTTCTACACCTCTGTAAAAATCACCTATTTTTAGACCCAACCTCTTTGAATGAATCTACCAAAAAGGAGCATTTACTAGAGCAAAGGAAAATGTTAGAAGTGTGTAGTATTGAAACCATTGTGATAAATAGAGCATTTGCTCCTATGGAGCTAATGCTCTATTCATCACAATGGTTTCAAGAAAGTGACTATTACAGAGGCGTACAGGAAGGGGTTAACTCATGAAAGTTACACAGCCAATATGTCACTGGAGTAGTTGTTATCAATCATACTGTGAGTGCAGTCTATGCATGTCTGCCGATACTGTTATATTAATGATATTTATCAGTCATTGGTTGTGATAGCTACTGGTATCTGTTTAGATGTTTTTAGATAACACAGCAGGACATGCCTCTGACATCCATGTGAATGAGGGAAATGAGCGTACTGTCATTTGCTAACAGTGCATACCCAGATCAGTGGGCTCCTGGAAGAGCCATCTGATCAGGGTCTCTACCTTTAACCCATTACCTCATAGGCTAATTTTAGATCCAACCACTTTGAATGAAGGAGCATTAACTAGAGAAAAGGAAAATTTTAGAATTTTGTAGTTTGAAACCATTGTGATAAATAGAGCATTTGCTCCTATGCTCCTATAGGAGCAAATGCTCTATTTATCACAATGGTTTCAAGAAGGGACTATTACATAGGCATAGAAAGGATTATTTATGTTGTGACCACTCTGTAGAATTGTCTCGAAGAGACGATTCTAAAGAGTGGCCACAACATAGGGTTTCAAATAACAAAATTCTAAAAATGCCCTTTTCACTAGTTAATGCTCCTTTTCGGTAGACTTATTCAAAGAGGTTGGATCTAAAAATAGCCTATGAGGGAAGGGTTAAGGTACCTAATGTCTAACCGTCTGGTTGAAGGCTTGTGCAAAATGCTTGTTGACATCAGTGTTGACCCGGATCAGATGGCTCCTAAAGCACTGGTTGCTATTCAAAAATCCTGTGGCAAATTTAAGCCTTTCTCACTGAATGGGCCATTCAACACTGAACGTTCAGTACTCAAAGGGTGAAAAATCCAGTATCTAGAGTGGCCATTGCAGTGAGATGTCCCTATATGTGAATATGACTTATCCCTTTCCTCCATAAATACGCTTTTCTATGCCTCTGTAAAAGTCTCCTCTTGAAACCATTGTAATAAATAGAGCATTTCGAGGGTTTGGTGGAAAACTATTCTAACTCCTTCACAAAGTGAAGGAGTTAGAATAGTTTTCCACCAAACCCTTGATTTGCTCCTATAGGAGCAAATGCTCTATTTATCAAAATGGTTTCAAAGCTACAAAATTCTAAAAAAAATCCTTTTCTCTAGTTCATGCTCCTTTTCGGTAGATTTATTCAAAGTGGTTGGGTCTAAAAATAGCCTATGGACGAAAGGGTTAAATAAATAAATATGAATACTCACAATCACCACTGTCCAAGTTGAAGGTAGAGGCTAACCCCTTGAATGCTCCACCAATCTTTTGATACTCTCGTTTGAAAGCTGTAAAATGAACAAAACATTACCTTTAGATGCCAATCATATATATATGCCTTAAACATTATTCACCTGATAATAAACATACTTTTCTATGATTTACAAAACCAAAGCATAATGCAATATTGTTGGTCCAACAACTGTTTTATTATCCATTTAACGCTTTCCCTCATATAAACATGTTTTCACGCATTTGCAAACAGAGTAGACCCAGATCAGACGGCTCCTAGAGGAGCCGTCAGATCAGGGTCTGCTCTGTTTGCTGACGGAATTTGAAAGACATGTTTCCTTACTTTCTAAAATGGCTACACTGTTCTACCTTCCATATTTCATTATAACTACTTTGTTCATGAATATTCAATAGGTATGAAAATTTGAAATAAACATAGAACAGGGAAAGGGTTAAATGGAATGTGATATAGCAGGCTTCAAGCTTTACCTCATTGTGTGCTAAAAATTAAATGTTGACTGCAAAAATTACTGTTTACTGCAGTCTGAAAGTAAATTGTTCACCCCTTCCTTCATATAAATGCCTTTTTATGCATTTGCATATAGAGAAGACCCAGATCAGATGGCTCCTATAGGAGCCATCCGATCAGGGTCTGCTCTGTTTGCTAGTGAAATTATATATCTCTGCAGAAAATCGGGGGCAATAACTCCAATATTATTGAAGCCAGAGTTATGGAACTTGTGCATGACACTTTCTTCCATCATGCTCTTTCCATAAATGAAATGTCATTCAAATAGCATAAGTAGAACAGGAGTTAGTGGTCGGACTGAGTAACTAAGTAAACATAACTAAGGGCAATAGTTATGGCCCTTGTACATGACACTTCCTCTCATCATGCTCTGAAAAGACTTTCCATATATGAAGTTTTAATCCATTGACATGAGCAATATGAGAGTGAAAAAAAACCAATATTTGATCTTGAATTGTGACCTTGACCTTGAATTGTGACCTTGACCTTTGACCATTATGCCTAAATCCTGCTGTCTGCACATCAGCTTGTTAAGGAGAACATTTGTGCCACAACACTTTGGAATCCTTTCATGGGTTATACAGATGTGGAGCAGACATGAAAATTAAGGCTAAAAACATTTTACCTAGAATTGTGACCTTGACCTTTGACCAATGTGCCTGAATTCTGCTGTCTGCACAATGGCTTGTTATGGAGTACATTTGTGCTGCAGCATTTTGAAATGCTCCCAAGGGTTTAAGAGATATGGAGTGGCCATGAAGGTTGTCGCTAAAAACATTTGACCTTGAATTGTGACCTTGACCAACCTGCCTGAATCAAATGTTCTGCACATCATCTTGTGCCAAAGCATTATGAAATCCTTCCATATTTGTCAGAGATATGGAGCGGACACAAGTGTGACAGACAGACGGACGGATGGACAACTCCACCAAAAACAATATTTCTCCCCATTATAAATGGGGGAGACATAATTAACTTTCAGAGCACAGTATTCTTATGAGACTTGCTTGCAAACACCACATAACATTAACCCTTTCCTTAATGAGCATTTATGCATGAATAGATATCTTCATAGTCAACTTATTTTTTTCTAATGTAAAATTTTCAATAGATTTTTTGGCATAGACAAAAACTATAGGATCAGATCTGTATAAATTCATAAGAATACAGAGCAGATTCTAATCAGATGGTTCAATTCTGTTTGCAAAAGTGTGAAAAGGTTATTTATATAAGGGAAATAGTTAAATAACATTGTCCCAAATGGGAATCAAACCTGGATCCCTAGGGTAACAAGCCAATGATCTAAACAATGAGCCAAGGAATTGATTCAGATTGATGTCAGATATTTCCTTCACACTTCAAATTTGGATCTCTGTGTTGGAAAGCCAATGATTCAACTACCGAGTCAAAGAATCAATTCTTTTGACACAGTGATCAGATATCACCTTTATATTAGAAGGTATTACACAGGTACGAATGCTAGCCAGTAACAATTTAATACTTTCTTTCATGTAAATGCTTTTTCACGCCTTTGCAAACAAAGAAGACCCAGATCAGACAGCTCCTAGAGGAGCCACCTGAGCAGGGTCTGCTCTGTTGCTTATGAAACAATATAGATCTCATTCTATAGTTTCTGCCCTGGTAAAACAATCCTGTATCCATATACCATTATAGAAATCAGCTAATAAATATTCATGATGTCATGATTTCTTACATGAGTATTGAACAGGTAAATAGTTAACCCTTTCCCTTATATAAACGTGTTTTCACACATTAGCACACAGAGTAGACCCAGATCAGACGGCTCCTATAGGAGTCGTCTGATCAGGGTCTGCTCTGTTTGCTTTTGACACGCTATAGATCTAATTCTACAGTGTTTGTCAAAGAAAAACTTTCCCTTGAAATTTTTTCCTTTATAGAATTAGCTAATAAATATTCATGATGTCCTGATTTCTTACATGAGTATTGAACAGGTAAATACACAATGTAGTTAAACAGCAGTGTAGCACTTAACCTTTAGCCTGCTGAGCAAATTTATTTTAAAGATTTTTTTTCACCTAATACATTTTCAAAACTCAGGCTATTATCAATTTGTCTACCAAAATGCAATTATGGTGTCAAACAGTTTGGATCCTGATGAGAGGCCGAGTTACTCGGTGTCTCATCTGGATACAAACTGTTTGCATAGGTATTCACTCATCCGCCCATAGCAGGCTAAAGGTTAACCACTAAACTACTCTTCATGTTACAATACTGATATTGATATGCTCCTCTAGCAGTCTGTCTCTGAATAACAAGAATAACTTTATGCAATAAATGCTTTAACCCTTAATCCTCCATAAATACGCCTTTCTACGCCTGTGTAATAGTCAATGTTTGAAACCATTGTGATAAACAGAGCATTTGCTCCATAGGAGCAAATGCTCTATTTATCACAATGGTTTCAATACTACACAATTCTAACATTTTCCTTTTCTCTAGTTAATGCTCCTTTTCAGTAGATTCATTCAAAGAGGTTGGGTCTAAAAATAGCCTAAGGAGGAAAGGGTTAACCCTTTCCCTGTTCAGTATTCATGTAAGAAATAATGACAACATGAAGATTTATTTGCTCCAGTTTTATAATGTAAACTTTTCAAGAGAAAATTCAAAGGTAGATTCAGATCTATATGATGTCAAAGGCAAACAGATATGGGTCTACTCTGTTTGCCAATGTGTGAAAACACATTTATAGTATGAGGGAAAGGATAACCCTTTCAACACTCTGCAGAAAGTGTTGTCTGACAAAATTCTAAAAGAACATTTTTTCTTATAAACTTCGGCATATACCGGTAGTGCAAACCAAGATCAAACTAGTCATTTAGAAACATTTTAATCAGTGTCTACTCTTTTAGTTTAACCCTTTACTCCATAAATACGCCTATCTTTGCCTTTGCAAACAGAGAAGACCCAGATCAGACGGCTCCTAGAGGAGCCGTCTGATCAGGGTCTGCTCTGTTTGCTTATGACATTTAATGCAGATGTGATTCTATAGTTTCTGCCATGGCCAAAGTTTCCTGTGTCCATGACTGTGTTGTTACAACAAATTATTGTAATAAATATTCATGATGTCATTATTTTTACATAAATATTCATAACAGATTCTGACAATAAATAAAATTTCACTTACGCCCCATATGTTTTTTCCGATTATCAAGCGCAATAACTAGAAACGTTCGCACATTCTCCTCCATGTTTTTCTGGAACTTGCAGAAGTTCTCCATCTTTACATCTCTGAAAACAAAAATAAAAATAATTCAGTAACAGACACAGAAGTCTAGAACTGAGGATGTCTGGTTAAAACGATTTCTATACAGTAAAACCTGTTCACAGCGACCACCGAAAGAAAGTCTAAATCTGGGGATTTAAACATGAAATAGCTTAATGCAGAAAGCTGCTTCAGCAGCTTTCAGCATTACTTTTGTCCTGCATTAACCCATTCCCTCATATAAACACCTTTTCACGCATTTGCAAACAGAGTAGACTCAGATCAGACAGATACCGGTACTATAGGAGCCGTCTAATCTGGGTCTGCTCTGTTTGCTAATGGAACTTGATAGTTCTGTTTCTTTACTTTCAGAAATTGCTACAATTTTCCACCTTCCATATTTCATTATAACTATGAATATTCAGAAGGTATTGAAATTTGAAATAAACAAAGAACTGGGAAAGGGCTAACCCATTCCCTCATATTGATGCCTTTTGACGCCTCTGTAAAAACATTTTGAGTGAGTGAGTTGAGTCTTACGTCCGACCAACAGTATTTCAGTTATCTGCAGACGGCACACGCATGAGACAAGTTATAGTGCTCCCTCACTGGAATACCCCTGCAGTAGGTACATGGTAAGGGCACCCCACCTGGTCACATTATCCTAACATGGGGCCGACCAGTCCTAGAATTACCTCTTAAAAGTCGAGCATAGACAAGGGAGCTTCTAGTACCAGCTTTTAACGACTTTTGGTCTGTCACGGCCGGGGATCAAACCCTTGACATTCTGTGCCGCAGGCGGACGCTCTACCACTGAGCCATGCTCACCTTTTGAAACCATTTTGATAAAAAAGAGCATTTGCTCCATAGGAACAAATGCTCTATTTATCACAATGATTTCTACACTACACAATTCTAAAATTTTCCTTTTCTCTAGTTACTGCTCCTTTTCAGTAATTTTACTCAAAGAGGTTGGGTCTAAAAATAGCCTATGAGGTAATGGGTTAAGCAACCACCTGCTCTTATAGACCCTCATGTTTATTCATTATGCAGGATCAAAATAGGCAAGCTCTACTGTATTTCTTCACGAGACCCTGTGTTGCTGGTTCTTACCAGAATTGCCTTTCAAACACAATTCTAATAAATTCTGAAACAGGTATACTACAGAATGGTTTTTTCCTCATCCTAATAAGCTATTTGACATTAATTTTCAAACAGCTTGTACACAAATTAGACTCATCAGATTCCGAGCTGTTTGCTACGAGGTTGATAATTTCCAAAGAAAAGTAAGCAAATCAAAACAACCTTTAACCCTTTCCTTCATAAATACCCCTTTCTACGCCTCTGTAATAGTCACTTCTTGAAACCATTGTGATAAATAGAGCATTTGCTCCTATATGAGCTAATGCTCTATTTATCAAAATGGTTTCAAACTACAAAATATTAAAAAAAAAAAATTTCTCTAGTTAATGCTACTTCCCGGTAGATTTTTTCAAAGATAATGGATCTAAAAATAGCCTATGAGGGAATGGGTTATACAAGAGCACTGCACGTAGGTGCCAACACTCATCTGTTAGACTGTAGCCCATTGGACAGCGAACAAGTGTGTGAAATTTCATAAGATTTGTACGAATAGTAAAGAAGTAAAACGCTAAAGTTTCCGGATGACAAGGACAACAACTACAACAACACAGTGTTAGGACAATAGCTTGTTGGGTTTTTTTTCTTTGATAAACAGACAAGCTAAAAAGCAGAAGATAGTAGATTGAGTATTGATTTCATTTAAATATTTCTGCAGGATAAGGGATAAAACACATATATCGACATGTGAAACAGAAGTTAATTGATTTTAAAGCACTATAGAATATCAGTTAAACCTCACAAGGACATTCAATACAATCCAGTGTTAACATTCAAAGTTACCTCATTTAATCCTTCACCTCAAAGAGCCGTCTCTTGACACTTTTGCAAACAGAGTAGACCCAGATCAGACAGCTCTTGAAGGAGTCATCTGGTGTAATTTGCAAAGGGATTTTGAATGACAAACTGTGCAGATCCTGATCAAAGCTATGTGGTCTGGGTTTACACCGTTTGCAAATGCCAGTTCACTTAGCTTTACTAGCTTTCAAAGGGTTAACCCTTTTCCTGTTGAACATTCACACATAAGAAATAATGACATAATGAATACTAATGAGCATTATTAACAAAAGGAATTTTTGACATGTGGCAGAAAGTGTAGAATCAGATCTATATAATGCTATAGGCAAACAGAGTACCGGTAGACCCCCTGTAGGAGCCGTCTGATCAGGGTCTACTCTGTTTGCAAAGGCGTGAAAAGGCATATTTATGGAGTAAAGGTTTAACTCATTCCCTCATAGGCTATTTTTAGATCCAACCAATTTGAATAAATCTACCGAAAAGGAGCATTAATTAGAGAAAAGGAATTCTTTTTAGAATTTTGTAGTTTGAAACCATTGTGATCTATATAGAGCTTTTGCTCCTATAGGAGCAAATGCTCTATTTATCACAATGGTTTCAATAGGTGACTTTTACAGAGGTGTAGAAAGGCGTATTCATGGAGGAAAGGGTTAACAAGTAAATTGCAAAGCCCAAAAGATACCACTGCCCACAGTGCAGCCCATACAGTCCCAACTGATACTCACAGGTCTGTCAGATATTGACTGGTGGGCGGAGTCTGAAGTGTCATGAAGAACTTCCCGCCTAGATATTCATCCTTCTCTGCCCTACGCTTGCCCTGCTTCCATTTCTGAAATACATAAATTACGATAACTCTTCATACATTTGTGACTAGTGTCTAGTAACAGGCAAAACATGTAAACAGTGTAGACCAAAATCATAGGGTTCCTATTGGAGCCCTCAGACCAGGATATGAACTGTTCATATGATGGCTTCACAAATTGTTTTCCAATGGTCGTATCTGAAAAAGAATTCTTGCAGAAATACAACTTCAAAAGAAAATTAGCTTTATTAAAAAACTTGACTATGCTTAATCATTTAGAAAATCAAACGTTTTGAAATTGATATTTTAAAGACACTTCTAATTTACAATAGTAAACGTACCTTTTCATCTGTACAAGTAAGGAAATGGTTAAACACTTCTGATTTGGATAAGACTGGATGTCGACATACTCGGTCAATCCATTTCTGTAGACACTTCATCCGTGAATCAATAAACTCATCCTCATATCGACCTGCAAACATAAACAAAATTTCAGTTTAGAAGAAATCTATGTACATTATTTCTATATTTCCCTGCTTAATCCTTTCCTTCATAGGCTATTTTTAGAAACAACCTCTTTGAATAAATCTAACGTAAAGGAGCATTAACTAGAGAAAAGGATTTTTTTTTAGAATTTTGTAGTTTTTAAACCATTGTGATAAATAGAGCATTTGCTCCATAGGAGCAAATCACAATGGTTTCAAAAAATGATATTTATAGAGGTGCCAAAAGCGTCAATATGAGGGAAAGGTTTAACCATTTCCCTGTTCTATGTTTATTCCAAAAGTCAATACCTACTGAATATTCATTGATAAAATAGTTGTAAAGAAATGTGGAAGGTAGAACATTGTAGGCATTTTAGGAAGCAAAGAAACAGATCTATCAAATTCCATAAGCAAACAGAGTAGACCCTGATCAGACGGCTCCTCTAGGAGCCGTCTGATCTGGGTCTACTCTGTTTGCAAATGCGTGAAAACACGTTTATATGAGGGAAAGGGTTAATGGTACTCATAATAGATTTCTCTCTCAGAGACGATATAATAAGTACCAACAAGTTGGGGTCTGGTGAAGAAGTAAGAGATGTATGTTGATCAGTATGATTGTTATCTACATACCTGGAAAAAAACTAAAATAGGTAAATAAAGATTCTAAATATTTGTTTAACTTTTTACTAAATATCTGATCTTTATACTATAGAAACTTGTTTCAACAGGTGATGTTCTAAAAAGAATTCTCACAGACAGCGAAAACTAGGAATTGAAGATGTCCACAGGAAAATTATTCTAATGCAGTTGGTGAATAATGAAGAGAGAATAAAGATAACAATAAAACACTAGTACTTTTAACACATGTCTTTGCCATGGAAAACTTTGGTCGCCTTATAACAGAATATAGCATCTATCTAAAGTCAGGCAAAGGCAAAATCAGAAATTATACAGAGACGAATAAATCACTTAACCCTTTCCCTCATATAAACGTGTTTTCACGCATTTGCAAACAGAGTAGATCCAGATCAGACGGCTCCTAAAGGAGCCATCTGATCAGGGTCTACTCTGTTTGCTTGTGGAAATTGATAGATCTGTTTCTTTAGTTTGTAAAATGGCTACATTGTTCCACCTTCCATTTGTCATTATAAATATTTGTTCATAAATATTCAGCAGGTAGTGAAATTTGGAATAAACATAGAACAGGGAAAGGGTTAAGCCTGGACTCTATGCCACTGACAATGTTAAGATTAATAACTACACATTTTGTGGTAATGATCAGTCATATTAACCATTCTCTTGCTGAATTTTAAAAGACGTTTCTCCTTCTTTGACCATGTCCTGTTGTATAATTACATATATCTTCACTGTCTACAGATATTTCTCTGTGCAATCACTGCTGGTTGCGCAATCAAGTCGTAATTAGTGCAGACCCAGATGAGACAGCTCCTGCAGGAGCTGTCTCATCTGGGTCTGCACTATTTACAGGTAGGTACATGTATATTGATGTGAACAGCAAGAGAAGGGTTAATTCTTCACTAAATGAACATTCGTGCAAGAAATAATGGCTTAATAATATTAACCCTTTGCCAAAGGCAGGTAAAGGTTTTCAATTAGTAGACCCAGATCAAACAGCACCTGTAGAGCTATCTTATCTGGGTCTACTGTATTTGTGTAAATGTGTCTTAATTAACCCTTTCCTCCATAAATACGCCTTTCTACGCCTCTGTAATAGTCACTTCTTGAAACCATTGTGATAAATAGAGCATTTGCTCCATAGGAGCAAATGCTCTATTTTTCACAATGGTTTAAATACTACACAATTCTAATTTTTTCCTTTCCTCTAGTAAAATGCTCCTTTTTGGTAGATTCATTCAAAGAGGTTGGGTCTAAAAATAGCCTATGGAGGAAAGGGTTAACTAATAATGGGTTACAATTCATCTGTTTGTGATGAATATATATCACAATTTCACCTATGGCATGTCGGTGATGTACAAAGGTCTCATCTCAGGAGTGTAGGATTTTTCTCGCCTACTACATTTACGCTAGGTCTGAAAATGTTTGGGAATTTGGGAAGAAGGGAGGTAACTGGACAATATATCATAATTCAGTTTATACAGGGATACACTTACTGGTATAGATTGAGAACTCTTTATCTATTAACCCTTTCCTCCATTAATAATGTACGTCTTTCTACGCCTAAGTTGTAAAAATCACCTGTTGAAACCTTGGTGAAAAATAGAGCATTTGCTCCTATAGGAGCAAATGCTCTTTTTATCACAATGGTTTCAAACCACAAAATTCTAAGAGTTTACTTTTCTCTAGTTAATGCTCCTTTTCGGTAGACTTATTCAAAGTGGTTGGATCTAAAAATAGCCTATGAGGAAATGGGTTAATAAATTCCCTCAAATTGGCACCTTTTGACACCTCTGTAAAAGTCACTTTTTCAAACCATTATGATGAGTAGAGAATTGACTTCACAGGGAGCAAATGCTCCATCTATTACAGTTGTTTCAAACCTACACAATTCTAAGATTTTCCTTTTTTCTAAAATCGGTAATTTATGCTCCTTTCCAGTAGATTTATTTAAAGAGATTGGTCCTGAAAATAGCCTATGAGGGAATGGGTTAGTTGCCATTTGGCTACATTTTTCAATGTATATATTGTAATATGGTTGCAACCCTAACAAGAAACCTGGTGTCTTATCTGCATCAACACTATTTGAACAAGAGGGCCAAGATGGCCCTTAATCGCTCACCTGATTACCATAGATTTAAGATTTTGCCTGGGTAGCCCATGGTTAGGGTCAATATTGACCTTAGGGGCAATATATGAACAATGTTGATAGTGGATCATGAACAGTGAATCATGAGCAGTGGTTCTGCAGAACAAGAGTTTCAAAAATTTAGTCTATTGATTTGATCAAAACAATGATTCTGACCAATGAAGATTGGGCTAAAATGTGCCCTCTAAAGTATGTTTTCAAAGATTTAACCTAGTGACCTACTTTTTATTCCCACCCACCCATGATCACACTCAACCTTGATATCACCAAGACAAACACTCTGAGAAAGTTTGAGGAAGACTGGGCTAAAAATGTGGCCACTGGAGTGTAAACTAGATTTCTCTAAGATATGACCCAGTGACCTACTTTTTGACCTCACATAACCCACTTTCAAACTTGTCCAAGATTTTATAAGGACAATCATTCTGACCAATTTTCATGAAGATTTGGCTATAAATGTAACCTCTAGAGTGTTCACAAGGTTTTCCTACTATTTGACCTAGTGACCTAGTTTTTAACCCCACATAACCCACTTTCAAACTCGTCCAAGATTTTATCAAGACATCATTATGACTAAGTTTCATGAAGATTGGACAAAAAATGTGACCACTAGAGTGTTCACAAGGTTTTTCTACTGTTTGACCTAGTGACCTAGTTTTTAACCCCACTTGACCCACTTTCAAACTCGTCCAAGATTTTATCAAGACATTCATTCTGACCAAGTTTCATGAAGATTGGACTAAAATTGTGACCACTAGAGTGTTCACAAGGTTTTTCTACTGTTTGACCTAGTGACCTAGTTTTTAACTCCACTTGACCCACTTTCAAACTCATCCAAGATTTTATCAAGACATTCATTCTGACCAAGTTTCATGAAGATTGGACTAAAATTGTGACCACTAGAGTGTTCACAAGGTTTTTCTACTGTTTGACCTAGTGACCTAGTTTTTTACCCCACATGACCCACTTTTCAAACTCCTCCGAGATTTTATCAAGACAATCATTCTGACCAAGTTTCATGAAAATTGGGCTCAAAATGTGACCTGTAGAGGGTTCACAAGGTTTTCCTACTATTTGACCTCGTGACCTAGTTTTTAACCCAACTTGACCCACTTTCGAACTTGTCCGAGATTTTATCAAGACATTCATTCTGACCAAGATTCATGAAGATTGGACTACAATTGTGACCACTAGAGTGTTCACAAGCCAATTGTTGACGACGGACGACGGACGACGGACGACGCACGACGGACGACGGACGCCGGACATTCAAGTATCCCAAAAGCTCACCCTGAGCTTTGCTCAGGTGAGCTAAAAAGACATTTCAGTTACCACAACAACATGATAGAATTTTGAAAGTTTTACTGCTCTTTTTTTTTTTCAAATACCAAAACCTGCCTCGATAGTTTGGAGTTTTTCAGTTTACTGCTCTCATTGTTTTTAATACTAAACCTGTCTAGATAATTTAGGAGTTGACAGTAATAGAATTGTTGAAGAATTGATCAAATGCTGAAATTAATTTCTTGATACAGCATCAAGTGTAAAACCTTTACTTGATATGGATGGGTTTTTTGACACATTTGCAAACAGAGTAGATTCAGATCATACTGCTCCTGTAGGAACCATCTAATCAGGGTCTGCACAGTTCACTTATAAAATCATAAAGATCAGGGTCCATGCTCAAATCAAAGGCTCAAATCTGACCAATCAAAAGCTTGAGAACTAAAATCTGAACAATCAAAAGCTTGAGAACAAACTCAGACTCAGCTAAAAAGCTTTATAAGCATGGACCCAGATTCTACAGTGTCTGTCATAGTTAAAACTTTCCTTGTTCATAATGCCATTATAAAGAATCAGCTAATTAATATTCATAAAGTCACATGAATACTCATCAGATAAATGGTTAGCCCTTTCCTCCATAAATACGCTTTTCTACGCCTCTGTAAAAGTCACCTACTGAAACCATTTCGAAATTTGAGCATTTGCTCCTATAGGAGCAAATGCTCTATTTATCACAATGGTTTCAAACTACAAAATTCTAAAATTGTCCTTTTCTCTAGTTAATGCTCCTTTTGAGTAGATTCATTCAAAGATGTTGGATCTATAAATAGCCTATGAAGGAATAGGTTAAGGAAGGATTACGACTTATGATGATTACTTCATCAAAATGAAATCATTTTGAGACAATACAGTTATTAACCATTTGACTTAAATATGAGACCTTGATTCACATGGTCTTCTACTTGTCCGATTGCTTGTTGTGGATTATTATTTGAATTGCCCTAACATTTTTGTTTCTGCATAATAGCAGAACCTGTCATAAGCTGTCATTCATTTATTGAACACAGGAGTCTTAAAAAGCTGGTGGTTGTTTATAGCAGACCAAAAGTAATGCAGAAAGCTACTATAGAAGCTTTCTGCATTACTTTTGACCTATATTTAGCTACCACCTGCCATAATTAGACCTCTCTTTGATGGCCACTTAACCAATTCCCTCATATTGACGACTTTTGACGATTCTATAAAAGTCACTTTCTGAAACCATTGTGATAAATAGAACATTTGCTCCTATTTCTGAAACCATTGTGATAAAAATAGCCTATGATGTAATGGGTTAAGACTAGTTCTACTGTATAGTATCAGATCTGTATTACACAAATTATCCTAACTATTCAGACAACCAGTCTATTCAATATGAATTATTTGCTTCATGACATTTGAAAAGCATTAACATTGGTGGTCAATTATGATTTAGCGTCTGTCATATTAGTAAAATATTCATGACTGATGCCATCAGGGACTGCAAGACTAGTATTAACTGGTGTTAACTTACCAAGGAACCCCATCTTCCCTCATTACCCTAAGTATTCAGACTCCCAATCTCACCTCATTACTCTAAGTATTAGAACATCCAATCTCTCTAATATTACCCAAAGTAATCAGACACCAAATCTCTCCTTATTATCCTAAATATTCAGACACCCAATCTCCGCAATAACACCCCTAGTAATCAGACAACAAATCTCTCCTTATTATCCCAAGTACTTAGACACCCAATCTCCCTACTAAAACCCCAAGTAATCAGACACCAAATCTCTCTTTATTATCCCAAGTATTCAGACACCCAATCTCTCCTTAGTATCCCAAGTATTCAGACACCCAATCTCTCCTTATTACCCCAAAGTATTTGGACACACAAGCTCCCTTCCCTATATGTTTGTAAGACCGAATTTGGCACATTTAGATTACTTTGAAATTAGACTGACATATAAGCAGACAGTGAAGACCCTGAGCAAACTGGTCCTTCAACATCAGTTTAATCATATATACCCTATAAGCTTAACCCCTTCCTCCATAGGCTATTTTTAGACCCAACCTCTTTGAATGAATCTACCCAAAAGGAGCATTTACTAGAGAAAAGTGAAATTTTCGAATTGTGTAGTTTTGAAACCATTGTGATATCCTTTTCTGTAGATTGATTCAAAGAGGTTGTGTCTATAAATAGCCTATGGAGGAAAAGGTTTAAAAGGAAGTATATAGGTGGACCTATAAAGTGACAGCTCGCCTTTTGAATTCAGAACAATTGCAGATTTAACTGAAATTGTATTGTTTTCGTATTCATCTTCTATTAGTACAGAATAATATGGGTGCTATACATGGTACAATATAACAATTCTATATGCCCAATGTACGACAGGTACTGTTAGTTGTTTATTCTTGGCACCAACAGTTAGCTTCCTCCTTCACCAAACATTTTAATGATGAAGATTAATAGAAGTCAGTATGACAGTATGTCTTCTTCATTCTATGATGAAAACAATTTAACAAAATTGCTAATGAAAATATAACACGTCATATTTCTTAACCCTTTCGCTGTTTCCATATTCATGTGAGAAATTGTAAAATCATGAATAGCTGTAATAATAGGAGCCATCTGATCTGGGTCTACTCTGTTTCCAAATGCGTGAAAATGCGTTTATATGAAGGAAAGGGTTAAACTTATTTCACTCAGCGTTTTGCATGCTAGCAGCAAATTTGTGGCAACTTTTGCAAAAAAAAGTTTGAATCCAGATGAGATGCCAAATAACTGTCCCCTGAACATGAGTTCGAAAAACAATGGAGAATATCCACTTTAACCCTTTCCTTCATAAATACGCCTTTCTACGCCTCTGTAAAAGTCACTTCTTGAAACCATTGTGATAAATAGAGCATTTGCTCCTAAGGAGCAAATACTCTATCACAACGGTTCCAGAACTACAAAATTCTAAAAATTTCCTTTTCTCTAGTTAATGCTCCTTTTTGGTAGATTTATTCAAAGAGGTTGGATCTAAAAATAGCCTATGAGGTAATGGGTTAATAATTTGCAGCAGACAACAATATTGACACACAATTTCTTAGCATGCAAAGAGTAAATTAGATCACTACTCAATATTCTATTGTTGTGCAAAAGTTGAACTCTTTGCACGTAAATGGCGAAACTGTGATTACCTAGGCAGACAGTTTTGATCCTGATGAGACGCCGCATAATGTAGTGTCTCATCAGGATCCAAACTGTTTGTCACTTTGATCATATTTTTGCGAAGAAATGAGAGAAAATTTATTTTTAGAACTGAAGCAGACGACAATTGTTGCAGACGAAAAATTACTTAGCGTGCACAATTTTAAATCAATCTTTAGCACAAATGTAATCGTCTTGAATATCTGCTTCAGTGTTTAATTAATTGGATGTTTTTCCCTTCTTTTGATTTAAGCAATCTGTGTTGAAGTATACTGGTGCATTTCTAATGATACTGAAAATCATTTAGTACCTAACTTGGACCCATACAGTATGCAAAGGGGATCATAAATTTGGCCATTTATTGCTAAGTGCCAATTATCCTACATATTTTCCTTGTTTTGCATAAAAATATCTTTCATTTCTATATTTAATCTATTCAGTTTTTTTCCCTAGCAGCAAGAAAAATGCAAAACAACAAATGTCAAGTTAGATCCGAATAATGTGAAAAGAAGACCTCCATAGCTTGAGTTTACTTTGCGTGAATCAATTTCATATTTAACCTACATGTATATCCCCCACTGAATTCTGTCCCTTCAAATACCTGCTGCATTTTACCTCATAGAAAATATATAAGTAATCTGTACACCACATTTTGTATATATTTCTTACAGTGGGGAAACCAGTTTGACGCCCGTCCTCCCACACACTACCCCCGCTCAACAACATATGCCATTCTAATAACCAGAATGTTTCCGGTTAAAATATTTGTAGCTATCAATTTTTGCTGACAAAAGTTACAAAGTGTTGGAAGGGTAACTTTTTTGGTACATTGTCTCAGTTTCTAGCTATATTTGTTGGATTGTTAGACTGGGAGGAATAGTTGCTAACGGCTCTTTTGTGAACAATAAACAAAACAAAATTTCTACAGTTACTTAACCTTTTGGTACTGTAGTGTCCCATAAAAAAGCCAAAGCAAACAGTGTAGACCCAGATCAGAGGGCTCCTTCAGGAGCCCTCTGATCTGGGTCTACACTGTTTGCTGAACCCATCATTGTCATTGGCAAGTATATTGTTTGCTGTCCTTCAATATGAAAGTGGATGGGTTCCAGAATAAGATCTGAACGGGGTTTTTCTTAACTCTTTCCCCCATAGGCTATTTTTCAGACCCAACCTCTTTGACTGAATCTACCCAAAAGGAGCATTTACTAGAAAAAAGTAAAATTTTAGAATTTTGTAGTTTGAAACCATTGTGATAAATAGAGCATTTGCTCCTAAAGGAGCAAATGCTCTATTTATCACAATGGTTTCAATAGGTGAGTTAGGTGAGGCATAGAAAAGCGTATTTATGGAGGAAAGGGTCAAATAACATGGGAATAAATGGGTTAATGCATATCATTCAAAATGTTACAGAAACATAAAAGTAAGGGCCATAATCATGTATGGAACAACTGAAGCGATTTACATGACTATCACACATCACCAAGATACAATGGCCACAAACATGTGTGTAAAGTTTGGTATGGAATGGACAAATACTTTCCAAGAAAGAGTCCGAAGAAGATATTTTTAAAGTCCTTTTTGCAAATAAAGGGCTGCAACTCCTAAACCACTGAAGCGATTTACATGGCTATCAAACTTGACCAAGATATAAACTGGACTCAAACATGTGTGTAAAGTTTGGTGTGGAATGGACAAATACTTTCCAAAAAAGAGCCCGGACAAATTCTTCTAGATGTGTGTACAGTACATACGTACATGCATACATACGTGCGTACATACATATGGACAAGGGCAACCCTATATCGTATGCCACCACTATGTGGGAGCATAACAAACAAACTTAATTGTTGTTGGGTGTGTCAGTCTGTAAGTAGAAATACATGTAGCATTTACAATATTTTATTTCGCTTATTGCCTGTCTATAACACAGTCATGTTATCACATACTCTTGATTATCGACAAGATAATAAAGGACTGAACAATGGATTTATTAAAACTAATATCAACTATACACAGGTCAAGAATTCAGTGCGCACCTTAATTTCAAATAAGAGAAATATCTATGAAATCAAAACATCAAAATGCAACCACGAATATGAAACACAGCAGAACCCCTCTAATGTGACCGCTTCTTGAATAAACATTTCTGCCTTTTTAAGCAGGTGGTTGCTTAATGCAGGATGAAAGTTATGCAGGAAGCTCCTATAGGAGCTTTCTGCATAACTTTTGTCCTGCATTAAGCTACCACCTGCCTCTGCCTCCAAGAATTATGCCCATTTTTGGTGGTCGCATTAGAGGGGTTTTATTGTAGTCTGAAATTCGAAAAAAAAAAGGTGAGCTATAATCATGGTCTACAATGTTTACATAAATCCTATTATCACCAATACATTTTGTATACCGGACAAGTCTCAGCTACAGGGATGTGTGCTATTGCATGTATATGGTGTGGAGGGTGGTGCGTATCTGGTACACAGTGACTGACCTGCTCTGGCTGTAGCTGATGGGTTTAGGGCCCCTAAGGCCGCTGAAAAGGGAGCACAGTCCACATGGGCCAGGTTATGAGAGTCTAACTCTTAACACATGTGACTGGATGCTTAAATCATAACAAATATATATGAACTGACCTAGTATATACCTAGAGAATAGTAATGCTTCTTGTATTATTGCCTGATAAAATGGTAATTGTCGAGGCAATAAAAGGATTCCATTATATCATAAGCAAACAGAGCAGACCCTGATCATCATCAGATGGCTCCTATAGGAGCCATCTGATCTGGGTCTACTCTGTTTGCAAAGGCATAGAAAGTAATATTCATGTGGGCAAGGGTTAATACCCAACTGACTCTATTTACACTAGGACATGTACTCATTTTTAACCCCTCATAAAAACATAGACATTAGTATTGATCAGCAGCAATGCACTATTATTTCAAAGGCTAAAGTCATAGGCTCATAGCAATAAATTCTCTCATCAATTAATCTTCTCATCAATTATTTCGAGTGCTCTACACTTAACCTTTAGCATGCTACATATGACTAATTGTGTGATAATCTTTACAAATGGTTTAGATACAGATGAGATGCTGAGTATTCCGTCTCCGTCAGAACTGTTTGGTGATCAGGAAAATATAGGTTGTATTTAACCTTTTCCTTCATCTGCTATTTTTAGACCCAACCTCTTTGAATGAATCTACCGGAAAGGAGCATTTACTAGAGAAAAGTAAAATTTTAGAATTTTGTAGTTTGAAACCATTGTGATAAATAGAGCATTTGCTCCTATAGGAGCAAATGCTCTATTTATCACAATGGTTTCAAGAAGTGGTTATTACAGAGGCGTAGAAAGGCGTATTTATGGAGGAAAGGGTTAAAACCACAAGCAGACCAGAACTTGAGCATACAAACATTTCCCAGACAGCTCAACACTAACCTTTCCCCACTAACCCTTCCATACTATGCAAATACATGCATTTGTGATAATTTTTTGTGTAAAGAGTTTTCATCCAGATCAGAAGCCACGTAACATGACTCTTTATCAGGATCTATACTGTATGACACAGACAATTTTTTAAATGTCGTCTGCAATCCAAATTTTGTTAAATCATTCAGTACAATAATGAAATGAGAGAAATAAATGCAAATTTCAAGAGAATAAAGCACATATATAGAAATAGAGAATGAGACAAAAAGTCAAGTCCCTGATCAGACGCCGCCTTGAAAAGGCGGCATCTGATCTGGGACTGCACTATTTGTCGTGGTGCATTTATGCGACTGCGGCGGTGAAAGGGTTAAAGCAGGCAACACCATTTGCTCACACACAGAGTAACCAAGTGTTACAAATGGTTAACCCTTTCAGTGTAAGAAACAAGTTACTAATGTCCTTTGCAAACAGTGTAGACCCAGATGATACGGCTCCTCTAGGAGCCCTCTTATCTGAGTGTGCACTGTTTGCCATTACACTTTTTTTTAAAAAAAACAACATCCCTGAATATTCATGGTAAGCTTGACCTGTTTAAATTCTGTAATAGTTCATAAGAAATATTTAACCCTTTCCCTGTTCTGTTTATTTCAATACCTACTGCATATTCATAGCCAAAACAGTTATAATGAAATATGGAAGGCTGAACATTGAACCCATTTTAGAAACTAAAGAAACAGATCTTTCGAATTCCATTAGCAAACAGAGCAGCTTGATCTAGGAGCCATCTGATCTGGGTCTACTCTGTTTGCAAATGCGTGAAAATACCATTTATATGAGGGAAAGGTTTAAGGGGGCTCATATTACCAGCATGTCTAGGGAGCAACATCCTGGTAGGTCACAGTAACTGGTTCAAAGTCCACTAAGAGCAATCAGTGCTATCTTAACTCTTTACTCCATGAATATTCATGTGACAAATACTATATGTACATGTATGTATATGTATATTAATTCGCCGAATTTTTGTATTGGCATATGAAAAAGAAAACCTTTGATCATAACAAAAACTATAGAATCAGATCCATATAATTCCATAAGCAAACAAAGCAGACCCTGACCAGGGGGCTCCTACAGGAACAGGTTGATCTGGGTCTACTCTGTTAGCAAAGGCGTTAAAAAGCATATTTAAGGAGTAAAGGGTTAAGCATGTAGACAAAACTGTAGATAATTAGTCTCGGAGAGGCCGATCTAATGATTATGAATTGGCAGAGACCTTAAGAACTATTTTGTCTAGTTTTCTTAACTCCTTCCTCCATAAATACGCCTTTCTACACCTCTGTAATAGTCACTTCTTGAAACCATTGTGATAAATACAGCATTTGCTCCTATAGGAGCAAATGCTCTATTTATCACAATGGTTTCAATACTAAACAATTCTGTCATTTAACTTTTTTCTAGTAAATGCTCCTTTTCGGTAGATTCATTCAAAGAGGTTGGGTCTAAAAATGGCCTATGAGGGAATATGTTAAACAGGCCTCCTATCTACAGCTAGTCAGATAGATTTATTTAGCATCTAAATTGCCTATGTCTAGAATGTTTTGTATCAATTGCTACAACCTAGTTCGACCTTGAGCACTCTACCGACTTTTGCAAACAATTTGGATCGCGATGAGATGCCGAATAATTGGGCGTCTCATCAGGATCCAAACTGGTTATCACTCTGATCATATGTCTAGCATGAAATAGAAGGAAAAAAAATCTTATTTTAAGCATTGAAGCTGCGAACAACATTTGCAGACGACAATTGCTCAGAGTGCATAAGTTTAATCATTGACAATGTCAGTTTTATAAACACCTTATCTTCCCATCCCAACATATCCTATCAATATCAATTTGCTGTATCAATGAGTGTCTCTCAACTTTTATCATACAGTATATGTTTGCTGACTCAAATCTTGGTCTGCCTTATATACAGAAAACATAATCTATATCATGTTTATGATACAACCTTAGTATAAAGCAATATGGATCCTAATGAGATGCCGTGTTTAACTTAGTGTCTCATCTGGATCCTAGTTGTTTGCCGAGGTAATCACAAATTCACTCACTGTATGCTAAAGGTCTACACTTTTTGTCCTGCCTTGACTTCATGTGACATAAGCCAGTGCTATCTATCCTTAATAGACTTCTTGAGTGAAAATCCTGGACATTTACAACTGACAAACCATGTGGATCATGTTGGTTAAATACCACACCGTACCCTGTTCAAATACCAAACCTCTCCTTCTTACCCTAAGTACTTGGACACAAAGACACACAAGCTCCCCTATATATGAGTTTGTAAAACTGACTAAATCAATTTGACAATTTTAAAATAGACCCGCATATAAGCAATTAGTGTAGACCCTGATCAAACTGCTCCTGAAGGAGCAGTTTGATCTGGGTCTGCACTATTTGCCTAAGTGTGTCTGTCCAAACACTTCAATACCCATGCAACCTTAAACATCACACACCTTGTCCAGATCAATAACAGGCAATGTTAGTCCCATGGTAACTTTGTTTAACCCTATCCTCAATAAATACGCCTTTCTACGCCTCTGTAAAAATCTACGCCTCTGTAAAAATCACTTTTTGAAACCATTGTGATAAATAGAGCATTTGCTCCTATAGGAGCAAATGCTCTATCTATCACAATGGTTTCAAACTACAAAATTCTAAATTTTTCCTTTTCTCTAGTTAATTCTCCTTTTCGGTAGATTTATTCAAAGTGGTTGAATCTAAAAAATAGCCTATGAGGGAATGGGTTAAATCAAATTTGACTTAACCCATATCTTACTGATCTGGAACTATTTTATATTCTGTTCATTTAAGGTTTCATGAAATTACTGACCAAGTATTACACAGCTTGGATCCTTATAAGATGCCAGTTTACTAGGTATCTGATCTGGATCCAATCTGTTTGCAACTGCCAGCCAGGTTATGCTTGGCATGATTAAGAGTTAAAAGTGCTGATTCTCTCATATGGATTATTTATTTATGTTTTTATTTATCTCTAATCCAAGTACATAAAAAAGGTCTTTAAGACAGGTGGCAGCTTAATGCAGGGTGGAAGGCATGCAGAGAGCTCCCAGAAAGTTCCCTGCTTGACTTTTACCCTGTGTTAAGTGGTCATAAAAGTTCAGTTTAAATTTGTATACAAATTAAATCAAAGTAGAATTTCATAGTCTAAACATTATAAAATACTTTTAAAACATAATCAGCTTCACATGATTATGTAAAGAATGAAAAAAGTGTTTTGATCACAATGGCTGAAATCATGACATGTTAAATCTGAGAGAGATAGAGTGGAAAAACAATATAACAAAAGAAACTAAATAAAAGACACAAAAACCAGTATCAAGGGAAAAGGGGCACTGTGAGATTTGTAAACTGCGTAGAACAAGGTCAACCAGATTTTTTCAAACAAGAGGATACAGAGAAACCTGGGCGCAATGCCCTACTCTTATTATCAACAGAGTTTCTCTGGTTCTTTTAGATGCCCAGTTTAACCCTTTCCCTCATAGAAACATGTTTTCACCCATTTGCAAACAGAGTAGACCCAGATCAGACGGCTCCTAGAGGAACCGTCTGATCAGAGTCTACTCTGTTTGCTAATAGAGTTTGATAGATCTGTTTCTTTGCTTTCTAAAATGTCTACAATGTTCCACCTTCCATATTTCTTTATAACTATTTTCTTAATGAATATTCATTAGGTATCGGAATTTGAAATAAACATAGAACAGGGAAAGGATTAAAGCACTTATACATCTGGGCATCTAAAAGAACGAGAGAAACTCTGTCAAAACTTTGTAGCATGTAACAATTCTCGCAATCTTAGTATAACAGAAACGGTCATAATTTTTTATTAATGACAATTGCATGTTTGAATTACAATAGTTTCAATTGTAAATCTTTCGTAAGACGAGTTCAATGTTCTTCACTGTTTACAAATGGTCTTGGTGCCTCTTTTCACAAGACACAGCTCATATCATTGAAACAAACACTCCCATCTATTTCTAGAAACGCTGCCACCATCATCCATTCAATGACTAAATTTAAATTACGTTTCAAACTGCTCCGTCTTTTTGAAGGGTCGGCTGCAAGGCACATATAGAAAATAGCTAAGTAATGAATGAGCAAGAAGCCACAGTGCTAGAAACATCTTGGTTATACATCGGCTACCATTAACACTACAGCTAATGAACCTTTAGCCTGCTGGAACAAATAATTATACATTAACCCATTACCTCATAAGCTATATTTAGACCCAACCTCTTTGCATAAAACTGCCGAAAAGGAGCATTTACTAGAGAAAAGGAAAAACTTAGAATTGTGTAGTATTGAAATCATTGTGACAAATAGAGCATTTGCTCAATGGGAGCAAATGCTCTATTTATCACAATGGTTTCAAAAAGTGACTTTTACAGAGGCGTCAAAAGGCGTCAGTATGAGGGAATGGGTTAACCCTTTCCCTGTTCAATGTTTATTCCAAAAATTTCATGGACAAAATAGTTCTAATGAAATATGGAAGTTGAACATTGTATTAACATTTTAGAAACTAAAGGAACAGATCTATCAAATTCCATTAGCAAACAGAGCAGACCCTGATCAAACTGTTCCTAATAGGAGCCATCTGGTCTGGGTCTTCTCTGTTGAAAATTGTTTATATTAGGGAAAGCTAGGGTTAAGCAATTTAAAATTTTAACATGTTGATCAAATTCAGATTTCAAAGTTTCATGTTCTTTCTTCCTTGAAGTAAATAGTTTTTAAGCATTATTTTTGCCCTGCATTAAGCAGCTGTCTGCTTCTACAGACTCATATATATTAATCAATTATGTGCTCAAAGTAGCGAGACTTGACTGTTGTTTTTTCTGTACAATATTCCTTTTTCAATTTCGACTTCTTGATTCTTGTATACATGTTCTTATGTACCAATCTATTCTAACATTTGGTTAATCAGTTTTTTCTATCAATTAATAGTAACTATATATACAGTATTATATAAACTATCTAGTATTATTCAGCTGAAGATGTTTTATGTAATGTTACAATATTAAACTACAGTTATATCTAGTCTACACTAAATATATGGATAGAGAGAAAGCTTCATACAAATATCATGACCTGATAGATATACAGTAAAACCTCTCTATAATGGCCACTCAATTGTGTTAATTAGTTGGTATTTAGGGCTGGTGGCTGCTTAAAGCAAGATGAAAGTAAAACAGAACGCTCCTATAGGAACGTTCTGTTTTACTTTCACCTTGCTTTAAGCAGCCACCTACCTTTAACACAAAATACTTGATGTAATATAGTGGCCATTATAGAGAGGTTTTACTGTACATGTATTTTGACTATGGGGCTTTTGCAAAACTTATTCTTTACAACTTGCATGGAATTCCAATTTTATTGTAATATTAAGTAAAAAATTGTCTTTACTTTCATTCATAAAACTGAACCAGTGAGTAAAATAGTTTTGATCCAGATGAGATCATATTTTAAATTGGGGTCTCTTCTGGATCAAAATTGTTTGCAACAGCCATATTTAATTTACCCATACCATGCATTTGAAGTTTTGCCCAAGATCAAATTGTCGTGCATCAGAAAACTGCATTTTGCTAAATTACAAGCCCTTATCTCACTAATTGGAACCAGGCTCTCATTTGTTCAAATAAATTGTCAACCTTAAGCAATCTGTGGGGGAAAATGTGATATTATAATACAATTTAGATTATAAGTGGAATGCAAAGTAACTCAGAATCTCAGTAGGATCCAATTGTATGGCACTAGAACTATGTATTTATCCCTTTATTCCATGAACATTCATGTTAGAAATAATGACATCATGAATATTAATTAGATTAATTTTTAAAATGATTTATTAAAATTAATGAACTTTTCAATAAAACAGAAACTGTAGAATTAGATTGTGTTATTCTATAAGCAAACAGAGCAGACCCTGAGCAGACGGCTCCTATAGGAGCCGTCTGATCTAGGTCTACTCTGTTTGCAAAGGCATAGAAAGGCGTATTTATGGAGCAAAGGGTTAAATAAATAAGCCTGTTAAAGGGTCACATTTACAGAGACAAAACTCTTGAATAAAAAGCTGAAGCAGATAGCATAGGTCTGAAAATATACGTAGCAAGCTAAGAATTGAACACAGGGGCAAATTGTTTTATCTCTATTACACGTATCCACCTGATACAAAAAGGCTTTAATTAAAACAAGATGAAAGAAAGTCAGACCTTAATAGGAAAGGATAAGATAAGGCAAATTTAAGATAAAGAAAGAAGGAACAAGAGGGTCGTCACGGGTGACAAATGCCCCCAAAGTGTTTGACACTGAAATGCATTTTGGTGGAAAAACAATACAATGTAATGCAGGTGTAACATGAAATTTTGATGCTGTTAAAAATGACACAGGAGTGAGTTCTTAACATTAGAAACAGAACCTTTGACGATTATGATAGCTAAGAAAAGAGCCAAGCGTCAAAACTTAGTTAAAAAGGACCCTAAGTCATTCTCAACGTTAAAAAGGACCCTGGGTTGATTGTCAACGTTTAAGGTATAGGAGATATGCTCTGGACAAGCTTTTTGTATCTGGTAAGATAAAGGAGATATGCTCCGGACTGTAAAATTGAGGTCAAAGGTGAAGGTCAAGGTCAGTGATCTGAAAATGGTACATGACTCTCCCCCATCCCAAGATGAACTCACAAACCAAATTTGGATTCCGTAGTTGGTAAGGTATAGGAGAAATGCTCCAGACAAGCTTTGTGTAAAATCTAGGTCAAAGGTCAAGGTCACAGTGACCTGAAAATGGTACGCGACACACCGCCATCCCAAGATAAACTCACACATTAAATTTGGAATCCGTAGCTGGTAAGGTATAAGAGATATTCTCTGGACAACCTTTTTTGTAAAATCGAGGTCGAAGGTCAAGGTCAAGGTCACAGTGACCTGAAAATGGTACGTGACACTCCGCCATCTGAAGGTGATCTCACAAACCAAATTTGGAATCCGTATCTGGTAAGGTATAGGAGATATGCTCTGGACAAGCTTTTTGTAAAATCGGTCAAGGTCAAGGTTAAGGTCATAGTGACCTGGAAATGGTACATGACATTCCGCCATCCCAAGATGAACTCACACACCAAATTTGGAATCTGTAGCTGGTAAGGTAAAGGAGATATGCTCCGGACAAGCTTTTTGTAAAATCGGTCAAAGGTCATGGTCAAGGTCACAGTGATCTGAAAATGGTATGCGACACTCCTCCATCCAAAGATGAACTCACACACCAAATTTGGTATCCTTAGCTGGTAAGGAATAGGAGATATACTCCGGACAAGCTTTTTGTAGCTGGTAAGGTATAAGCGGTTTTTAAAATCGAGGTCAAAGGTCAAGGTCAAGGTCACAATGACCTGGAAATGGTACGCGACACTCCGCCATCCCAAGATGAACTCACACACCAAATTTGGAATCTGTAGCTGGTAAGGTAAAGGAGATATGCTCCGGACAAGCTTTTTGTAAAATCGGTCAAAGGTCAAGGTCAAGGTCACAGTGATCTGAAAATGGTACGCGACACTCCTCCATCCCAAGATGAACTAACACACCAAATTTGGAATCCTTAGCTGGTAAGGTATAGGAGATATACTCCGGACAAGCTTTTTGTAGCTGGTAAGGCATAAGCTTTTTTTAAAATTGAGGTAAGGTGATCTCACAAACCAAATTTGGAATCCGTATCTGGTAAGGTATAGGAGATATGCTCTGGACAAGCTTTTTGTAAAATCGGTCAAGGTCAAGGTTAAGGTCATAGTGACCTGGAAATGGTACATGACATTCCGCCATCCCAAGATGAACTCACACACCAAATTTGGAATCTGTAGCTGGTAAGGTAAAGGAGATATGCTCCGGACAAGCTTTTTGTAAAATCGGTCAAAGGTCATGGTCAAGGTCACAGTGATCTGAAAATGGTATGCGACACTCCTCCATCCAAAGATGAACTCACACACCAAATTTGGAATCCTTAGCTGGTAAGGAATAGGAGATATACTCCGGACAAGCTTTTTGTAGCTGGTAAGGTATAAGCGGTTTTTAAAATCGAGGTCAAAGGTCAAGGTCAAGGTCACAATGACCTGGAAATGGTACGCGACACTCCGCCATCCCAAGATGAACTCACACACCAAATTTGGAATCTGTAGCTGGTAAGGTAAAGGAGATATGCTCCGGACAAGCTTTTTGTAAAATCGGTCAAAGGTCAAGGTCAAGGTCACAGTGATCTGAAAATGGTACGCGACACTCCTCCATCCCAAGATGAACTAACACACCAAATTTGGAATCCTTAGCTGGTAAGGTATAGGAGATATACTCCGGACAAGCTTTTTGTAGCTGGTAAGGCATAAGCTTTTTTTAAAATTGAGGTCAAAGGTCAAGGTCAAGGTCACAGTGACCTGGAAATGGTACGCGACACTCCGCCATCCTAAGATGAACTCACACACCAAATTTGGAATCTGTAGCTGGTAAGGTAAAGGAGATATGCTCCGGACAAGCTTTTTGTAAAATCAAGGTCAAAGGTCAAGGTCAAGGTCACAGTGACATGAAAATGGTACGCGACACTCCCCCATCCCAAGATGAACTGACACACCAAATTTGGTATCCGTAGCTGATGTGACAAAGGAAATATACTCCGGACAAAAGGTACACACACCCACACACACACACACCCACCCACCCACCCACACACCCACACACCCACACACACCCACCCACACACGCACGGTGCGATCACTATATGCCGCCAAAGCCTAGCTTTGGGGGCATAAAAACAGTCATAGACATGAAACGAGATAAAGAGATGAGGAGGCAGAGACAGAGATAGAGAGAGGGAGAGAAGGGAGAGACAACAAGTATAAGCTTTGTTATCAATTGTGTATCTCCAAAGACGTCAAAAGGTGTATCTGTCGGGACCATGGATGAGACAGATAGCTTAACCCTTTCCTCCATAAACACGCCTTAAATCTACGCCTCTGTAATAGTCACTTCTTGAAACCATTGTGATAAACATAAGAGCAAATGCTCTATTTATCACAATTGTTTCTATACTACACAATTATAACATTTCCCCTTATTCTAGTAAATGCTCATTTTCGGTATATTCATTCAAAGAGGTTGGGTCTAGAAATAGCCTATGAAACAGGTAGCTAACCAGTTACAGGTAAACATTGTTGTTCAAATATAATCAAATGTAATGTATTATAATAACCACCCCAGGGTGTAACATATTTCAAAACGAGCTACTTGCCTTTTATACATGAATGGATGCTTAATGAAGAATGAAAGTAAAGCAGAACCTGCGTAGGGAAGATTTCTGCACTGCTTTCAGCCTGCATTAAGCTACCAACCGTAAATTTGAAAAACCTGTATTTCTTTCTTTAATAGTTATTATATAGGAATTTTAGCTGTTTTATTCATCGGTATTCACCCCAGTCCAACCCCCCCCCCCCCCCTCACCCCACACCCACACTGTGACACAAACACCCCACACCCCTCTCCAGAGGTAAGGGATGTTTACTAAAGTAGAGTGTTTATAAGGAAGAAAGCAGAAATTGTAAATATTATGAGGTAAAGTGAAATTTCAAACAAGTTTTGTTTGAGTTATTATATGTAGGGCTTCATCTCTTTGCATGCTATTAAAGGAAATGTCAACTCCATTGTTTATTTCAATTTTCAAAGTGATAATTTCTCCAAAACACGACCAGATTTTAAACCAGTTTGAATCCTAATGAGATACAAAACTACTTGGTTTTCTCATTTTGAGCCAAGCTGTTTGAAAAGATGACTTGCCAACAGCATACAAGAGATGTTAAATTGAAATTGTGCAAAATGAGTATAAGTGACAAAATGCTCTGTGTTCAATTCAGCCCTAGAAGTGCCATATAAAACTGAGATAGCAGTAGAAACTTTGATTACTTTCAAGATACACTTCTATTGCATTATAGAATGGATCCCAGCCAAAGTAAACAGTTTAGAGCATTCTGGTCTCGATCTAAACTATCTCCGAATGAGTGTAACATGAACATCTCCGACAGTTTGTATGACATTTCACTAGGCCGCAGCTCCATTAACCATTTACTCCATAAATCAACATGCAAGAAATAATGACACCATCAATATTTTATAATGGCACATGAACACAGAAGTTTCTGAACATGGCAGAAACTGTAGAATCATATCTATATTACTTCATAAGCAAACAGAGTAGACCCTGATCAAATGGCTTCTACAGGAGCCGTCTGATCTGGGTCTACTCTGTTTGCAAAAGGCATTTTTATGGAGTAAATGGTTAAGCTTGTATATTGGCTATGATAAGTTTTGTCAAAGCACATTAAGGTTTGTCTTATGGGTGGCTATCACTCCACACGCCATGGACTGTGCACCTACCTGAGAGGGCTTTGTCCGGGAGGGGTGGGATAGGTATACAGGTAAACTTGTTCTCCAGTTGTACGTGCAACCAGTCAAAGTGTTTGTAACGACGGCTCACTTGAATGTTACTGAACTGAAATACAGAAAAACAGAACTGGATTAAACAACAGTTGTTCGTAAGAACATGTATGCCCAAAATGGCAGCCAGCCTATAATTTTGACACTTTAACCCTTTCCTTCATATAAATGCATTTTCACACAGAGCAGACCAAGATCAGAGGCTCCTATAAGAGCCCGGTATTGGTAGAAAGTGTAGTCGGATCTATTGCAATTTAATAAGCAAACAAAGCCGACCCTGATTAAACAGCTCCTACAGGAGCTGTCTGATTTGGATCTACTCTGTTTGCAAAAGTGTGAAAGAAAGGGTTAACCCTTTCCCTGTCCTACTTTTATTACAAACTTCAATACCTACTGAATACAAAATAGTTTATAATGAAATATCTAAGGTGGAACATTGTAGCCATTTTAGAAACTGCAGAAACAGATCTTATCAAATTCTGTTAGCAAACAGAGTAGACCCTGATCTGGGTCTACTTTGTTTGCAAATGCGTGACAACACGTTTATATGAGGGAAAGGGTTAGGAGTAATTTGGGTATTCTGCTTGTTGTAAAGAAGTCAAATGTAGTTGCTTTATGGTGTTCAATATAAATGTACAGCGTTTCGTAAGAACAAACTCAAGTAAACAGGTGTACCATTTACACTTACACTTGTCTATGCTTTTGCAGAGAGAGTAGACCCAGATCAGACAACTCTTAAAGGCAGAGCTCCATATAAAATGCGTTAATTAAAACATTTTCAAGAATAACTCCCTTATTTCTCCACCAAACCCTATACTGTGACCACTCTTTAGAATCGTCTCTTCGAGACGATTCTAAAGAGTGGTCACAGTATAGGGTTCGGTGGAGAAATGACATTTTAAGTATTTGGGTACACAGTCTCTGTAAAGGAGCCACCTGATCAGGGTCTGCTCTGTTGGCTTATGATATAATATAGATTTTTACAGTTTCTGACATGGCCAACCATTTCTCAGTGTATGTGCTATTACAACAACTAATCTTATAATCTAATTAATATTCATTATGTTATCATTATTTAGTATAGGAACATTCATGGAGTGAAAGGTTAAACTACAGCATGGTCAAATTGATGTAATCTACTTTAATAACCCTTTCCTCCATAAATATGCCTTTCTACGCCTCTGTAATAGTCACTTCTTGAAACCATTGTGATAAATAGCACTATTTACCACAATGATTTCTATACTACACAATTCTAACATTTTCCTTTTCTCTAGTAAATGCTCCTTTTCGGTAGATTCATTCAAAGAGGTTGGGTCTAAAAATAGCCTATGGAGGAATGGGTTAACAAACTGTTTGGATCCAGATGAGAGTTTGAGCAATTCTGCATCTCATTAGGATCCAAACTATATCATGTGCTGATAAAATTTGTATTAACGAAAATGAATATACCTAATAAATTGAAAATGAAGTGGACAAAATTGTGTGCAAACAAAACAATTGCTCCGTATGTCAAAGGTGACAAGTGTGCAAAAAGATGCAGTCTAACTACAATTGAACTTCGATATCTCGAACTTCAAGGGACCATACAAATTATTTCGAGATATCAGAGGTTCGAGTCATCCAATATCTAATCTGAACAACTTCTCAAGTTCTTAGCTTAATGCAGGTCGAAATTAATGCCGAAAGTTCCTATAAGACCTTTCAGCATTACTTTCGACCTGCATTGAGCTGTCATATGTGTTTCTTGATATGCGTAGTGATACATTTTAGAATAATTCTGTATTGTAAATTTTGGAAGGACCGAACTTTTAGTTTGATTTATCCGAAGTTCGATTTATCTGAGTTCGAGATATCGAAGATCAACTGTAGTTACCAACTGGTTAGACTATATATTTTTGTACACTAAATAACTGTCTCAAAAATTTGTCGTTTGCTGAAATTCTAACAAACAACTTTCCATTTCTCCTATAAAAATACAGAGTATCTAAAAGGTTTGGGTCATGATTGGGTATCAAGTTATATGGCTTCTCATCTCAATCAAAAGTGTTTAAATAGATTATCTTGGATATGCTACCTGTCTACCAGAATTCTAGTAAAGAAGAATTTAGATACTTTTAGGCAGGTGGCTGTTTAAGCTGCCATCTGTCCTCAAGTGATATTTATAATAAATTCAACTTCTGGTTTAGAGGAGATTTACAGTATACATTTTGTACTGGATGTAAGCTATACTCACAGACGGGGTTATAGTGTATGCAATAAAGCTCTTCAGCCCTCGTAGCTTGCTCTCTTTCTTTGGTGACCTCACTGTACATGTATATGGCTGGTCTGTTGATTCCCATTCTACACCATCACCCATCTCCTATTTAATAAAACATATACTTTAAAACCTTTTAAAAATGATTTCGTTTTTCTCAAAAGTGAGTGGTACATCATTGTTCAATGATAAAGTACATTTAGGGTTCAATGATAACGTATGCAATGATTTATTACAGATTCTGAATGACAAACAGTGCAGAACCAATGTTACAAATTCGTAAGTATTATGCCTGTCATCTGTGACATACCACAGATACATGTATCGACATATACATAATACTGGACTGCTATAAATATTGTATATAGACAGTTAATCAATTTTAGTCAATCAATTGACTGGTTACACATTCACTCTACAGTAACATCTCTCTATAACAACCACTTAATTACATCAAGTATCGAGTATCTTTGTGTTAAAGACAGGTGGCTGCTTAAAGCAAGGTGAAAGTAAAACAGAACGCTCCTGTAGGAGCGTTCTGTTTTACTTTCAACTTGCTTTAAGCAGCCACCTGGCCTAATTACCAACTAATTAAGACAACTTAGTGGTCGTTATAGAGAGGTTTTACTGTATCTTGTATAAATATTAATGGAGTAAATGATAAATTTTGTAACAGAATCTTGAAGGAAAAACAGTGCAGACCCTGATCGGAGGGCTCTTCTAGCTTTCTGAACTGGGTCTACATTGTCTGCAAATGTTTGTACACTAATTTCCCGCACTCAAAGGATAAACTACAAAAAAAATTCAATGCAAACTTCCTACAATGTCATAAGAACTTACTATAATTCTGATAAGGTCCGCCTCTGATACATTGCCGGTAAAATTGCCCATCATGAAGGCCTCCCCTCCAGCTTTGGCAAATTGGGAGAATCTGAAAACACAAAGTAAAGGATTAAAAGTCAAAAACTGGAAGTAAAACTAATTATGCAGAAAAGGACTACAACACATAATCAGATATGGTCAAGGTTTCTTCTATAACACTTTCCCTTATATAAATGTGTTTTCACACAGTTGCAAACAGAGTAGACCCAGATCAGACAGCTCCTATAGGGCAGTAATCCCAATGCTTGTGCCATTCAGGCACACTGCAGAACAACATGGACCATAATGTTTTAAATATACAGGATTGAGTACTGGCCCCGTACTAGATTGTAGCTGTTTTGATGGTAAACAGGTGTGTAGTTTTATTGAGATACCTGTACCGACGTCAAAACTGTGTAAAAATTTAATTTTTTTGCAAAAGGACAAAGTTCAGGATAAGAACACTAAGGCCATACCTAATTTTTTTTTGGTCTTAAAAAACAGATCAGCTAAGAATTGCAGATTCTAAAATTTTTGTTCAATCTTTATGAAGCCTCTCATGTCATGACCAGTGAGCAGGTGAAATTTCTTTGCCTTATTTTGTTCAGTATGTTCAAAAGAAGATTAAATGCACTTTTTAATACAGAGAATTTCATGGAAAAGAAACTTATATTTTTCCATGAAACAAAATTTCTCCTCTTACAAACTTCCCTGGCAACATAATACTTTCACAGGTTTTAAATGCATTCATCACCCCAAAGCTGCAATTTAATACTGTGCCCATGTCCAAAGCAAATCTACAGTACGGTAAATATTTCACTTCTGTAATCTAAGATTCTCCTTAAAATCAGTGATGCATAACACATTGTAGACTAACAGGCACTGTCATACCGGTAATTACAGAGCTCAAGCAAGAGGGCGATTTGGGAGAAAAAGTCTCCCAAACCCAGCTGACTTCTCCCTATTTTGAGCTGAGGGAGAAGTTTTATTATACAGAACATATAGGGAGATACAAAATCAGGACCAAACTTCTCCCTCAATATCACTTAACTTCTCCCTAATGGAGAGCTCCAGCTTGAGCCCTGAAATACAATAAATTATAAAATTAGGCAAATGACCCAAATCCAGTTCAACACAACACTCTTTGCTACTCTAGTGGTTTCATTTAACCCTTTCCCTGAGGAATATTCATGTAGGGAATAATGATGTCATGAATATTAATAAGATTATTTTTTATAATGGCATATGAACACATGACATTTTGGCTCAGGCAGAAGCTGTATAATCAGATCTATATTACACCATAAGCAAACAGAGTAGACCTTGATCAGATGGCTCCTATAGGAGCCATCTGATCTAGGTCTACTCTGTTTGCAGATGCGTCAAAATGCGCTTACATAAGGGAAAGGGTTAAAGCCCTCAAAATGGTGCAGAGCATTCTAATTGTATTGTTCGCAATAAATGTCCCAGCTATAATAACAGCCCCACTTTTGAAGAGGGGGATATGAGAAGTACACTTACTTTGGGTAAATATAGAATGATATTTAACTCTTTCCCTGTTGCATATTCATGTAGGAAATAAACGACATCATGAATACTTATTTGCTGCACCATTATAATGCCACACAGTTGAACCTTGATACCTAAAACTTTTCCTCCATAAATACGCCTTTCTATGCCTCTGTAGTAGTCACTTCATGAAACCATTGTGATGAATAAAGCATTTGCTCCATAGGAGCAAATGCTCTATTCATCACAATGGTTTCCATACAACACAATTCTAAACATTTACCTTTTCTCTGATAATGCTCCTTTTCGGTATATTCATTCAAAGAGGTTGGGTCTAAAAATAGCCTATGGAGAAAAGGGTTATGGGACCATACAAGTTATTTTTAGATAATGGGAGATCGAGTCAGCCTATTTCTAACTTTGGAACATTTTCGATGCGACAGCTTAGTGCAGGTCGAAAGTAATGCTGAAAGCTCCTGTAGCATGTCTTTATAGATATGTGCAGTGTTGAATTTTTAGAACAATTCTTTATTACAAAATTTGGAAGGGACCAAGGGAATGTTTGGTATTATTAGAAACTGTAGAGTCAAATCTATTAAAATTTCATAAGCAAACAGAGCAGACCCTGATCAGACGGCCCCTACAGGAGCCATTTGATCTAGGTCTGCTCTGTTTGCAAAAGTGTTATAAAGCATTTATATGAGAAAATACAGAGAACAAACAAATGGACATGCTAGACACTCCGGCAACAGTAGACAACTTGAATGAGGAGTAACACTTTATATTCACAACAATGTCACTGTGAAAGAACAAGGAAAAATCCCATGAATTAACTCTTTGCACGCGAAGTAATTTTTTGTCTGCAACAATTGTCTTCTGCTTCAATTCTTAAAATAAACTTTCTCACATTTCTTTGCAAAAACAGTTTGGATCCTGATGAGACGCTGCATTATGCGGCGTTTCAACTGGATCCAAACTGTTTGCATGGGTAAACAAAGGTTCGTCGCTAGCGTGCAAAGAGTTAAACCATGCATCAAAGAAACTTTAATTAACCAACTCAAACTCTCTGAAACCTTTTACGTAAATCATGGAAGCTGCAAAAGTAACAATTCATTGTATAAACTGGTGAATTTCAAGGATGTTCTTCATTTAATTTTATTTAAAGACAAGAAATGTCGATACGACATCAAACAGGGTTTTCCTTCACTATTAACTAGTGATTTCTAAGTTCAAAGGGTCATAACTCCCAGGAAAATTGCAGAAGGAAACAAGAGCTGTCACAGTCACATGACAAATGCCCCCAAAAATTGTACCCTGTGACCTTGACCTTTGACCTATGGACCAGGGAGTTGACATATCTTTGTGTGGTGAACATTTGTGCCAGGTTTCTTTGAAATCCATTCACAGATAAACAAGTAATATTGTACCCTGTGACCTTGACCTTTGACCCATGGACCAGGGAGCTAAACGCGACACATCGCCTTTGTCTGGTGAACATCTGTGCCAAGTTATATTGAAATCCATTGATAGATAAAGAAGTAACAGACCGGACATGAAATTTGTGACAAAGTAATTGTACCCTGTGACCTTGACCTTTGACCCATGGACCAGGGAGTTGAAAGCAACACATCGTCTTTGTGTGGTGATTATTTGTGCCACGTTATATTGAAATCCAATGATAGATAAAGAAGTTACAGACCGGACACGAAATTTGTTACAAAGTTATTTTACCTTGTGAACTTGACCTTTGACCCATGAACTTGGAAGTTGAACGCGACACATCATCTTTGTGTGGTGAACATTTGTGCCAAGTTATATTGAAATCCATTGATAGATAAAGAAGTTACAGGCCGGAAACGAAATTTGTTACAAAGAAATTGTACCCTGTGACCTTGACTTTGACCTATGGACCTGGGAGTTGAACGTGACACATTATCCTTGTGTGGTGAACATTTGTGCCAGGTTATTTTGAATCCATTCACAGATTAAGAAGTTATAGAAGGGACACAAATTTGGGACAGACAGATGGAAGGACAGACGTACGGACGGAAGGACAGACAATGCGATTGTAATCTATGCAGATCCCTGACAATATGCACATCTACATATTGTGTCCTTGCTACATGCAAGGTTTTATGAAATTCTGTTGAACTTTTTTTCGTTACACTGTTACAATAGCACATGGACACAGAAAGGCAATGGCAGAAATTGTAGAATCATATCTGTAGGATTTTCTCAACAGTGACAAACATTTGGATCCTGATGAGACACAAGAGTCTCATCTGGATCAAGACTGTTTGCGGGAGTTATCACAAATTCACTGCTAGCATGCAAATAATACAGCAGCAATTTACAATGCCATGTCTACAGTTTCTGTGCATGATTCAAAATATAGACGGAACAAAATCGTCCGCAGGCATGCCTACCTGTTGAAGCTTTTCTTGACTGTTCCATATTTGGACATATCATTTGGTGGTGACGATGAGGAACTTTCTCTTTTGGCTGATGACAGACCAAAGTTTCCTTGGCCCTGAAGAGACTGTGTCTGTAACATTATCACACAATGAAGATTACCAGTTTTCTTTACATAAGCAGAGGTCCAGATAAGACGTGTAAATTTTCAAGAATAGTGTCTTTATTTCTCAACCAAACCCTATGTTGTGACCACTCTTTAGAGACAATTCTAAAGAGGGGTCATATCACTGGGTTTGGTGGAAAAATGATAATTTCAGTAGTTGAGTACACATGTTTATCTGATAACCCTTTCCCTCAAATACGGTATATAAACATGTTTTCACGCATTTACAAACAGAGTAGACCCAGATCAGACGGAACCGTCTGATCAGGATCTGCTCTCTTTACTAATATAATTTGATATACCTGTTTCTTACTTTCTAAAATTGCAACAATGTTCCATCTTCCATATTTCATGATAACTATTTCGTCCATGAATATTCAGTAGGTATTAAAATTTGTAAAACATAGAACAGGGAAAGGGTTAACCCAACCCAACTTCACTTCTCTTCTGGTTTGCAAAGTAAAATATCTTAACCCTTGACCTGCTGAATAATTAAAACTCGTTCATTCTTTTTGGGATATTAATTAACCCATTACCTCATAGGCTATTTTTTAGATACAACCTCTTTGGAATAAATCTACCGAAAAGGAGCATTAACTAGAGAAAAGGAAAATTTTAGAATTTTGTAGTTTGAAAGCATTGTGATAAATAGAGCATTTGCTCCTATAGGAGCAAATGCTCTATTTATCACAATGGTTTCACAAAGTGACTATTACAGAGTCGTCAATATGCGTCAATATGAGGGAATGGGTTAAGCAAAATACAGAATGATAAATTTCGATATCTCAAATTCAGATAAATCAAACTTCAAGATAACTTGAAATAAATGGTTGGTCTTTCCAAAATTTAGAATACACAATACAGGATTGTTCTAAATTTATCACTACACATACCAAAAAACATGTGTGACAGCTTAATGCAGGTCTAAAGTAATGCTGAAAGCTCCTACAGCTCAAAAAGGAGCTTTCAGTATTACTTTAGAGCAACATTAAGCTGTAAACTTCAGAAATTGGTCAGATTAGAAGTCGAATTACTCGAACCTCTGTTATCTCAAACTAATTTGTAAGGTCCCTTGAAGTTTGAAATATCGAAGTTCAACTGTATTCTATCAAAATTTATCAATGAAGAAAATATTCCAAAAAGTGAATTAATATGATACATAAACACTTGAATAGCTCTGATCTAATATTTCGACCACTAACGGCCTTTTTCAAAGATTATCATGTCAAAACACACATCACATTTTGGTTACATGCATTCAGCCATAAAATCAAAGAGAACAATGATAATCTTTGAAAATCAGATCAGAGCTATTCAAGTATTTATGCAAAATTTATCACTCAAGAAAAAGAGTTTTATGACAATCAGAGTAGACCCTGATCAGAGGTCTCCTTTAGAAGTCCTTTGATCTGGGTCTACACAGTTTGCAAATGACTGATATACAGTCAAACCTTTCTATAATGGCCACTAAATTGTGTTAATTAGTTGGTATTTCGGGCAGGTGGCTGCTTAAAGCAAGGGGAAAGTAAAACAGAACGCTCCTATAGGAGCCTTCTGTTTTACTTTCACCTTGCTTTAAGCAGCCACCTGCCTTTAACACAAAATAGATTTAATTTAGTGGTTGTTATAGAGAGGTTTTAATGTACTCTGTTCTCACAGCTTCTCATGCATAAATATTGAACAGGTAAACGGATAAGCTATCTCTTTCAAAAGATTCCCATAACAAACCTAGCAATTGTGTGAAACAACAAATTGAGATGGATAAGCCAGAGGTAAAGCTGTAGAAGTTGAAAGCCTTTCTTTAGCAGGAAGCCAGGCAAATGGAGCATAGAGTACCCCTGTTAGTTAACCCTTTTCTTCATATAAATGCCTTTTCATGCCTTTACAAACAGAGCAGACCCAGATCAGATGGCTCCTATAGGAGCCATCTGATCAGGGTCTACTCTGTTTGTTTATGAGATGATATAGATCTGATTTTACTGTTTTTGTCATAGCAAAAAAATCCTTTGGAAATTTTACGTTATAAAAACTGAGTTAATAAAGATTCAGGATGTCAATGTTTCTTGCATGAATATTTAAAAGGGAAAGGATTAAGTCCATGGATGTCATGAGCGATTCTGTATTAATATTTACAAAAAAGTTCCAAGACGAGACATTTAGTTACCGTGTATTTGATTTCTCATCGCTTTCCAATCTGTTTCATACTGTGAAAATAGTTTTGTAACAACAGGGAATAAATTCAACATGAAAATTAAAGCAAACAACGAATTTCCTGCTTGCAGTATGCGTCAGCTAAAAGAATCTCAAATTCATCCAAATTGACTACCTGATGGTTGGTAGACGGGGCCCCTCCTGTGCTGGTACTTGAGGCCCCGTCATCATCGTCATCCCAGTCGTCATCGTCCCAATTGTCAAAACTCTGCTGGGTTTCTGGCATCCCCCCTCCACCACCCCAGCTATTGCCCCAGCCATTAGGCTCTACGGGTGGGGCTGTTGGCATTGGGGGTGGGGGTGGAGGAAATGATGGCTCTGGAGGATCTATGACCTGTAAGCATGTTCATTAAATTGAAGAAATGTTGCATATTCAATGATGTCAATATGTGCTACATAAGCTGGCATGCGATCATTGTCGCTATAACACATGCTGCCATACATGCAATACATAAGAGATATTCAGAGCTACAGATAATGGTGCATACTCAAAATACTAAAATTGTCATTTCTCCACCAAACCTTATGTTGTGACCACTCTTTAGAGTCGTCTCTTTGAGACGATTCTAAAGAGTGGTCACAACATAAGGTTTGGTGGAGAAATAAAGAAGTTATTATAGAAAATGTTTTAATTTACACATCTTATCTGGAACTCGGTATATTACTGTAACAGACACATGACCCCAAAAGCATACCTTCCCTAGAAGTGACTGGTTTGAATCAGGGCTTGTCACAGGACTTTGCACAGATTTAAGATTGAGTGTATGGTACAGAAACAAATTCAGCAGCAAAGTAAGAATAGGAATTCAAATTGCAATCCATATAAACATGCTTTTGTAACTGTTAATTGTAAAGTTTATATACACTTTTCCCCATAGATATGCCTTTTAATGCTTTTGCAACCAGTTGTATTTTCAGATGCTATCTCTTTCAGCTTTTTATTAACCCTTCCCCCCACAGAAACGACTTTTGGCAGTTTTGCAAACAGAGTAAACCCAGATCAGATGGGAAATAATATAGATCTGATTCTACAGTTTCTGCCAAAGCCAACCAATCACATGTTCATATGACATTATAGAAGTTGATCTAATTAATATTCATGATGTCAATATTTCTTAAATCAATATCAATGCAGTAAAGGTTTATGTTGAGAAATACCCTTGTGACCCTGTCAAAGATGGAATTACGCTCGTCTGATTTTGTGCTTGTCTACGAAAATAATAAAGGGCCGTAACTCCAAAATTGTGAAATAAAGAGTTATGGTTCTTATATAGGGGCCTTCTCCTCAATGATATCTACCAACCAATGAAGTTTCATGTTGATACCTCTTATACTTTTTTGAGTAAAGAATTACATTAAAGTTTTTGCATGCTGCAACCGCCGACGAGAACGCCTATGACCCAGTGATCACAATAGCTCGACTTTTCTTCGAAACAGACAAGCTAACAATGATTGGACAAACTGGGCCATATAATTAATATTGAAAATATCTGACCCAGATCAGTCACATCTGACACTGATTACACACAGAACCTAAGCATCAGATCTGGGCTTGCATTGCTATCATTCACAAACATCTTCAGAAAATAGATGACACTGTAGCATTCAGACTGATATAGTTTACACTGTTTCCAAGTCGAGGGCTTGGTGCAAAACTATTCTAACTCCTTCACTTTGTGAAGGAGTTAGAATAGTTTTACACCAAACCCTCGAAGTGTCCTAGTGCTAATTTAACCCATTACCTCATAGGCTATTTTAAGATACAACATCTTTGAATAAATCTACCGAAAAGGAGCATTAACTAGAGAAAAGGAAATTTTTAACATTTTGTAGTTTGAAACCATTTTGATAAATAGAGCATTTGCTCCTATAGGAGCAAATGCTCTATTTATCACAATGGTATCACAAAGTAACTTTTACAGAGTCGTCAAAATTCGTCAATATGAGGGAATGGGTTAAGTTTAAGTGACATTGGTCATTTATATAGATATTTAAGTTTACCAAGTTAATTATGCAGCTTACTTTTTAGGGTTTCGGCTTTTGCCGAAATCCTTATAAAATGGATTGCGACTCAAACTATGGCGGAAAACCCTATTGCACGAGCGCTACCTAGCGGGAATCCCCCTAAGAGAATACGCGCATGTGCAGTGCTTGGCTTACAATCCGGTTCCGGAATCTTACAAAATATTTATAATAAAATATGGAAGGTGGATCCATTAGCAAACAGAGCAGACCCTGAATCTATGGGAGCGAGCTGTCTGATCTGGGTCGAAGCTATTTGCAGATGCATGAAAACAAGTTTATATGGGGAAATTAAGGGTTAAATAGACTTCTTCTGTTCTTTACGTCCTTTACAGTATAAAGGTTACAGCGCACTGGTGGTCAGTAGTGCAGGGCAACTGTTACATCATGCTAAAATCTCTAGAGGTCATTCGCTTAACTCTTTGCACGCTAGCGGCGAAACTGTGATTACCTATGCAAACAGTTTGGATCCAGATGAGAGGCACATAATTCTGCGTCTCATCAGGATCCAAACTGTTTGTCATCTTGATCATATTTTTGCATAAAATGAAAGAAAGTTTATTGAAGAATTGAAGCAGACGTCAATTGTTGCAAACGAAACATCACTCAGCATTATAAGGATTAAGCAAGCTGTGGTTCTGTAATATCGTCTGCTTCAGGTTTGTCATTATTTGAATTTCTAAAAGATCAGTTTTAGGCATTTTGACCTAAGGTAAAATTGTCACAAGTTGTAAACAGTTTAGATTTTGGTCAGACAGTTACTTGGTATTAGATCTGAATCCAAACAGGGTGTCCCACTTTGCCAACCTTTATTGTTTAAGTAGCTTGGATGGTAGTATTAACAATTACTATTAAAAGGAAACAAGGATTTTTGTATCCTTTATATTATTAAAAAATCATTAAAATGAAAAAAAGGAGAAAGGCAAACAAAATGAGACAAAGCACTTTCTTATCTTTTAATTTATACACATTTCACCATTTATTGATTTACGTGTCAGGCTTATAGTATCTTATAGTGTCTTATAGTATCTTATAGTAATGTATGTAATTTATTTCTAATTCATATAATTTATTTCTATGACGCCGGTTACTGATCAGGGTCTGTAGTGTTTACTACAGCACTAACTGTAATTTGCATGTATGATTATAATTTATTTTTAATTATGTATATCATTTATTGATATACTTGTTACATGTATGATGCTGCAAATAGCAAAGACCCTGGCCAGTTGTGGTAACTGATCAGGGTATGTATTGTTTGCAGCACAGACTCACAAATTGACCCTGAACACTCACACTCGCAGCCTCCTCAGGAAGAAGTAAGAAAATACAACACAATCACACAACAAGAGGGCCAGAATGGCCCTGAAGCGCTCACCAGACAATCAGAGGAGAAGATTTTCAAAGTTTTCACTTTATGTTTCTATTGAAAGCTGGCTACTCCTGGGGCAGGGCCAATTTTGACCACAGGGGTATAATTTATATAACATTTGTAGAGGACCTGAACATGAAACTATGTGCCAAATATGAAAGTTATGAACCTTCCAGTTTCAGAGAAGATTTTCAATATTTTTACTATATATTTTTATTGAAAACTGACCACCCCTCGGATGGGGCCAATTTTAATCCCAGGGGCATAATTTAAACAAGGCCATACAAAGTTCTGACTAAAGGCGATCAACTGTTCTTCTGAACGGGTATGTGTACCCTTGCATTCCAAACTGATTTTTTGCATTTGAATATTATTATAAATTATTACATAATAATTGCATAATCATAAGTATAAATTAATAGTTTCAAGTAATACAATTTCATGTTAAAAAATATTTCATAATTTATTTGAAATCTTTAATTTGGCATTCTGGAGTCTTTACATGATTTACCCTTCTTCTGAACTGCAGGGCAGGTTATAATAATATCATAATGCCAATCACTATTATTAATTAACCCTTCCCTCATACAAACGTGTTTTCACATTTTTGAAAACAGTAGACCCAGATTGGATGCCTCCTATAGGAGCCATCTGATCAGGGCCTGCTGTGTTTATACATCTGTTCCTTAAGTTTCTAAAATGGCTACAATATGTTCCACCTACTATATTTTATTATAACTATTTTGTAGATGAATATTCAGTAGGTTGTGAAATTTGGGAATAAATGACTACAATGTTCCACCTTCCATACTTCATTTTAACTATTTTGTTCATGAATATGCAGTAGGCATTCAAATTAATAATAAACATAGAACAGGCAAAGGGTTAAGGCACAGAGCTCCAGCACCAGATACAGGTGACCTAAAAATAGCCACTGGTCATCTATCCCACTGCTTGACTGGATGACCTATTTATGAGCAAAGAGAAGATGCTTAAAATGGCAGTCAGCTATAAGTTTGCTAGAAAACTGTCCACCTTGTTGTGTAGCCAATTTTGACCACAGGAGCATAATTTATATAACTTTTGTAGAGAACCTGAACATGATGCTATGTGCCAAATATGAAGGCTGAGAACCTTCCAGTTACAGAGGAGATGATATTCAAAGTTTTCACTATATGTTTCTATAGAAAACAATGCACCCCTGGGGTGGGGCCAATTTTGACCCTAGGGACATAATTTATATAACTTTTGTAGAGGACCTACAGATGATGCTATGTACCAAAGATGAAAGCTGAGACCCCTGCAGATTCAGAGGAGAAGAATTTTAAAGGTTCAAATTGTTGACGACCGACGACGGACGACGGACGACGCACGACGCACGACGCACGCCGACGGACGACAGACATCAGGCTATCACAAAAGCTCACCCTGAGCACTTTGTGCTCTGGTGAGCTAAAAAGACAAGGTATAGGCATGGATAAACTATTAAGGGTCTTTTCTGTTTGCAAAAGGAACAGAAAGGCTTATTTTGCTCAGACAAATTGTACCCGATATGGAACCCTGAAATCGTCTTCACTATATAATATAAAGTGAAACAATATTATGTGTCTAACAACCCATATACCAATGGGAGGTTTTACTTCAAATTTTCACCCATGATAAGCTGTCAACCTTAATGTGAAGATTTTCTTAAAGAATGTAATTATTGCTCTGACCATTTTACCAGAGTTATGGCACAAAGTGGCAAGTTGAGCTATTGGAATCGCACTGTGTGTGACATGTTCATAAACAAATTCTTTAAATGTCTTCCAAACTACTGACATGATTTTCAGAAAAATCCACAGCAAACAATCAATATAATAAATATATATTATGTCCGAAACCTTCAGTACTGTCAGTACTTTGATTTCCATTGGGATAAATGATATGTACACAAAAACCTATACCATAAACAGAAATAGATAAGATATAAACAGATACAAGTATCATTATCAAAACAACCATTGCTTTAATCTCCTATGGACCTAACTTTCATCCTTATCAGACATGTGCAACTGAAGAAATTGTAATCAAAACCGTTCTGTAAAATCAAGTTTCTGACTTTTACTACTATAAAAAAAAAAATTTATGATACAGTAAAACCTCTCTAAACCAGACCATTCAAATCAGTATTTATACCGGTCTGTATGAGGCAGGTGGCAGCTTAATGCAGGGTGAAAGTCATGCAGAAAGCTCCTCTAGGAGCTTTCTGCATGACTTTCACCCTGCATTAAGCAGCCACCTGCCTACAAACTCTAAATAATTCTTCTCTATTAGAATTCTGGTTAAGAGGGGGTTTTACTGTATATTAAAAGTGAGTCATCAAACTTGAAGACATGAAACATGTGATATCTTGATCCAATTAAAATGCCATTCTCGAAATTGAACACAAAATGTTACGATATGCAGGAACTCATTAATTCCTGTGATGTTGCTATCAGCTGTACATGAGACTGACCTCCACGTATGCCTGTGGGATAAGCCCAACCTTGCCGAGGTAGTTCTTCGCCTCCCACCAGCCCTCTCCGACATCCTGCAATAAAAAGAAACATGGTACATATATGAACATTCCATGATTAATTAGAAACATTCTTGGCACTGTATGAATGGTCACTGATTAATGAATGATTTGTCTAAATGGGCATATATTCAAGTATTCAAATAACTGATTCCTTGCTTATCTAATTAAACAAGTCATTTACACTAAAAGAAGCTATTAATATATCAAAGTGTTATCACCCTATTGCTGTATAAAAAACTTACATAATATTATTATGTTCCCATGGTATCAACCACTAGCTACATTAACCCATTCCCCTCATATTGACGCCTTTTGACGCCATAGTGAACGTCACTTTTCGAAACCATTGTGATAAATAGAGCATTTGGAGAAAATGCTCTATTTATCACAATGGTTTCATAATAACACAATTCTAAAGTTTTCCTTTTCTCTAGATTCATTCAAAGAGGTTGAGTCTAAAAATAGCCTATGAGGTAATGGGTTAATATCATAAGTATATGACTATTGCCTAAGAAGCATTTGTCATGAAAACATCCAATTATCCATATTGATTAAATTTGGATTGTAAAATAACAAAACAATCAATTAGCATGAAGAGGAAAGTAGCCGGGTAAGGGGAAATCTCCCACGGAACGACAGATACTGATTGAAAATGACCCATGTAGGATGTTTCACCTGGACCAAAACTGTGTTTAACCCTTATCCCACTGAATAATTAAACACTAACTTTATCCCTTTCTGAATATTAATTAAACAAAATACTGTATCAAAACTTGACCACTTAAGAAAATGTTTTTTTATGACAAACAGTGCAGACCCTGATCAAAGGGCTCTCTCAGGAGCCCTTTGATCTGGGTCTACACTGTTTGCAAAGGTCAAATATATACTCAGTTTAAGCACTTAAAGGATGAAACAGATGGTTACAAAAGATAGATAGAGGGGGTGAAAACAGACACACAGCATAATAGTGCAATAAAGTATTTGATAAAAGTGAAATCTGTTACCTAGGAGATCTCTGATTGATGACAAACAGAATCTGCATTTATCAGCAGAATCTGCATTTATCAGCCTAACTGATACTGTTACATGAAGTTATGTTACAGGTGTTCGCTTCAAATAGTCAAGAATTGTCAACATTTCAATGGCCTTTTGCAAATGGTGTGGATCCAGCTGAGATGCTGAGTAACTTGGCATCCCATCCCATCAGGATCCAAACTGTTTCACACAATGACCAAATTTTGGATAAAATATAAAATATATGATGAGGCTGGATCCGTTGTGAAAATTGAAGTCGATCACAATTTTTGAAGACAGATATTACTTGGCATGATGACTGCTAAAAGTGGGTTATCTACCCTGATAGCAATGCTGTACAGAAATATAACCTTTTACTCCATAGATAGCTTTTAAATGCCTTTGCAAATTTAAACAGAACACCAAGGTCTGCTCATTCCACGTATGAAATAAAATTGACCTGATTCTACTGTTTCTGCCATGGCTAAACATTCCTGTATCCATGTGTCATTATAAAGTTTCAGTTAACCCATTCCTCCATATGCTATTTAGATCCAACCTCTTTGAATAAATCTACCATAATGAGCGTTAATTTAAGAAAAGGAATTTTTTTTATAATTTTATAGTTCTGAAACCAATGTGATAAATAGAGCATTTGCTCCATAGGAGCAAATGCTCTATTTATCACAATGGTTTCAAAAAGAGACTTTAACAGGTGTAGAAAGGCGTATTTATGGAGGAAAGGATTAATTAACCTTTTACTCCACAAATACACCGTTATACGCCTTTGCAAACAGAGTAGACCCAGACCAGATGGCTCCTTTAGGAGCCATCTGATCAGGGTCTACTCTGTTTGCTTATACCATAATATAGATCTAATATAGATTCTACAGTTTCTGCCATGTCCAAAAATGCATGTGGTTATGTAGTACTATAACAATTAATATGCATGATGTCATTATTTCTTACAAGAATAGTCATGGAGTAAAGGCTTAATATTCAGTATTTCATCATTTCTTACATTAAATATTTATCGAGTAAAGATGAAAAGTGGGGAAAAAAACCAACTTTACTGATGAAGTGTCACTTTCATAAGTGGTCAAATTTCACACCAACACTTTCCATATTTGTGCAAACAGAATAGACCAAGATCAGACGGCCCCGGTAGGATCAAAGTCCGTCTAATCAGGGTCTCACTCTAGTTTCTACCAATACCAAACAATCCTCTGTACTTATGCCATTATAAAAAAAACAGCTAATAAATAACCATGACGTCATTATTGTCACATGAAAATTAAACAGGGAAGGATTAGGGTTAACCCATTACCTCATAGGCTATTTTTAGATCCAATAAATCGACCAAAAAGGAACATTAACTAGAGAAAAGGAAAATGTTAGAATTTTGTAGTTTGAAACCATTGTGATAAATAGAGCATTTGCTCCTATAGGAGCAAATGCTTTATTTATCACAATTCTTTCAACAGGTGACTTTTGCAGAGGCTTCAAATGGCGTCAATTAATATGAGGGAATGGGTTAACAGTCTGAATTGCAGCAGACATTCACTAAAGTTTGCAGATGACACTTATTTAAGCATACTTCAAGTGAAACTTCCTCATTCCTAACTACTGTATTACGGTCCACAGTTTCACACATTCTAACCCTTTGGAATTTTTGCATGTACTGTCATATGCAAACAGTGTTGATACAGATCAGATAATTTCTGGAGGAAATTTCTGATCAGGTTTCACACTATAATTCAAATCCTCTAGCAAAAGCTTCACCCTAAAGTTCCTTCATATAAAATGCGTTTTCACACATTTGCAAACAGAGTAGACCAAGATCAGACTGCTCCTGTAGGAGCCGTCTGATCAGGGTCTGCTCTGTTTGTTTAATACATGATATAGATCCGATTCTACATTTTTTGTCAAAAACTTCCCTTGAAAATTGTACGATATAAAAATTTAGCTAATAAATACATGTATTCGTAATGTCATTTATTATTACATTGAAAGTGTTAACCCATTACCTCATAGGCTATTTTTAGATCCAACCACTTTGAATGAATCTACCGAAAAGGAGCATTAACAACTACGTATTATTATCAAATGTTTTGCTACGACAATTTATATGGGTATTTTAATAGATTTGTTTTCCTACGAAGTCAGTGTATCAATTGGGAAATGTTTTGCTACGATAACAAAGTTGCCTTCGTAGGAAAACAAATCTATTAAAATACTCATATAAATTGTCGTAGCAAAACATTTTGATAACAATACGTAGTTGGCCCCCAGTGTTAACTAGAGAAAAGGCAAATTTTAGAATTTTGTAGTTTTAACACCATTGTGATAAATAGAGCATTTGCTCCTAAGGAGCAAATGCTCTATTTATCACAATAATTTCATAAAGTGACTTTTACAGAGGCGTCAAAAGGGATCAATATGAGAGAATGGGTTAAGCCTAGGCCTGATAGAGGCACAAACAGAAACGACCCAGATCAGATTGCTTGTGCAGGAGCCATCTGATCACAGTCTTTGTTTGCTAATGGAATTATATAGAACTGATTTTACAGTTTCTGCCATGACCAAAGTATCCTATGTTCATAATGTATACCATTATAGAAATTAAAGAACTTTAGTGAGCAAGATCACATATGATACCCCATGCCACTACATTGTAAGAGAAAACAAGAAATGTGTCACAGTAGGTGATAAATGCACCAAAAGGAAAGCACTGGCACTAAAATGTGTTTTGTTGAGAGGCCTGTATTTGCTTAAATGAAACTAAAATATTGCACAGTGTGACCTGAATTTGAACTTGAGTTAATTTAAACAAGAACTGAATAGGCAACAATGCAGATATATTGTAAAATACTCATATTTAATTGAAAGTGTGAAGGTCTTTCTATCACTGAGGTCAAAGGTCAAGGTCACAGTAATCGGAACATGGTACATAGCACTCGGCCATCCCTAGATGTACTCACACACCAAAATCCTACCCAAAGAAATACAGTAAAACCCCTCTAATGCGACCACATTAAAGAACTTACTAACGGACAGACTGACCGACGCAAGGCTTTGGAGGCATAAAAAGTGGTCCCCATGACAGATTCCTATGAAATCGAGCTAATCCAAACTTTTATTCATGACAATTCTTAGAGCAAATTTGAAACAAATTGGTCAAGAAGTCAAAGCGCTAGATGAGCAACAAGGTATTTATAATGACACATGGACATACTAACAGACGAACAGGTCAAAAACTACATAGCCAAAGAAACTTCCTTGCACGGAATATAATAAAAGGTTGATTTAGAAAATCTATGTGGGGGACATCTTATCAGCTTGTTAACACATGCATCAGGTAAATTAGGGACAACCAAAGCAAACACAATGGATCCAGATAAGTCATCGAGTAAATTCTTGTCCAATCAGGATGAAAACTGTTTGACACTGACTGACTTTTAACCCTTTCCCTCATATAAATGTGTTTTCACGCATTTGCAAACAGAGTAGACCCAGATCAGATGGCTCCTAAAGGAGCCATCTGATCAGGGTCTGCTCTGTTTGCTAATAGAATTTGATAGATCTGTTTCTTTGCAATCTCAAATGTCTAAAATGTTCCACCTTCCATATTTCTTTACAATTATTTTGTTAATATATATTCAGTAGGTTGCCATTTGGCCTAAGTACAGAACAGGGAAAGGGTTTAAGACCAATGTGGCTGATAACACTTTTAACCCTTTGAAAGCAAAAAATGAGTGTTACTTGCAAACAGATTAGACCCAGATCAGAGGGCTCCTCTAGGAGCCCTCTGATCAAGGTCTGCACTGTTTGTCATTGAAAATGACATTTTTTACCCTTTCATTCTGTATGGACTCTACCAATAAACAATGCTGGACTATTAAAAAAATCAGCAGTGAAAGGGTTTATTGCATGGATTTAAAACAGGGAATAAGAACACTGCAGCATTTGTTTAGCCATGTTATTGGCAGAGGTTCAGATAAGATGCGTAAATTTAAACATTTTCAACAATAACTCCTTTATTTCTCCATCAAACCCTAGACTGTGACCACTCTTTAGAATCGTCTCAAAGAGAGGATTCTAACGAGTAGTAACAGCATAGGGTTTGGTGGAGAAATGATAATTTTATTATTTGGGTACACACCTTTATCTGTTGCTCTGCTATTGGGTAATTTTTAACATGAATTCTGGGAATAAAACATGATCAAATAACCATAACAAGACATATACAAGATCAAATTACAAAAATTTCACCCTTTGCAAGTATTTACTCTACGCTAAAACTGTTGTTTGGAACTATTCTTTCTGTTCTTATTTCTTTGATTACAGGTGTAACAGTCCTATCTTTCCCCCTGGCCAGTTTTTCCCCGGGGAAAAAAAAGGCCCAGGCCTATTTTTCCCCGGGGAAAAATAGGCCTAGTCAGTTTCTTCCCCCCCTAGTCCAGTTTTTCCCCCCTCCCCAGCCTGGGGGGAAAAATGGGCCTAGGCCTTTTTTTCCCCCCCTGTAAATTGATTTTATCTTTTTAGATAGGGGGGAAGAAATGGCCCAGGCCTTTTTTTCTCCCCTTTAATATGATTTTATCTTTTTAGATAGGGGGGAAGAAATGGCCTAGGCCTTTTTTTCTCCCCTATGAATTGATTGTATCTTTTTGGATAGGGGATGGGGAAGAAATGGCCTAGGTCTTTTTTTCTCCCCTTTGATATGATTTTTATCTTTTTTTGATGGGGGGAAGAAATGGCTCAGGCCTTTTTTTCTCCCCTTTGATTTGATTTCATCTTTTAAGATAGGGGGGAAGAAATGGCTCCGGCCTTTTTTTCTCCCCTGTGAATTGATTGTATCTTTTCCGATAGGGGATGGGGAAGAAATGGCCTAGGCCTTTTTTTCTCCCCTTTGATATAATTTTATCTTTTTAGGTAGGGGGGGAAGAAATGGCCCAGGCCTTTTTTTCTCCCCTGTGAATTGATTGTATCTTTTCAGATAGGGGATGGGGAAGAAATGGCCTAGGCCTTTTTTTCTCCCCTTTGATATGATTTTATCTTTTTAGATAGGGGGAAGAAATGGCCTAGGCCTTTTTTTCTCCCCTTTGATATGATTGTATCTTTTTAGATAGGGGGGAAGAAATGGCCCAGGCCTTTTTTTCTCCCCTGTGAATTGATTGTACCTTTTCGGATTGGGGATGGGGAAGAAATGGCCTAGGCCTTTTTTTCTCCCCTGTGAATTGATTGTATCTTTTCGGATAGGGGATGGGGAAGAAATGGCCCAGGCCTTTTTTTCTCCCATTTGATATGATTTTATCTTTTTAGATAGGGGGGGGGGGGAAGAAATGGCCCAGGCCTTTTTTCTCCCCTGTGAATTGATTGTATCTTTTCAGATAGGGGATGGGAAAGAAATGGCCTAGGCCTTTTTTTCTCCCCTTTGATATCATTTTATCTTTTTAAATAAGGGGGGGGGGGAAGAAATAGCCCAGGCCTTTTTTTCTCCCCTGTGAATTGATTTTATCTTTTTAGATAGGGGGGAAGAAATGGCCGAGGCCTTTTTTTCTCCCCTGTGAATTGATTGTATCTTTTTGGATAGGGGATGGGGAAGAAATGGCCTAGGCCTTTTTTTCTCCCCTGTGAATTGATTGTATCTTTTCGGATAGGGGATGGGGAAGAAATGGCCCAGGCCTTTTTTTCTCCCCTTTGGTATGATTTTATCTGTTAAGATAGGGGGGGAAGAAATGGCTCAGGCCTTTTTTTCTCCCCTGTGAATTGATTGTATCTTTTCAGATAGGGGATGGGGAAGACTTGGCCTAGGCCTTTTTTTCTCCCCTTTAATATGATTTTATCTTTTTAGATAGGGGGGAAGAAATGGCCTAGGCCTTTTTTTCTCCCCTTTGATATGATTTTATCTGTTAAGATAGGGGGGGGGGAAGAAATGGCCTAGGCCTCTCCCCTTTGATATGATTTTATCTTTTTAGATAGGGGGAAGAAATGGCCTAGGCCTTTTTTTCTCCCCTGTGAATTGATTTTATCTTTTTAGATAGGGGGGAAGAAATGGCCGAGGCCTTTTTTTCTCCCCTGTGAATTGATTGTACCTTTTCGGATTGGGGATGGGGAAGAAATGGCCTAGGCCTTTTTTTCTCCCCTGTGAATTGATTGAGAAAATCAATTCACAGGGGAGAAAAAAAGGCCTGGGCCATTTCTTCCCCCCCCCCCCCCCCCCCCCCCTTATCTAAAAAGGTACAATCAATTCACAGGGGAGAAAAAAAGGCCTAGGCCATTTCTTCCCCATCCCCAATTCGCAAAGGTACAATCAATTCACAGGGGAGAAAAAAAGGCCTGGGCCATTTCTTCCCCCCTATCTAAAAAGATAAAATCAATTCACAGGGGAGAAAAAAAGGCCTGGGCCATTTCTTCCCCCCCTATCTTAACAGATAAAACAGATCAAAGGGGAGAAAAAAGGCCTAGGCCATTTCTTCCCCCCTATCTAAAAAGATAAAATCATATCAAAGGGGAGAAAAAAGGTCTGGGCCAATTATTCACCCCTATCCGAAAAGATAAAATCAATTCACAGGGGAGAAAAAAAGGCCTAGGCAATTTCTTCCCCCCTATCTAAGAAGATAAAATCATATCAAAGGGGAGAAAAAAAGGCCTGGGCTATTTCTTCCCCCCCCCCCCCTATCTAAAAAGAGAAAATCAATTCACAGGGGAGAAAAAACCAGAGATGCAGAGAACCAGAGAATGAAGCTCTTTGACAACTACGTGACCATAATGATCTGATATGGGGTGTTAACCACAGATTCCAAATGGTATAGTTGAAACGTTACTGTCTCACCTTTCAACACCTTTCCCTGTCCTATATTCATGTAAGAAATAATGACATCATGATTATTTATTAGCTAGATTTTTTCAAGGAAATATTTGGCTTTGACAAAAACTGTAAAATCAGATCTATATCATGTCACAAGCAAACAGAGCAGACCCTATAGCAGCAATCTAATCTGGGCCCACTCTGTTTGCAAATGCATGAAAAGGTGTTTATAATTATTAGGGAAAGTGTTAACCCTTTACTCCATAATAAATAATGCCTTTTAACACATTTACAAACATAAGAGGCCCCAGATCAGATGGACCCTGTAAGAGCCATCTGATAAAGGTATACTCTGTCTATCAGTATAGATATGAATCTATAGTTTCTGCCTTGGCCAAAAGTTCCTGTGTCATTATAAACAAGAGCTGCATGCGGTGCCAACGCTCATCTGATTTGGTGCTTGTCCACTGCATGCACTTCTCCTCAAAGAGATTTACCAACCTATGAAGTTTCATGTTGATACCTCTTATACTTTTTGATTAATCAGCTACATTAAAGTTTTTGCACGCTGTTATTTCCTACATCAATATTCAAGAAGTAAAGAGTTAAAACTTTAATACTGACTTGACAAGTGCTTATTTCAGTTTCAGTTTCATACTGATCAAAGGTCAAATGATTCAAACAAGGTGAAACAATTCAATAGCCTGTGCCTCAACTTCAGTAGGAAGTTAATCCTATATACTATTAACCCTTCGCTTGCTGAATTTTAAAATACATTTCTCCTTCTTTACCCATGCCCTGTTGTATAGTTACATATATCTTCACTGTGTACAAGTATTTCGTTATGCAATCACTGCTGTGGAGTGCACTGGTTGCACAATGAACTTGCAAATAGTGCAGACCCTGATGAGACAGCTCCTGTAGGAGCTGTCTCATCTGGGTCTTCACTATTTACAGGTAGGTATATTGACGTGAATAGCAAGCGAAGGGTTAACATTTAGCTAACTAATGTCTTCATTTTTGCAAAGCTAGCTAACAAAACTGTATTTCTGTTAACCCTTCACGTCATGAATATTCATGTAAGAAATAATGACACTGTATATTTATTAGCTAAATTCTTATAAAATCACCTAGACACATTGTATTTTTAGTCATGGCAGAAACTGTACAATCCTATCTATTTAAAATAAGCAAACAGAGCAGACCCTGATCAGACGGCTCCTGTAGGAGCCATCTGATCTGGGTCTACTCTGTTTGCAAAGGCATAGAAGGGCGTATTTATGGAGATTTATGGAGTAAAATTTCAAGGATATACACTCGTCAAATAGTTTTGATCCTCATGAGCCACTCTTTACAGGATATTTGTTTTGGATAGAAAAGTTGACACATGCAATCCATTCATGGAATCCCAGTGTCTCAAACTTTTCAGAAATTTTTAGATGTACCATAATTTCTATTTGAAATTTTTTGATGCTGATAAAACTAGAAATGTGTCCATAGGACACTGATGTTCCCACTTCAGACTTTTTGTCACAGAAAGTAAGGGCCATTTTTAAAGTCATTTTTGCAAATAAAGGGCCACAACTCCTAAACGACAGAAGCGATTTACATGGCTATCAAGCTTGTCCAAGATATATTGGCCACAACCATGTGTGTAAAGTTTGGTGTGGATTGGACAAATATTTTCCAAGAAGAAGTCCAGACAAATTCTTCTAGATGTATGTACGTACCGACGTTCGGATAAGGGCAACCCTATATGCCTACACTATGTAGGGGCATAACAAATGATCTGGATCTAAACTTGTAATTGTTAGAATGTTATGTTAACTACTTATTTAACCCTTTACTCCATGAATGATCATCAAAGAACAAGGACATTGTGAATATTATCAACATTGTAGATGGAGTCAAAAATTGCATATTGTCAGCGGTAATTTTTGCCATGGCAGAAACTGTAGAATGACTGAATCATTAAATCGCTGACAGAGCCAACCCTGATGAGATGGCTCCTTTAGCAGCCATCTCATCAGGGTCTGCTCTGTCTGATTTTAGAATAATATAGAGATTTAATGATCTAATCTAGGTCTACTCTGTTTGCAAAGGTCTTTAAAGGCATATTAACCCTTCCCTTGCTATTCACGTCAATATACCTACCTGTAAATAGTGAAGACCCAGATGAGACAGCTCCTGCAGGAGCTGTCTCATCAGGTTCTGCACTATTTACAAGTTGATTGTGCTACCAGTGCACTCCACAGCAGTGATTGCACAGCCAAATACTTGTACACAGTGAAGATATATGTAATGATACAACAGGGCATGGGTAAAGAAGGAGTGAGTGAGTGAGTTGGGTTTTACGTCCGACCAACAGTATTTCAGTTATTTGCAGATGGCACACGCATGAGGCAAGTTATAGTGCTGCCTCACTGGAATACTCCTGCCGCAGGTACATGGCAAGGGCACCCCACCCAGTCACATTATCCTGACACCGGGCCGACCAGTCTTAGAACTACACCTTTATTGTCGAGCGTAGACAAGGGAGCTACTAGTACCAACATTTAACGACTTTTGGTCTGTCACGGCCGGGGATCGAACCCACGACCTTCCGTACCGCAGGTGGACGCTCTACCACTGAGCCACGCGGCCGGTAAAGAAGGAGAAATGTATTTTAAAATTCAGCAAGAGAAGGGTTAATGGAGCAAAGTGTTAAAAACATGCTACAAGTTACACATTCATTCATATAACTAGTACCAGGGTTTACTTAGTAAACTTTTGTTACCAAAATTACTCTAAATAGTCTGACAAAATTAGCCAAATAGTACAGACAAAAGAACAAAACTGATCCATACTATTTGTAACCTAAGTCAATAAAACTATGCCTAATCGATTTATTCAATTTACAGACTGTTGTCAAGAGCAGATCCAGTGTCCAAATATGTAGGGTACCCTAATTCATGAGTTTGTAATAGAGATACATAACCTATTCTCTCATCAGGTATTTTAGACCCTGAATTTCTTTGAATACTTCTGCTGAAAATGAGCATTTACTAGAAAAAAAGGAATATTTTAGAATTCTGTAGTTTTGAAACCACAGTGATAAACAGAGCATTTGCTCCTTTAGGAGCAAATGCTCTATTTATCACAATGGTTTCAAAAAGTGACTTTTACAGCTCTAAGCTTCAATATGAGGAAATGGGATAATTCAATTTGGCACCATTTTGGTAACTACGATAATAATTGTACTTATAGAATAGTAACAGTAAATACAGTTAAGGAAATGATAGTTTATACTGACATAACAGTCGCAATGAAGACCCTGATCAAAGGGCTCCTCTAGGAGCCCCCTGATCTGGGTCTACACTGTTTGTAATTGACAGTGCATGTATTTCTAGCATTCAAAGGGTTAACTCTGATCAAAGGTTAAATTAGGTACTTCATATTCAATCTTTTACTTGTTGGGTGAATTATAATCAGAATCAAATCTGAAATTATTGTGGTTTTTCATTTCTTTACGGAGAAACAGCTAGTATCAAATACGGTACGACCTGTCCTAAGCAGCATTCCATGGCTTTTTCTCTGATTTTGGCGATGGGGCCTCCGGGCCTTTCCAGCGGGGAAAAATAAGTTTGATACATGTATATAAGTTTTAGAGAAAAACAAATCATTAAAAGTTCACCACTTCAAAGCAGATCTTCTATCTACCAAATTGAAATTCAGACAGCATGCAACAGAATTCAATGAGCAAAAGGATCTGAGATCTGTGTGGAATAAGGATCCTTTGCCATTTACAGAAACAACAGTTTGAATTAGATACAGAAATAGTAGATTTAGCTATAATTAAAAGTGATCTCTGATTAAAAAATAGAATATCTGAAGCGAGGATTTTGGGGGAAATTAAAAAATAATTCTGAGGGGAAGGGTCCTTTATTCTGTGTCTGCTATATAAGGAAAGAAAACCTGCAGAGCTACAGATAACGGTGCGTACTCAAATACTAAAATCGTCATTTCTCCACCAAAACCTATGTTATGACCACTCTTTAGAATCGTCTCTTTGAGACGATTCTAAAGAGTGGTCACAACATAGGTTTTGGTGGAGAAATAAAGAAGTTATACTTGAAACTATTTCAATTTACACATCTTATCTGGAGCTCTGAAACTGCATTCATTTACTGAACATAGGAGTCTTAAAAAGCAGATGGTTGCTTAATGCATGGCAAAAGTAATGCAGAAAGCTCCCACAGCAGCTTTCTGTGTTACTTCAACCTGCATTAAGCTACCACCTGCCTTACAGACCCATAATTTGACCAATTTTTGATGGTCGTTTAACCCATTCCCTCATATTGATGCATTTTGACAGCAATGGTTAACATATTTAAAGAGAAACATTTAGCATGCAAAACCTGTCTTCCTCATCTAAGAGTAGAGATTCCCAATACCATTTTAATACCAAAGTGTCCGACAGAGGTTCTGACTTACTCAGTAACTCCTCTGGATCTAGCCTGTGTGTATAAGTTAACCCATTCAACACAGATGGACTATACCAAATTTCAAACAAATCAAGCTTAATATATTAAAACCTCTCTATAACGGCCAGTCGGCCACTAAATTGTGTTAATAGGTTGGTGTTTAGGGCAGGTGACTGCTTAAAGCAAGATGAAAGTAAAACAGAACGCTCCTATAGGTTTACTTTCACCTTGCTTTAAACAGTCACCTGTCTTTACACAAAATACTTGATGTAATTTAGTGGCTGTTATAGAGAGGTTTTACTGTACCATGAATACCCAGGGATATTTTTAAGATCAGTGTAAAATGACCTGAACAGTGTAGACCCTGATAAGCAGGCTCCTCTAGAATCTCTCTAATCTGGGTCTAACTTGTTTGCAAATGACATTAATGACCTGTTAACCCTTTCCCTCAAACAAACACCTTTTTACACATTGGCAAACAGAGTAGACCCAGATCAGATGGCTCCTGTAGGAGCCATCTGATCAGGGTCTACTACGTTTGCTAATGGAATTTGATAGATCTGTTCCTTTAGTTTCTAAAACGACTACAATGTTCCATCCTCTATATTTCATTATAACTATTCTGTCCATGAATATTCTGTATGTATTGAAATTTGCAATAATATAGAACAGGGAAAGGGTTAAACAGTAACTTGCCTGTAGCTTGCATAAGATAACAAAAAAAAAAACACCTCAAGAAAAACAGGTCAAGTCGATTTAATCAATGACTTGCAAATGACTCAAGATTATTCAAAACTGGATCTTTACATTGTGAAAAGGTTAACCCTTTCCTCCATAGGCAATTTTTAGATCCAACCACTTTGAATAAATCTACCAAAAAGGAGCATTAACTAGAGAAAAGGAAATTTGTAGAATTTTGTAGTTTTGAAATTGTGATAAACAGAACATGTAAAATAAATAAAGTAAGTTTGAAGCTACATGTATTTCGATAACTTCAAATGAAACCAATAGAGTTGTGTAATTGTTCAGACCCTGATTACACTACATCTTCAGGTGCAGTTTGACCTAGGTCTACATACACTATTTACCTTAGTTTGTCTGTCTGAATTTATAGAATAATTACCCTATCTAAAGCTCCAGAAAAACTGTTAAGCTCTGTAGCTACTATTGGCATGGGGGAAAAAAGCAAAGTAAAATGATAATGGCCAATCAAACATGGCTGATATTCAAAGCTGTAAGCATAAGTAATGAATTCTTGTAGTAAAAAACAACACCATATCCGTTTTAGCATTCAACCTTTAACCCTTTCCTCCAATGGCTATTTTTAGACCCAACCTCTTTGAATGAATGTACCCAATAGGAGCATTTACAAGAGAAAAGTAATATTTTAGAATTCTGAAGTTTGAAACCATTGTGATAAATAAAGCATTTCCTCCTATAGGAGCAAATGCTCTATTTATCACAGTGATTTCAAGAAGTGGTTATTACAATTTAAGGCGTAGAAAGGCGTATTTATGGAGAAAAGAGTTAAATGCAGGAAACGTTTGTACTCGCATTTGCAAACTGTATAAACCTAGATTAGCGGACTTCTGGAGGAGCCATCTGATCAGTCTGCATTGTTTGTCATTCAAAACCCTCTAGCAAAGTAAACCTTTTTATAGTGAATGGATTCAATGACAGATTAACTCCACTTTGAAGATTCCGCATCTGAAGGGTTAACTCTTTGCGCGCTAGCGACGAAACTGTGATTACCTATGCAAACAGTTTTGATCCAGATGAGACGCCGCATAATGCGGCGTCTCATCAGGATCCAAACTGTTTGTCATCTGGATCATATTTTTGCAATGAAATTAGAGAAAAGTTATTTTAAAAATTGAAGCAGACGACAATTGTTGCAGACGAAAAATTACTTAGCGTGCAAAGAGTTAATAATTATAGAGTTACACTATCTCAATCTATGCGTTTGATACTAGACCCTGGGTTTAACCCTTTCCCTGTTCTATGTTAATTCCAAATTTCAATACCTATTGAATATAATCATGAACAAAATAGTTACAATGAAACAATTGGAAGCTGGAACATTGTAGCCATTTTAGAAACTAAAGAAACAGATCTATCAAATTGCACCAGCAAACTGAGCAGACACTGATCAGACGGCTCCGATTGAAGCCATCTGATCTAGGTCTACTCTGTTTGCAAATGCGTGAAAAGGTGTTTATATGAAGAAAAGGGTTAAAGTAACACTATCTCAAACTGTTTGTATGATACCAGACCCTGGGTTAAATTTACAGGTGTTTTTTCCGAAATCATACAAAACTAAATATATCTCCTCGTACACTGTCATTCACCATCTTTTTCTGAAAGTTTTCATAAACAAATGCGATCAGAGTATCAAAAGGTTTGGATCCAGATGAGACACCAAGTTACTTGAAGTCTCATATGGATCTAAAATGTCTGAATACCGGTAGCTAGGTAATATAGATTCACTACTAGTGTGCATTATACCCCTATCCTACTCTACAATATGATCCAAAGTACAGTAAAACCCCTCTCATGTGACCACCAAAAATATGTATAATTCTGGGTCTTAAATGCAGGTGGTAGCTTAATGCAGGTCAAAAGTTATGCAGAAAGCTCCAACTTTTGACCTGCATTAAGCAACCACCTACTTTTAAAGACATTTACTTCCATGCATAAAATGGTCGCATCAGAGGGGTTTTACTGTATGATACAATACATATGACCACAAAAGTGTAAGTGATGTCAGCCCTTTACTCCCTAAATAGTAAATACAGTAGAACCCCTCTAATGCCACCACCTAATGAATAAACATGCCTGTCTTTATAAACAGGTGGTTGCTTAATGCAGGACAAAAGTAATGCAGAAAGCTCCTAGAGGAGCTTTCTGCATTACTTTTGTCCTGCATTAAGCTACCACTTTTCTAGCACCCAGAATTATACCTCTTTTAGGTAAGGTGGTCGCATTAGCGGGGTTTTACTGTATACCTTTTAAACATCCTTTACTCCCTAAATAGTAAATACACCTTTTTACGAGTTTGCAAACAGAATAAAACCAGATCAGATGGCCCTATAATAAACGTCTGATCAAGGCTGGTCTGTTTGCTACTTATGAAATTCTACAGGTTCTGCTATGGCAAAACCTATCATTGTTCATTATGTCATAATCCAGCTAATTAATATTCATAATGTCATTTATTCTTACATAAATATTCCAGGAGTAAAGTGTTTATGCTATTTGACAACTAAACTAAGGTTAGTATTTTTGTCTATGTAGACATTCAATCCTGCGTAAGTAAGAGTGTATGGTATAAAACAGGAAGAAGAAGCAAAAACAGTATATAGGATCACTCTGCCCTGACAACTTTTTACATTGCCCTTATATGAATCTTATAAACCAAGCTTCATAAGATGAAAAAGAATGCTGTATTAAAGTCATTTAAATTACTGGCCTAAAAGCTTTAGATAACCCTTTCCTCCATAAATACGCCTTTCTACGCCTCTGTAAAAGTCACCTGTTGCAACCATTGTGATAAATAGAGCATTTGCTCCTAAAGGAGCAAATGCTCTATTTATCACAATGGTTTCGAACTACAAAGTTCTAAAATTTTCCTTTTTTCTAGTTAATGCTCCTTTTCGGTAGATTTATTCAAAGTGGTTGGATCTAAAAATAGCCTATGAGGTAATGGGTTAAAGTCATTCAAAGTAATGGCCTAAAAGCTTTAGTGAACTCACAACAATATGGTTAAACCCTTTCCTTGATCAATGTTTATTCAAAAAAGTTCAATACCTACTGAATATTTATGACATTTGGAAGGTGGAACATTGTAGCCATTTTAGAAGCTATAGAAAAAGATCTGATAAAATTCCATTTGCAAACAGGGCATACCCTGATCGGAAGGCTTCTATAGAAGCCATCTGATCTTGGTCTACCCTGTTTGCAGGTCCGTGAAAAGGCGTTTATAATTATGAAGGAAAGGGTTAGACCTCTGAATGCGGGAAATAAGTGTACTGGCAGTTAGAAAAGGTGTAGACCCAGATAAGAGAGGCCCTGGTGGAGCCCTCTGTTTAGTTACTGCACTGTTCAAAACATACCCTTTCATACTGGACAGACTCTTATCATTTCACACTAAAGAAACATCACACAATATCTTTAGCCTTCAAATGGTTTAACCCATTCCTCCATAGGCCATTTTTAGACGCAACCTACAGTATTTGAATGAATCTATCCAAGGGAGTATTTACTAGAGAAAAGGAATTTTTTTAGAACTTTGTAGTTTGAAACCATTGTGATAAATAGAGCATTTGCTTCTATAGGCGCAAATGCTCTATTTATCACAATGGTTTCAAGAATTAGTTATTACAGAGGCGTACGTAGAAAGGCGTATTTATGGAGGAAAGGATTTAGCTGAGGACAGTCAGGCCACACAATATGCACCAAAGCCATTGATCCTAGAGACCTTGCTAATTGTATAACTAAAGTAGTGTTTAACCCTTTCCCTAACAAACATTTATGTGTGAGTTAGTCACTTCATGAATATTCATTAACCCCTTCCCACTTAGGCTATTTTTAGAACTAACCTCTTTGATTAAATCTACCAAAAAAAAGCATTAACTAGAGAAAAGGAAATTTTCAGAATTGTGTAGTTTTAAAACCATTGTGATAAATAGAGCATTTGCTGCATAGGAGCAAATGCTCTGTTTATCACAATGGTTTCACAAAGTGACTTTTACAGAAGTGTCAAAAGGCGCCAATATAGGAGAATGGGTTAACTTAATTTTGATGATGTATATTTTTCAAATAAATAATTTGCTTTGACAAAAACTGTAGAATAAGATCTATATATCATTCCATAAGCAAACAGAGCACACTCTGATCAGACAGATAGCTCCTACAGGAGCCATCTGATCTGAGTTATCTCTGTTTGCAAAGGCTTGAAAAAAGTATTTACATGAAGGAAAGGGTTAAATGCAACATAAATGTTCAACTAACTACATGTAACTGCATATTGTAGTGTAATCTGATAAATCTTCAGTCCGCTATCTTCAGTTGGTTAGTTAACCCTTTACTCCATGAAAATATTCATATAAGAAATACAGTAAAAAACCCGCTAATGCGACCACCTAAAACAGGTATAATTCTGGGTGCTATATGCAGGTGGTAGCTTAATGCAGGACAAAAGTAATTCAGAAAGCTCCTAGCGGAGCTTTCTGCATTACTTTTGTCCTGCATTAAGCAACCACCTGTTTATATATAAAGACACACATGTTAATTCATTAAGTGGTCGCATTTAGAGGGGTTCTACTGTAATGACATCATGAATATTAATTGGCTGAATTTTCAATATCACATAATTATGAACACAGGAATTTATTGCCACTGCAAAAACTACAGAGCAGATCCTGATCAAATGGCTACAGTAGGAGATATCTGATCTGGGTCTACTCTGTTTGCAAATGTGTGAAAAGGCATTTATATGAAGGACAGGGTTAATATCTAATCATCTAACAGAATGTTAACCCTTTCCTCCATAAATACACCTTTCTACGCCTCTGTAATGATAGGAGCAAATGCTCTATTTATTACAATGGTTTCAAACAACAAAATTCTCAATAGTTCCTTTCCTGTAGTTAATGCTCCTTGTCCGTAGATTCATTGAAAGAGGTTGGATCTAAAAATAGTCTATGGAGGAAAGGGTTAAGATGGGCTAAATTTTACTTTTACAATCTTGCACCAGTAATCTATTAACTAAGAAGAAATATTATAATCGAAATATAATCTGATAACTGTTAAAGGGTATCAATCATGCTTATATAGATGAACCTTGTTAAATGGGATGCAAGTTAGAATCAAAATTACACTAAATACACTAAAAACGTGTTATATTTACCTCCTTCAGGTATAAAAAAGAAAACAAAATGTATAAACAAAAGTAAAAATGTGTGCTGTTTCAACATGCTTTAAATTAAAAAAGCAAGCATTTCTCAAACTAAAATTAACCCTTTAGGTCTTTACCGTGTGAATCGTCATGCAAAACAACAAATGTTATCATGAATATTTATTAGCTGAATTTTTATAATGGTATACAAACACAGGATGTTTTGGCCATGAAAGATACTATAAAATCAGAGATATATAATGCAAACAGAGCAGACTCAGATCAGATAACTGGAGCTCTCTGATTTAGATATACCTCTTGAAAATTTGTCAAAACATGTCTCTATCAAGTAAAGGGTTAAATACAAACACATACATATTTAACCCTTCGCTTGCTGTTCACGTCAATAAACCTACCTGTAAATAGTGAAGACCCAGATGAGACAGCTCCTGAAGGAGCTGTCTCATCAGGGTCTGCACTATTTACAAATTGATTGTGCAACCAGTGCACTCCACAGTAGTGATTGCACAGCGAAATACTTGTACACAGTGAAGATATATGTAATTATACAACAGGGAATGAGTAAAGAAATGTACTTTAAAATTCAGCAAGAGAAGGGTTAAAACAATCTACATTCATTCAAAGTACAATTCAAATACTGAACTATTCTGTCAAACAAAAAACAAGTAAGGCATAACCCAATCAACCATTACCATTAAGCTTTATGTGCTTTCAGTGGTTTTTAATCAGTGACTTAACCCATTCCCTCATATTGGCAACTTTTGACCACTCTGTAAAAGTCACTTAGTGAAACCATTGTGATAAATAAAGCATATACTCCTATAGGAGCAAATGCTCTATTTATCACAATGGTTTCAAACCACAAAATTCTAAAAAAAATCCTTTTCTCTAGTTAATGCTCCTTTTCGGTAGATTTATTCAAAAAGGTTGTATCTAAAAATAGCCTATGAGGTAATGGGTTAACTATACTTTTTATTTGAAAGGCTCTAATTGAAGATCATATTGTAGAAAATGTCAATTTTCAGGCACATGCAATCAATCGCTGGTTCTCATTTTCCTTTTTGTCAAGCAATAGCCTCATGTTACATACCTGCTGTAATATTGTAAGGGACTCTCCCACACTAAAGCTAAGTTCCCCATTTTCCTCGTCTCCCTCAAAGTCGTACAGGGTCTGTGCCTGTAATATAAGAAAGCAAAACGTAACAGAAATCCAGTAATTATCTTCTGTAATAAAGATCTAGAGTAATTGCTTACCTGTTGTATTTTTTTCTTTCTCAAAGGCTGTATGTTCATGGAAAATTCATGATTACAGTTAGGAGTGAGTGAGTTGGGTTTAATGTCCGACCAACAATATTTCAGTTATTTGCAGACGGCACCCGATTGAGACAAGTTATAGTGCTGCCTCACTGGAATGCCCCTGCCGAGCCCGGCACATGGCAATGGCACCCCACCCAGTCACATTATCCTGACACCGGGCCGACCAGTCCTAGAACTACCCTTTTAATGTCGTGCGTAGACAAGGGAGCTACTAGTACCAACTTTTAATGACTTTTAGTCTCTGAACAGGGTCTGCACTGTTTACAAATACTTTATTTTCTGCATTCCAAACGTTTCATATTTTACATACATGTACATTGTATAATGAAGTCTCAGTGTGTATGAAGTTTCCTACCCGGATATGCTTCAAGGATTGACAAAATATTAATGGATGCATTTTTTTTTGGTTCAATCTTGCATGAGCACAGAGCGTATCGTCATTTCTGCGCCAAACCTTATATTGTGACCACTCTTTAGAATCGTCTCAAAGAGACGATTCTAAAGAGTGGTCACAACATAGGGTTCGGTGCAGAAATAAAGGCGTCATTCTTGAAAACAAAATCCATTTACACATCTTATCTGGACCTCTGAATTGAGCATATACTACACACTTTTGACATGTCATGACACCCCATGCATCATTTACATCTTGAATGCTTGCAATTAGCGGTCGGCTGATTACTCAGGTAACACTTGAATCTTGATCTTCTGAATAATTAAACTTGGCTCCTCCTTTTCTGAATATTGAATAAAGAAAGAGTTCTACCAAAAATTTATCTCTGAAGAAAATGGCAGTGCTGACCCTGATCAAAGGGCTCCCTTTGGAGCCCTTTGATCAGGGTCTACACTGTTTGCAAAGGTCATATATACTCAGTTTACACACATTTTGGGGTTAATAACTATCCTTGGATCATCATGACCTTTGACTGTGATGATTAACCCATTCCCTCATAGCTAGGCTATTTCTAGATCCAACCACTTTGAATAAATCTACTGAAAAGGAGCATTAACTAGAGAAAAGGATTTTTTTTAGAATTTTGTAGTTTGAAACCATTGTGATAAACAGAGCATTAAATTGCTCCTATAGGAGCAAATGATCTATTTATCACAATGGTTTCATAAAGTGACTTTTCCAAGGCGTAGAAAGGCGTATTTATGGAGGAAAGGGTTAAGAGTCGTGGGTATGCTATTATGACAAAAACTGTAGAATCAGATCTATATTCCATACAGAAACACAGCAGACCCTGATCAGAAGGCTCTTAATTAAAGAGCCATTTGATCTGGGTATATTGCTGTTCACAAAAGTTTTAATACTGTGCAGCTATGGCGTAAATAGTGTAAAGGGTTAAATGCTGTTGTGGAGGTGAAGTTTGACAGGGATGGCTGAACTGATATTGAGACTGAGACAAAATGTATGGCACCAAAGCTATGACAGTACCAGGACTCTTTGTTTCCTTCTTAATTCAGATAAGCTTACAAAGTTGTATAAACTTAATAGACAATAAATCAGACATAAGATAAAAGTTATCCTTATCAGAAGATCAAGCAGGTGTCAGTCTTATGAAATATCGACTTTATATTTCATTCCTGCAAACAATACAGCTTTCTTTTTTTCACCCTTTCCCTATTCTATGTTTATTCTAAATTTTAAGACCTACTGAATATTCATAATCAAAATAGTTAAAATAAAATATGAAAGATTAACAGATCTTTCAAATTCCATTAGCAAACAGAGTAGACCCTGATCAGAAGGCTCCTAGAGGAGCCGTCTGATCTGGGTCTACTCTGTTTGCAAAGGCATGAAAAGGCATTTATCCCTTTCCCTCATATAAACGTGTTTTCATGCATTTGCAAACAGAGTAGACCTAGATCAGACAGCTCCTACAGGAGCCATCTGATCAGGGTCTGCTCTGTTTGCTAATAATCTAAAGGGTTAAAGCTTTCTTCATGTAAGAAATAATGATGTCATGATTATTCATTCGATTAATTTGTTATGATAGCACATGGAACCAGGAATGTTAGCCGTAGCAGAAACTGTAGAATCATATACAATGTAGATCTATATTATATCATAAGCAAATACTGAAATAGAGCAGACCCTGATCAGGTGACTCCTATACTATAGGAGCCATCTGATCTAGGTTTACTCTGTTCGCAAAGGTGTAGAAAGGTGTATTTATGGAGTAAAGGGTTAAAGTTTTCTCTTGGGAGAATAAACAGGCAAAACTCTTTCAGTCTTTGTTGAGGACAATTTCTAAACTGATATATATTTCACTGCCTAACAAAAGAGAGAAAAGCAACATGCAGCTACTTCAAAAGAGCATATTTTACCAAGTTCGACCAAATCCTCATTTAGCAATAACAAAACAAAGTTTTGATAAGTAATGATAAATGATGTTTACAGTGAATGAATCGATGGACAGTTGCCAAATGTAGACAACTGTAATTATTCTAAATATTTGTAGACAAAGAGTACAGACATGATCGAATTTGATTTTTTTTAGAATTTTGTAATTTGCAACCATTGTGATAAATAGAGCATTTGCTCCCATAGGAGCAAATGCTCTATTTATCACAATGGTTTCAACAGGTGACTTTTACAGAGGCGTAGAAAGGCGTATTTATGGAGGAAAGGGTTAACTCTTTACTCCGTAAATAAATGGCTTTGCAGAGTGTAGTTCCAGACAGTTCCTGTAAGAGCCATCTGATCAGGGTCTGCCCTCTTTCCAAATGATATAATACAGATATGATTGTACAGTTTTTCTGCCATGGCCAAAACTTCCTGTGTCCATAACGTGTGCTATTATAAATAGCAATAATTAATCTAATCAATATTCATGATGTCCTTAAGTTTTACATGAATATTCATGGAGTAAAGGTTCAGGAGATCAGGCTCTACACTATTATTTGCAAACAGAGTTGACCCAGATCGTAAGGCTGTAGCAGCAAGGTCTCCGGTCTAGTTTCTGCCATGGCAAAATTTTCATGTAAATGAGAGTACCAATATGCCATCAAATATGCCTGTCTTTTATATGACTTAGAGAGAGCGTCCAAGTCCAATATAGCTAACTTGGACAATTCAAGGGCCATAATTCAAAAGTGCCTACGATGATATGACAGGTTATCAAACTTGGCCATGATATTATTACCACACAATTATGTGAAAATTCTTCCTATTTGTGAGCTGATACGGCTTAATGGCTACTTTTTGACAATTCAAAGGCCCTAATCCTGAAGTGCCTACTGGATCTACTCTGTTTGCAAAGGCATGAAAATGCATTTATATGACGTAAGGGTTAATCAGTAATACAACCAGTGGGTAATTAATAGAGATTGGATGTCCTACTATTCACAGTAGATATCGTATAGAGTTAGCAATGTAAATGTATGATAGCAGATCTATTCATCTCACAATTAGGAAAAGAATGTTATCTCTTAACCCCTCTCCCTGTTCTATATTTATTCAATACCTACTGAATATTCATATCATTAATCATAATGAAATATGGACGGAGGATATTGCCATTTTAGAATGTAAAGAATTTACAGAACTATCAAATTCCATCAGCAAACAGAGCACTGACCCTGATCAGACAGCTCCTGTAGGAGCTGTCTGATCTAGGTCTAATCTGATAGGCGTACATGTATTTATGGAAGAAAGGGTTAAATTTAGGGTAAAGAAGTCAAATACGAAGATTGATTTAGTAAAAAAAGCACTCGCAGTCATTTCTCACCCAAAATGTGCCTGAAATAACAGTTACAGTTCTTCTTATTTCCTTCTCTGAAAACTATTTGTTGTAAATTACATCATTCTTTATTATTAATTCTCACCAAGTAACTGTGTCTCTTGGATATTTGCTGACATCCTACCATAATTACTGTAAATCTAAGCTTTAGACAATCCAGATAAAACAGATCTAAGATTCAGTCTAGACTATTTGCTATCTTCTAGTTTCATTAACCCTAGTTTCATTAAAACTTATTGCATGAAACAAGTGCAGCACTTGTCATTTTCAAACTATAGACCCAGATCAGTTCTGCTCCTAGTGGAGTCTTCCGATCTGGGTCTGCATTGTGTAAAAATCCTCTGGCAAATATAACTCTTGTCATACTGTATGGATTCTACCAATAAACAATGATTGACTATTCTACTCTCAGGGTTCAAGCTGGAGCTCTTCATCACGGAGATGTTTAATCGGATTCAGGGAGAAGTTGCATCTCCCTAAGTAGGCCTACAAGTTCATGCTCTGTATATATTGTGTGTGTGTGTGTGTGTGTGTGGGGGGGGGGGGGGGGGGGTTAGATTTATCACTTTTGTAGACATGACTATAATTTGTATCAGATCTAGATCTTATATAAAAAAAACAACTTTTTTGGCAATTTTAGGAGGGCGTATGGCAGCTCCATCCCTCTCTAAATCCTCTTCTCAAATCAGGTAAAGGTAACTTTGCTCATACAGACTTCTTCAGCTAAACAGATTGGGTGTACAGTATATACATTTTGTATAAATACGGTATCTGTATCTCAATCAGATGCCTGAGTTTCTCAGAATTCAAACACAGAATAACAAATAATGAACCATTTATCACATGAGAATGATTGCAGCTGGAATCTTCAAACCTGTTAAGACAGAAGACTTTCAAACAAATCCCTACGGGATGGTTCGTTATAATGCTACATGTAATTCAACATATTTGAAATATGTAAATCTGTTTTTGTCAGTTTTCGAATAATGTTTTTCGGCAAACTAACTCTGTTTGTATGCCTCATAGGATATTGATCCGTCTTATTAGCACTCCCCATACTAGCACTTTGACTGTGGTACACATGTGTATTGTTATTTACAAACAGTGTAGATCCAGATCAGAGGGCTCCTAGAGGAGCCCTCTGATCAGGATCTGCACTGTTTGTTTAATATTCAAACTCCTCTCGCAAAGTATATTCTTTCATACTGAATGTAATTACCATTTTAAACCATAAATTAATGGACTATTCACTGAATTCAGTATTCCAAGGGTTAGACACTAACTTAATGCATAACAAATATAGGCAAGAGTGCCTAATGTGGATGCCATGTACTAAATGTCTATTCACAAAAATCAATGTTTTAAAGGGTCATAAATCTTTACATATATCCAATACAGAGTAATGGCCTCCTACCAGAGAATAGCCCAAGTGATGGTTGTTAACGCTTCCCTTCATATAAACGTGTTTTCATGCATTTGCAAACAGAGTAGACCCAGATCAGACAGCTCCTATAGGAGCCGTCTGATCAGGTTCTGCTCCGTTTGCTAATGGAATTTGAAAAATCTATGTCTTTAGTTTCTAAAATGGCTACAATGTTCCACCTTCTATTTTTCATTATAACTGTTTCATCCATGAATATTCAATAGGTATCTAAATTTGGAATAAACATAGAACAGGGAAAGTGTTAACTGTATGACGTTTGTTGGTGATAGCTGTACCGATATGCTAACAGTGACAAACAACAATGACACCAAGTTTATGGCAATACCTCGGCACTGTTTTTCTTGGAAAAGAGTCATAAAAAACTTTAAGCCTTTACTCCATAAATGCGCCTTTCAGTCAGGAGCCATCCGATCTGGGTCTACTCTGTTTGTCATGCCGTAGAAAGTTTCTACACCTTTGCAAACAGAGTATCGAAATGCTCTATTAATCACAATGGTTTCAAATTAAACTACAAAATTCTAAAAAAAAAATCCTTTTCTCTATTTAATGCTCCTTTTCGGTAGTTTTATTGAAAGAGGTTGTATCTAAAAATAGCCTATGAGTTAATGGGTTAAAGAGTTGAATGAAGACAAATTTTGCTGGTGACAATTACTTAGCCTACAAAAGTTAGGATTGACTCCTTCAGATGATTCTACTGAATAGTCACTAACCTTATAGACTTGGTGCACAAAAAGTAAGAGCTTTAGCGGGCATAATAAAGGATCTGAAATCCTAATCCTCCTTATCTGAAGTTCTGATGGGATGCCAAGATATGTTCAATTCCTAATGTTTTGATAAGATTTTGTGAAGCTGACATCGCTGCAATGGTAAACGGTTTACAAAACCTAACCACAGTTCGGCCAGGAAGATTTACTGCTCCTGGCCACAATAATGGCCTCGGTTTCCCAGTAATTACACTAATGGCTACCCTCTCAGTCAGCTTCTCGTTTACAGTTTCGATGAAATATGGCATTTCCTTTTTTGGCAAATTATTTCAAAGGTCATGAGTGTAATTGTTTTCCAAACTTGTTTTTCTGTCATTTTAAGAAAAATCTTAATACATGGCTGAACATCACTGAAAATATTTCAGTGAAAAAATAAGTCTTATTCATCCAGGCAAAGCTTAAAAATCTTTGTATATATTATTTTCCCCTTATTCAAAATTTATTAGAGCAAAGCAAACCAATTACAGCATCACACTGGCATTTTGTGAGGCAATGCTTAATATAAGTCCACTCAGTTATAATGAACCCATTCCCTCATTTTGATGTCACTTTGTGAAACCATTGCAATAAATAGGAGCAAAAATTAATGCTCTATTTATCACAATGGTTTCAAAACTATATAATTCTAAAGTTTTCCCTTTCTCCAGTAAATACTCCTTTTGGGTAGATTTATTCATAGGGGTAGGATCTAAAAATAGCCTATGAGGTAATGGGTTACAGGGTATACTTTGTGAGAGGATTTTGAACTAAAAACAGAGCAGAGGAATCTAGCTCCCATTTTCAAAATTTATGAGCAGCAACAAAATCAGGCTTGGCTGAGAAATAAGAGATTTAACTTGTTACTCCATACACACACATTTTCATGCCTTTGCAAACAGAGTAGACCCAGATCAGACAATTCCAGCAACCATTTGATCTACCAAAAGACCAACCAACCGACAGACAGACTGACATGTGAAAAGCAATACACCCCAATTTTTTCAAAAGGGGAGTATAACCCTTTCCCTCATACAAACGTGTTTTCACGCATTTGCAAACAGAGAAGACCCAGATCAGACGGCTCCTAGAGGAGCCGTCTGATCAGGGTCTACTCTGTTTGCTATTAGAATTTGATAGATCTGTTTCTTCACTTTCTAAAATGTCTACAATGTTCCACCGTCCATATTTCTTTATAACATTTTTGTTAATGAATATTCAGTAGGTATTGAAATTTGTACTAAACTTAGAACAGGGAAAGGGTTGACCACTTATTTCATGAGCTTGTGACATCATGAATATTTTACTGAATCTTTATAATGGTGCATGTATATGCATTAGCATAGGTTGTTTTAGAATCATTATGGCATAGTAGAGCAGATCCTAACCAGAGTACTCGTACAGGTGCCATTGGATCTGGCACTACTCTGTTTCCAATGGTGTAGAAAGGAGTCTCTATTAGGTGGAAGATTAACCCATTCCTCCATAGGCTATTTTTAGACCCAACCTCCTTGAATAAATTGTACCCAAATGGAGCATTTACTTGAGAAACGGAACATTTTAGAATTGAGTACTTTTGAAACCATTGTGATAAATAGAGCAAATGCTCTATTTGTCACAATGGTTTCAACAAGAAACCACCAATGTCGGTATGGCCGGATTGCCGATTAAAGTGATATAGATGAACAGTCATTCATTATACATTTCTGCATCAACAGATGCTGAAAGCATAATAAATAGTTCATATTCCAATTGCATGTAATGAGGTCCTCACTATGACTCCACATGTTAAAAAGGTCAATCTAGAAATTCATTGAAGCATAAAAAACAATAGATATTTGTAAAGCATGTATACCCCCAGACCCCCTGACCTTTGATCTAGTGACCTCAACTATAGAGTTCATCTACTGGTCATGACTAATCACCACAGCAACTTTGACGATCCTAAGCCAAACCACTAATCATTTATTGATCTGAAAACATTTCACAAGTTAAGGTAATGGTGACCTTGACCTTTGACCTAGTGACCTCCACAACTATAGGGGTCATCTAGTGGTTACGACCAACCACCACAGCAAGTTTGAAGATCCCCAACCAAACCATTGAGCAGTTATTAATCGGAAACCATTTCATCAGTTAAGGTCATGGTGACCTTAATCTTTGACCTAGTGACCTCAAAAACAATAGGGGTCATCTAGTTGTCATGACCAACCACCACAGTAAGTTTGAAGATCCTAAGCCAAACCCTTGAGCAGTTATTGATTGGCAACCATTTCACCTGTTAATGTCATGATGACCTTGACCTTTGACCTAGTGACCTAAAAACATTAGGGGCCATCTAGTGGTCATGACAAACCACCACAGCAAGTTTGAAGATCCTAAGCCAAACCCTTGAGCAGTTATTGACTGGAAACCATTTCACCAGTTAAGGTCATGGTGACCTTGACCTTAGACCTAGTGACCTCAAAAACAATAGGGGTCATCTAGTTGTCATGACCAACCACCACAGCAAATTTGAAGTTCCTAAGCCAAACCCTTCAGCAGTTATTGATCAGAAACAATTTTACCAGTTACGGTCATGGTGACCTGGACCTTTGACCTAGTGATTTCAAAAACAATAGGAGTCATCCACTGGTCATGACCAACTACCACAGCAAGTTTGAAGATTCTAAGCCAAACCCTTGAGCAGTTATTGATCGGAAACCATTTCACCAGCTAAGGTCATGGTGACCTTGGCCTTTGACCTAGTGACCTCAAAAACATTAGGGGTCTTCTAGTGCTCATGACCAACTACCACAGCAAGTTTGAAGATCCTAAGCCAAACCCTTGAGCAGTTATTGATCAGAAACCATTTCACTAGTTAAGGTCATGGTGACCTTGACCTTTGACCTAGTGACCTCAAAAACAAGAGGGTGTATCTAGTTGTCATGACCAACCACCACAGCAAATTTGAAGATCCTAAGCCAAACCCTTGAGCAGTTATTGATCAAAAACCATTTTACTAGTTAAGGTCATGGTGACCTTGACCTTTGACCTCAAAAACTATAGGGGTCATCTAGTGGTCATGACGAACCATCACAGCAAGTTTGAAGATCCCTAGCCAAACCCTTGAGCAGTTATTGATCAGAAACTAATTCACCAGTTAAGGTCATTGTGACCTTGACCTTGGACCTAGTGACCTCAAAAACAATAGGGGTCATCCAGTTGTCATGACCAACCACCACAGCAAGTTTGAAGATTCTAGGCCAAGTCGTTTATTAATTATCGATCGGAAACAAAAAGGTCAACCTGGAAATTCTCTAAGTCAATGAAGTGTAAAAACTAGGTCAAAAAAGGGTCATAATAACCTATGACATGTAATGTGACCCTCATTATGAACCCACATGCCAAGTTTGGTTACTGTAGGTGTTATACTTTGGCTATAACTAACACAAACAAAAAGGTCAACCTGGAAATTCTCCAAGTCAATGAAGAGTAAAAACTAGGTCAAAACGGGGTCATAGTAACCTGCTAACCTATGACATGTAATGGGACCCTCATTCTGAACCCACATGCCAAGTTTGGTTACTGTAGGTATTATACTTTGGCTATAACTAACCTAAACAAAAAGGTCAACCGGACGGCCGGACGGCCGGACAGACGGCCGGACGGACGGCCGGACGGCCGGACGGCATTCGCCAATCTATAAGCCTGGATTGCGAGCAATCCGGCCAAAAAAGTGACTATTACAGAGGCTTAGAAAGGCGTATTTATGGAGGAAAGGGTTAAATAAAATGGATCAATACTCTTCTGTTCTACAGCTGTCTTGCAGTATGACAACTAAACCCTTTCAATGATGAATTGTCAAATGGACCATTCAGGGGTTTCTTTGACCGCCTATTTCTATTGATATGACCCTTACATTTTACTAATAACCCTCAAATTTAAGTGGGTCTTTTCTTTATAGTGAGAGAGTCATGAGGACTCTTAACTCTTTCCTCCATAAATACGCCTTTCTATGCCTCTGTAATAACCGCTTCTGGAAACCATTGTGATAAATAGGAGCAAATGCTCTATTTATCACAATTGTTACAAAATTCTAAAATTTTACTTTTCTCTAGTAAATACTCCTTTCGGGTAGATTCATTCAAAGAGGTTGGGTCTAAAAATAGCCTAAGGAGGAAAAGGTTAATTTGGACTTTTTGAAGGGGTCCAGGGAAAACTTAACTATTTCAAAATTCAAACAGATCAAGATTACTGTGAATAATAAATATTAAGGGATATTTTCTAAAGAAAAGTGTTAAATGACAAACAACGCAGACCCTGACCTCATCTGGGTCTACACTGTATTCAAAGGATATTAGCGACACGTTTCGGGCACTAAAAGGATTAACCCTTTCAATATTGAAATATTCAAAAGTGGAAAGGTCAGTCCGTGCTAACACCCTTTCCTCCATAAATATGTTTTTCTACGCCTCTGTAATAGTCACTTCTTGAAACCATTGTGATAAATAGAGCATTTGCTCCATAGAAGCAAATGCTCTATTTATCACAATGTTTTCTATACTACACAATTATAACATTTTCATTTTCTCTAGTAAATGCTCCTTTCTGGTAGATTCATTCAAAGAGGTTGGGTCTAAAATAGCTTATGGAGAAAAGGGTTAAATAGAATCTATTCAATTTGAATTAAAGGCTACAATTTACGGTATGCGAATAGTTTGAATGACACACTGAGGGCTGCTCTAGGAGCTCTGTGATCTGGATCTACAGTTTGTAAATAACTGGAGCATTTATGTCATGCATTCAAAGTGTTTGAGGAGGACTAAGCATATCTCAACAGGCCTGCATCCTACATTGTATGAGCAATAATTGACAACATCCGTTACACAAGTGCTCAGACAATTTGACCAGCTAGCTACTTTGAACATTTCATATAACCATTTACCCCATTAAGCAAATTAATTAATTACACCTCTATACAGGTTCTATAACCCTTTACTTGTTATGGTAGCACATGGACACAAGATAAAAAATTTTTATATATGACAGAAACTGTAGAATCATATAAATATATCATAAGCAAACAGAGACCACCCTGATCAGATGGCTCCTGAGCTGGGTCTACTCTGTTTGCAAATTGTATTTGAATATTAAAAGGATCATTGACAGAGAAGAACTACAGCTGTGAATGACAAGCCAAGATGACAGTTTCATTGAGAATAATTCCAAGCAAACAGAATGGACTCAATGGAGAATAAATTCATGTTACCAAAACTGCAGAAATCATCCTGATCATGTTGCAATGCTGAGGATCTGAATGTTTCATCAAGTTCAAAACACTTATAAATCTTAGTAATCTACATTACTAATGCTTTTGAAAACACAAGGAAGAAAAGACAACATAAGCAGGAGAGTTGCTATTTTCCTAAGCAGACAGTAATTTCCATTTTATACAATTGCTTCGAGTGCTAATAAGTTAAAGCTTCCAGTACTGTAAAACTGTAATTGCTTTTACATGTACACATGCTCACAGCAGTGCAGCGAACATATGAGAGGACAGTTCAGTGGTGACATGTGACCCCTGTCCATTGCACACACCTAAATCTGTCCACACTGCCACGGTCCACAACTACAATCATAATACATATAGACAAGTACATGAGCCTGTCAGCTGTGTACTGTAAAACCCCTCTACATTATATTTATACACTCAGTGCAAATCTGATTATGGGCCTACCAAGAGTGATCTGTAGCTTCACCCTTCCCCCCATAGGCTATTTTTAGACAAAACGTCTTTGAATCAATCCACCGAAAAGGAGCACTTACTAGAGAAAATGAAAAGTTTAGAATTGTGTAGTTTTGAAACCATTGTGATAAATAGAGCATTTGCTCCTATAGGAGCAAATGCTCTATTGATTACAATGGTTTCATAAAGTGACTTTTACAGAGGTGTAGAAAGACGTGTTAATGGAGGAATGGGTTAACCCTTTCCCTGTTTAATATTCATGTTAGAAATCATTATATTTATTAGCTGAATTTTTGTATTAATGTAAACTTTTCAAGGGAAGTTTTTGCTTTCACCAAAAAAATGTGGAATCAGATCTTTATCATGTCAAAGGTAAACAGAGAAGACCTTGATCAGATGACTCCTGCCTGCAGGACCTGTCTGATCTGGGTCAACTGTGCTTGCAAATGCATGAAAATTAATTAATATGTATGAAGGAAAGGGACTGAGAGTTAATGTAGGATGACAGTAATGGAGGATGACAGTAATGCAGATAGCTCCTAGACCTATACTGATATTCTGCACTTAGTAGCTACCTGCTTTCAAAGACACCGGGCCGAGGGCTTGGTGCAAAACTATTGTAACTCCTTCACTTTGTGAAGGAGTTACAATAGTTTTTCACCAAGCCATTGTCCTGTGTTTACTACAGTAAGTGGTTATTCAAGAGATGTTCTTCTGTATTTCACTATCACTGTCAACACATACATTGTATTTCATTCAAACCTAATTACTTTCCTTCGCATGAGGCAACTAGTTAAACCGTTTGATTGCAGGACACTTGTGTACTCGTATTTGCAAACAGTATAGATCCTGATCAGAGGGCTCCTACAGGAGCCCTTTGGTCTGGGTCTGCACTGTTTGTCATTCAGCATTCTCTCGCAAGTTTTACCTTGTTATATGGACCATTCCACATTGACAATTCAGCATTCAAAGGGTTAGAGATAATGATTTTATTAACCCCTGCCCTGTTCTACATTTTGTACATGTATGTTTACTTGAAATTCCACTACCTGAATATTCATGGACAGAGTACATGTAGACCCAGATCAGATGGCTCCTATAGGAGCCGTCTGATCAGGGTCTGTTCTGTTTGCTTATGATATAATATAGATATGATTCTACAATTTCTGCCTAGGTCAAAACATCCTGTATCCATAGGCTATTTTAACTATTAATCTAATTAATATTCATGATGCCTTTATTTCTTACATTATAAATATTCATGAAGTAAAGGGTTATGGTAAGTTTGCTGGAGGATTTTTGAATTTGGTGCCAAATTCAAAAGTGTTGTCAGCAAAAATAATTTCATATTAAATACAATTCTAAACTAAATAATAAAGGTGTATTAGTAAAACATTTGTTTTTGAAAAACCTGTATGCTTAGGCTAAAAATATACAGAAAACAGAGAAGTTTTTGCACTGTTTTCAATGGTGCCCACAGGTGACATTGGCGCCGAAAGAATTAACAATGCAGACCCTGTTCAGAGGGTTAATCCAAGAGAACTCTGATCTGAGTGTACACTGTTTGCAAAATGCAAATGCTAGTTAAGTTATTTTCCGCATCAAAAAAGGGTTACTCAATAAGTAAACAGTGAAAACCCTGATAATCTGTGTGCCAAATGCCTAACAAGAGCACCGCAAGCTGGTGCCAACACCGTCTGTCGTCATTGTCAAGATGAACATGCATACCAAAAAATGAAGGTTGTAAATGACAAATGGAAGAAGTTATGGTCAATGTTAAGATTTTGGACGACAACCTTTACGACAACGACAACGCCGGTTTTATGACAATATCTTGTGATTTCTTCGAAACAGACAAGCTAAAAATGTATCCCTATACCAAGTAAAGAGTTAAGCCATATATGGAAATCAGCCAAACACTGGGAGTCATGCCTTTTGAACAATCACAATTCTTTGAACAATTTTGGTAAAGCATCACCAACAAAAACACTTGAAAAATTGTACAAAATTATTGTCACTGGAATCAGAAAAGCTCCAGATAAGATGCGTAAATTATGATATTTTCCAGTATAACTTCTTTATTTCTCCACCATACACACTTGCCATAAGGTTTTGGTGGAGACTATTTTAGCATTTGAGTACACACATTTATCTGTAGCTCTGATTACGTAACTCTGAAGTATGTAATATGTAAAGAAATTCATGTCTTGCTTTCACATTTCGTACCTGGAAATAGGGCTGTGAATTACCTGGCAGGTCGAAGCGTTTCACAGAAAAGTAAAATGCAAAATTCTGTAAAACCCTAAGGTTTAGTGTTTACATTATCTGTTATTACTCTTATGACTTTTTACATTTACACATACAGTTATTATATAATGCAATTATTATGCCATCAAGAAATGAGCCAAGTTGTGTATGTGAAATTTGTTTCATGTAAATATCCACAACAGATTTAGAACTCCACTTGCCAATAAATAGGTGGAATATTAGTGCAAAGTACTTTTAACCCTTTCCTCCATAAATATGCCTTTCTACACCTCTGTAATAACCACTTCTTGACACCATTGTGATAAATAGAGCATTTGCTCCTATAGGAAACTATGGTTTCAAACTACAAAATTCTAAAAAATTTACTTTTCTATAGTAAATGCTCCTATGATGTAGAGTCATTCAAAGAGGCTGGGTCTAAAAATAGCCTATTAGTGCAAAGTACTTTTAATTTGTTATCCGAGTAACACGTTTTATACCCGGATTTGTTCTTTGAAAGTTCAAGCAACCCTCATACGACAAAATTAAAGCTCCTCATCAAGAGTACCACTTATGAAATAAAAAATAAATTACATACCACTGATTCATTCAAAATAATTCAGCCCTTTACTCCATGGTTATTCATCTAAGAAATAATGATATCATGAATACGTAACCGGGTGTTCTTATAAAGAAATATACCCGCTCAGACCCGGGATCAGACCCGGGTCGCCAGGTTAGCAGTCATGCACTCTACCACGTCGCCATGAAAGCGCGCTTGTACAGCAAGGCTGTAAAAGTGATGATAAACCTACACACTGTGAGGTATTCCCCCAGCAAGTTGAAATTCGTCCTGAATTTCTATGGGTATGAGGACGACTGGGAATCAAACTCGGAGCACATACTGTCACAGTCACACATTGGGCGCCAAATGTAACCGGATGTTTTTATAAAGACACATACCCGCTCAAACCTGGGATCGAATCCGGGTCGCCAGGTTCACAGTCTTGCACTCTACCATAAAAGCGCCCTTGTACAGCAAGGCTGTACAAGTGATGATAAACCTACACACTGTGACATACTCCCCCAGCAAGTTGAAATTCATTCTGAATTTCTATGGGTATGAGGACGACTGGGAATCAAACTCGGAGCACATACAGTCACAGTCCTAAATTGGGCGCCAAATGTACCCGGGTGTTCGTATGAAAAAATATACCCGCTCAAACCTGGGATCGAACCTGGTCACCAGGTTCTCAGTCAGGCACTCTACCACGTCGCCATAAAAGCGCGCTTGTACAGCAAGGCCGTACAAGTGATGATAAACCTACACACTGTGACAAATATTAATTAGATTAATGTTAATAATGGCACATGAACACAGGGAAGGTAAGCTATGGCAGAAAATGCAGAATCATATCTATATTATTTGATAAGCAAATAGTGCAGACCCAGATCAGACAGGTCCTACACAGAGCTACAGATAAGAACGCGTACCCAAATACTAAAATCGTCATTTCTCCACCAAACCCTATACTGTGACCACTCTTTAGAATCGTCTCTTTATCTCCTATAGGACCAAATGCTCTATTTATCACAATGGTTTTAAAGTACAAAATTTTAAAATTTTACTTTTCCCTAGTAAATGCTCCTTTTGGGTAGATTCATTCAAAGAGGCTGGGTCTAAAATAGCCAATGGAGGAAAGGATTAAATGTTAACTTATAAAAATTAACATAATGAATATTCAGGAAGTGACCAATTTATCCACAACTATACAGTAGTAAGAGGGTCATAAACAATGATCACATGTACAGTAAAACCTCTCTAAAACGACATCAAGTATTTTGTGTTAAAGGCAGGTGGATGCTTAAAGCAAGGTTAAAGTAAAACAGAACGCTCTTATAGGAGCGCTCTGTTTTACTTTCACCTTGCTTTAAGCAAACACCTGCCCAAAATACCAACTAATTAACGCAATTTAGTGGTCGTTATAGAGAGGGTTTACTGTACATGTATTCTCACAGATGCTGAATCAGTTGAGTCAAATATATGAATAAATAATTACAGTAGCCATCAAAAAGGTCTAATTATAGGTATGTAAGGCAGGTGGTAGCTTCATGCAGGTCAAAAGTAATGCAGAAAGCTGTGTCCTACATTAAGCAACCATCTGCTTTTTAAGAAACTTATGTTAAAGAAATGAATGGCTGCTTAAGACAGGTTCGTCTGTATATCTTAGAATTTTAATCTCACCCTAGATTAGAAATAGACACCGTTACTGTAAGCTTCAAACCTTGTCCTAAAGGACGCAGCTACATGTATAGAAGTGAGACATAAATAAATTATTGTGTCTGCCTGTAGATGTGATTCTTTTGGTCTGGGACACAGAAAACCTTTGTCAATGAAAACCCTGGAGTGACAGTAGCGTCCTATAAATTAAAAAGAGTCCTATAAATTAACAAGAGATGTCACAGTCACGTGACAAATGCCCCCAAAAATTATACCCTATGACCTTGACCTTTGACCCATGGACCAGGGAGCTGATACATCGTCTTTGTGTGGTGAACATTTGTGCCAGGTTCCTTTAAAATCCATTCACAGATAAACAAGTAAATGTATCCTGTGACCTTGACCTATGACATATGGACCAGGGAGCTGAACTCGACACATCATCTTTGTCGGGTTGAACGTCTGTGCCAAGTTTTATTGAAATCCATTGATAGATAAAGATGTAATTGTACCCTGTGACCTTGATCTTTGACCCATGGACCAGGGAGTTAAAAGCGACACATCATCTTTGTCTGGTGAACATTTGAGCCAAATCATATTGAAATTCATTGATATATAAAGAAGTTACAGAACGGACACGAAATTTGTGACAAAGTAATTGTACCCTGTGACCTTGACCTTTGACCATAGGACCTGGGAGTTGAAAGCGAACCATCATCTTTATGTGGTGAACATTTGTGCCAAAATATATTGAAATCCATTGATAAAGAAGTTACAGGCCGGACAAATTTTTGTTACAAAGTAATTGTACCCTGTGACCTTGACCTTTGACCCATGGACCTGGGAGTTGAACGCGGCACATTGTCTTTGTGTGGTGAACATTTGTGCCAAGTTATATTGAAATCCATTAATAGATGAAGAAGTTACAGACCGGACATGAAATTTTCGACAAAGTAATTGTACCCAAAGACCTTGACCTTTGACCCATGGACCTGAGAGTTGAACGCAACACATCGTCTTTGTGTGGTGAACATTTGTGGCAAGTAATATTGAAATCCATTGATAGATGAAGAAGTTACAGACCGGACAATAATTTTGTGACAAAGTAATTGTACCCTGTGAACTTGACCTTTGACCCATGGACCAGGGAGTTGTACGCGACACATCGTCTCTGTCTGGTGAACATTTGTGGCAAGTTGTATTGAAATCCATTTATAGATGAAGAAGTTACAGACCGGACACGAATTTGGGATGGAAGGACAGACGGATGGACGGACGGACAGACAGATGGAAGGATGGACAATGCCATTACTATACGCCCGCCTTTGGGGGCATAAAAAGAATAAGTGAGAAACTGAAGAGGACAAAGACGTAAATGGTGAGATGACAATAGTGTATGATGATAAAATATGATCATATTTATAAGAGTTTTGGTTGATCTGTCATGGTATGAAGCCGGGGATGGGATTAAAATAACCATTCTGCCTCCCATTTAGTTCTTGCCAGACAAAATAATTTTGCTAAACACAAAAACGCACATCATTTGCATTGCTTTAAATAATGTCTGTTAATTCCAACTTTCTGAACCAAAGTCAGTTTTAAAATTACAGAACTGTGGTTGTAGTATGTGATTAATGAATAAATGCACTAGTCAAAAAGTTTACAAGTGAATTCTGCACAACAGCAGAAAGTCAAATATTTGATTTTCTGATAGATCTACTTGATCATAGTCTAAAAAAAAATAGTTCTTTCATAGCATTCATCTTTACCATTTATCTAAGCCATTGTAGTCTACTGGAATTATCAAAGACAAATTTCTTCCACATTACGACATGTCAACACATGTAACATTATACACAATTGTGCTAATTTAATTCATGCTTACTAATGTAAACTTAAAATATGTATGTGTTACGGGGTAGTGAAACAGTTGACAGGCGTTAGACTGTGTTGCTTGATAGCTCAGTCTGTAGAGTATTGGCATGGTAAGCCAAAACCCTGGGTTCAAGTCCCAGTCAAGTCAAAACTTCTTCACCATGTTACATTGGCACCCAACGTAAATAACCCAGAGTGTGATTTATATGCAAAAAAAGTGTAATAATAAGAAACTCATGGAGTGTTCTTTGAGTAAAAATTTCGTAGGAATTCTTGTGTAGAGGGGGTGCATTCAGCTGGGTAGAGATTGTAGTGAAACAGTTGATAGGTTTTAGACCGTATGACTTGGTACTTCAGTCAGTAGAGCATTGGCATGGTAAGCCAAAGGCTCAGGGTTCACATGCCAGCTGAGTCAACTTTTTCACCATTTTACATAAGCGTGTCAGTCAATAGCTATTCATAGCTAATGTTAACTGTTATAAACCATACTGACTTTAAATAAAATTTTGTATCTGTATCTATATAATTATTTTGCATTTTGCTAATATCCATGTTGCTAGTTATTAGTGTCTTGCCTTGGTCCACACTGAATGCCAATGTTACAACACTTCTAAGAATTTCTTTTCAAACGTTTAATGTACTACTAGTACAGCCACTAAACTTTTTCGGAAAAATGGTATAAATTATTCTACTCAAATATGAAAACCATAATAAAAAATTTTGTAGCTAAGGTGACAAAAACAATTGCAAAAATTCAAACAAACGCTGAAACACAGTATTAAGTATTATACTGCATCATATATTTTCACTTCTTCTAAGTGTTGTTACCAAGCAGTCACAATGAGATTCATACATATTAACCCTTTCCCTCAAACAAACGTGTTTTCACACATTTGCAAACAGCGTAAACCTAGATCAGACAGCTCCTAGAGGAGCCGTCTGATCAGGGTCTACTCTGTTAATTTGATAAATCTGTTTCTTTGCTTTCTAAAATGTCTGCAATGTTCCAAGTTCCATATTTCTTTATTATAAATATTTTGTTAATGGATATTCAGTAGGTATTGAAATTTTGACTAAACTTAGAACAGGGAATGGGTTAAATTCAGGCACATCCCAGCTTTGATAAAGAAACAACAATCTGACGACTTTTAGTCATAAAAAACCGTGCCACTTGAGTTTGCTCATGTTGCTCACCAATGAGTCAACAAACTAATTTTGAAATGTCAAAGTTGGTAACAGATGGGACTTTTATAAAATGCTACGCAAACTTTAAAAGCGGAAATAGATATATCATCAATAACTACAAATATAGTTCATATTTTGCTCTCTTCGTTTTAGTAATTGTCAGATTCGAATTTGGATCTATAAGAATTATATCAGTTGATAAACTTATCAACACCCCACCCACTTGATTCACGTAAACAAAATATTTCCGGAATTTAGGGGCGTTGTTAAACAAAGTTTGCCATGTCTTTAAAAAGCTAATTGAGAACGATGAGCGACTGGAACAAAGAACTATTGAATAACCAATTATCCTTCGAACATAACTATATGAACCATTTTGCATACATGAAAAATACAAACTTTTTGACACCCCAGGCTACCCTTACCTGCACTTCCGCCATTTTGTTGTCAGCTGATTTAACAGCGCCACCTACGTTAGAAAGCATGTAAACAAACACACGTGTCAACTGTCACATTCAAACACTGAATCGATTAAAAGAAACTGAACATCTGATAATCCCCGAAATAAATCACTTTGCACTACATCTACAGCAGAAACCCGCCAGGAGGATAATGATCTAAAAATGAGAATACGTGCGATCTTTATCGATCAGTGACTAGTAGCGTTCCCAGAAGACCGCGAATAGGCCTATCGCTGTGGCTAGCATACTTCGTGCTAGCATGTATCGAGATGATATGTCGGAATAGATTGCCAAGAATTAACCATTTCCTTCAGACGCGTTTTCACGCATTTGTAGAGTAGACCAATTAGGAGCCGTCTGATCCGGTTTGGTCTGTCTGCCTATGATCTTATATATCGGTGATACTAAACAGAGTCTGGTACAGTCCGGTTGAGTCTGGTAGAGTAGAGTCGGGGGGCTTTTTAAGACGATTAGGTGCATTGTCGCGATTATAATGCTGTTAAATAACATTATTTAGTATGTTTGCAGCTGTAACAGGTAATATCCTAAAACAATTAGCCTATAATAGCTTGAAAACACGCGGTAAATATTACCCCGGTGATTTGACCATACAGTTTTTTAACTAATATAAATAAAAAAAAAACAAGATGTGTTTGCGAAACACTATATGCCCCGCCAAATTTGACCTTTCACCCTGAAGGATGACACTGACCTTGATATGCCATCCCTCAAAATGTGCAGCTTCATAAGATACACATGCATGCCAAATATCAAAGATCTATTAAAAGACATGTCTTTTAATAGATCTTAGCAAATATCGAGTCTCTATCTCTACGGGTTCCAAAGTTATGGCCAGTGTTAAAGCTGGTGATTTGACCTAAGATATGTTTGACCTCTGACATTGAAGGATGCCATTGACCTTGATATGTCACCCCTTAAAATATGTGGTTTTGTGAAATGCATGCCAAATATCAAGTATCTACCTGTACTGGCTCAAAAGTTATGACCAATGTTAAAGTTGTTCTCAAACAGACAGGGCAAAATCAATATCCCCCACCCAATACAGTCGCTATAGGAGCTGTCTGATCTGGGTCTGCTCTGTTTGCCACGATATAATATAGGTATAATACGTACAGTTCTGTCATGGCCAAAAGCTTCTGTGTCTATATGTGCTATTATAGCAAACTGATGCAATTAATATTCATGACATTATTAATATTAGTTCTTGCATGAATAATCATGGCGGAGAGGGTTAAAGCACACACATACAGAAATACATGCAATTAGACAAAGGTTAAAGGGGAGGGTGCGGATTGAACAAAATATTTCCAAGAAACCAAATACAGAGCCTGCCCATTAGGGACTACTTACTTTTTTGTAATAATAAAAGAAAATGCAAATGTGCTATGAAGCTGAACACAGTATTTATCAGTGTCATAATCAAAACCAAGGACAATGACCACTAAATATGACACGTGTTAGCCCTTTACTTTAAGATACGCATGTATAACCCCTTTTCAAACAGTGTAGACCTAGATCAGACAGTTCCCGTAGGAGCCGTATGACTAGGGTCTGCTCAGTACTGTGTTTGGAAGAACATGTATATATACATCTGATTCTAGTTTCTTCAAAACGTCCTGTGTTCCTATGCCATTATAAAAATGCTTCTTATTAACCATTCCCTTGCTGAATTTTAAAATACGTTTCTCCTTCTTTACCCATGCCCTGTTGTATAATTACATATATCTTCACTGTGTACAAGTATTTCGCTGTGCAATCACTTCTGTGGAGTACACTGGTTGCACATTCAACTTGTAAATAGTGCAGACCCAGATGAGACAGCTCCTGCAGGAGCTGTCTCACCTGAGTCTTAACTATTTACAGGTAGGTAAATTGACGTGAATAGCAAGCGAAGGGTTAATATCAACGAGGATATTATTTTATACATGAATATTCCACGGGTGAAGGGTCAAACAGGTTTTCTTTTTAGTGAATATACATGTTTGTATGTCAGCTTTCGCAACCAGAGTTACAAAACTATTCTTATGATGCTTATAGACGAAGAACCGTAACAAATTCCCTCTTAGTGAAACATTTTGGCGCCTATGTAAAAACCACATTTTGAAACTATTGTGATAAATAGAGCATTTGCCCCTATATGAGCAAATGCTCTATTTATCACAATGGTTTCAAACTACAGAATTCTAAAATGTTCCTTTTCTATAGTTAATGCTCATTTTAGGTAGATTTATTCAAAGAGGTTTGGTCTAAAAATAGTCTCGGAGGGAATGAGTTAATCGGAGAATTCCATTGTTCTTAGATAAGAGTGTATATTGGCAACATTTACATTTTACGTTCCCTTTCTTATTAATGGCACACGCTATTGATCTTAGGAAGGGACGTAACATCTTAGATTAGAAATGCGAACTCTTTGTGACAATATGATTTAGCTCCCTTAAAATAAGCAGCGATCGTGAACGAAATCCCATTTTAATACGAAAGTTGCCCAGACAATGACGAATGTTCAAAAGTTATTCGATCGAGTGAGTGGTTTTATTGTGCAGCATTTCGAGAATACAGTTGAACTTCGATATATCGAACTCGGATAACTCGAACTTCTGGATAACTCGAAGTAAAAGCTCGGTCTTGCCAAAATTTACAATACAAAATTGTTTTAAAATGTTTCACTACTCATATCTAGAAACACATGTGACAATTTAACATGTAGGTCGAAACAGGAGCTTTCGCTGTTACTTTTGACCTGCACTAAGCTGTGAGCTTGAGGAGTTGTCCGGATTAGAAATCGGATGACTCGAGTTTGGGTTATCTCGAAATATATTGTATGGTCCTTTGAAGTTCGAGATATTGAAGTCAAACTGTTTAAATTGTATCACTCTGAGTCGAGGATTGATGAGTTAATGATACATCGGGGGACGTGGATATCAGTAAAACAACTTCAGCCTTATCACAATATGCTACACAAATGCACGACATAACTACTGACATAACTTCTATCAAATTCTTGCCAGGGTGGATAATATTTGCCCAGAATAACCAAAACGACAATTAAGCCCAAGAGTTGTAATAAAAAAAAAGATCTATATAAAACATTCTTAACGCCCCTCTTCCTGTTACTCATTAGAATTGCCTCTCCGACATGATTCTAATGAGTAGCAGCAATATAGGATTTAAATAAGGGTAGGAACTACTGTGGAGAACATCTACAACTCTGTACTGCGACAGGGTAAGAACTAATGTGAAGAACATTTACAACTCTGACCTGCGAAAGGGTAGGAACTACTGTGGAGAACATCTACAACTCTGAACTGCGACAGGGTAAGAACAAATGTGAAGAACATCTACAACTCTGAACTGCGAAAGGGTAGAAAATACCGCGGAGAACATCTACAACTCCGATCTGCGACAGGGTAAGAACTACTATGGAGAACATCTACAACTCTGAACTGCGAAAGGGTAGACATACCGCAGAGAACATCTACAACTCCGATCTGCGACAGGGTAAGAACTACTATGGAGAACATCTACAACTCTGAATTGCGACAGAGTAAGGAAATACTGCATGTTGAGAATATCTGCAACTCTGAACTACGACAGGGTAGGAAATACTGTAGAGAACACCTACAACTCTGAACTTCGACAGGGTAGGACATACTGTAGAGAACATCTACAGCCCAGAACTGCGAGAGGGTAGAAAATACTGTGGAGAACATCTACAACTCTGATGGAGTAATGCTTACATAGTAGAACCTGTCTTAAGCGGTCATCCAAAAGAGGTATACTTATGGGTCTGTAATGCAGGTGGTAGCTCGATGCACCTGCATTAAGTAACCACCTGGGTTCTTTTAACCATTTCCTCCATAAATACGCATTTCTACGCCTCTGTAATAATCGTTTCTTGAAACCATTGTGATAAACAGAGCATTTGCTCCTATAGGAGCAAATGCTCTATTTATCACAATGTTTTCAAACCACACAATTCCAAAATTTTACTTTTCTCTAGTACATGCTCCTTTTGGGTAGATTCATTCAAAGAGCTTGGGTCTAAAAATAGCTTATGGAGGAAAGGGTTAAGATTCCTATGTTTGATAAGTGAATGGCCGCTTAGGACAGGTTTTACTGTATTCGCGCCATGATTTGCATTTGCAAACAGCCTGGAACCAGATGAGCTGCCGAGTAACTCGGCGTCTCATCAGGATCCAAGCTGTTTGACACCCGATCAAGAGTTTCTCGAAAGCTTGAACGAATGATCACCAGATCAACATTTGAGCAAACATTGTTCTTCATATCGGGGAAATGATTAAACCATTACCTCATAGGTTATTTTTAGATCCAACCTCTTTGAATAAATCTACCGAAAAGGATCATTAACTAGAGAAAAGGAAACTTGTAGAATTTTGCAGTTTGAAATCATTGTGATAAATAGGACATTTGCTCATATAGGAGCAAATGCTCTATTTATCACAATGGTTTCACAAAATGACTTTTACAGAGTCGTCAAAAGTCGTCATTATGAGGAAATGGGTTGAAACATATTTACATGTGTCAATGGTTGCTGAAAATCAACAACCATATAGCTGTGTGCCCTCAGAGTTAATTACGATATTATTGCGAATTATTTGCTATTGGAATGCTGGAAACGAGTGTATCGGAGTTTGCAAAATAACTTTAGACCAAGATCAGGAGCCCTCTGATCATGGTCTGTATTGTTCGTCATCTAAAAATATCATCTTGCAAATTTAACTCATTCCCTCCTAGTGACGCATTTTTGCGCCTACGGAATAGTCACATTTTGAAACCATTGTGATAAATAGAGCATTTGCTCCAATAGGAGCAAATGCTCTTTTTATCACAATGGTTTCAAACTACAAAATTCTAAAAAATCCTTTTCTCTAGTTAATGCTCTATTTATCACATTAGTTTCAAAACTACACAATTCTTAAATTCTCCTTTTCTATAGTTACTGCTCCTTTTCGGTAGATTAATTCAAAGAGGTTGGGCCTAAAATAGTTTAGGAGGGAATGGGCTAAGCCTTCCATGCTGAATTGACTCTATAGTTTAACGCTGATGGGTTTTTACACTAATTCAGTTTTTGTAAACAGAGTAGATCCAGTCCAGACCCGGCTTCTATAAGAACCGTCTTATAAGGGTCTGCTCTGTTTGCTTAACCCTTTCCTCCCTAGGCTATTTTTAGACCCAACCACTTTGAATTAATCTACCGAAAAGGAGCATTTACTAGAGAAAAGGAAAATGTTATAATTGTGAATTATAGAAACTATTGTGATAAATAGAGCATTTGCTCCTATGGATAAAATGTTATTTACCACAATGGTTTCAAGAAGTAACTATTGCAGAGGTGTAGAAAGGCGCATTTATGGAGGAAATGGTTAAGATATGTTATAGGTATGATTCTAAAGTTTTCTGCCATGGCCAGACTTTCCAATGTTTTATGTCATTAAAAAACGAATATAATTAATATTCATTATGTAATCATTATTTGCATGAATATTCATGGAGTAAAGGGTTAACACTGAAAGGTCATTGCACTTATTCAGCATTAACCCATTTCCTCATTGGCTATTTTAAGATACAACCACTTTGATATAAATCTACCGAAAAGGAGCATTTACTAGAGAAAAAGAAACTTTTGGAATTTGTAGTTTGAAACCATTGTGATACATATCCCCGATTAAGACATTCCCTCCAAGACTATTTTTAGACCAGACTCTTTGAATAAATCTATCTAAAAGAAGCATTAACTAGAGAAAAGGAAACTTTTAGAATTTGTAGTTTGAAACCATTGTGATAAATAGAGTAATTGTTCCTATAGGAGCAAATGCTCTATTTATCACAATAGTTTCACAAAGTGACTTTTACAGAGTCGTCAAAAGTCGTCAATATGAGGGAATTGGTTAAAAAGGTTTAGCGATGTTATATAATTGAATGAAACAGATACATAATAACCAAAACTGCATAAATTGTTGTGGTATATTTACACCATCCTATCTATGCTGATAGCTCGACCCATCTAAACAAACGATTTTATATCAAATATTACTCTACATGTACACTGATATCACAAGGCATCTTGATAACAATTATATCTTGTCATAGGCAACTCGTATAAAATTACCTATTGTTCGCCATACAAACATCATACATGTATTTGCTTTAGAATTTTTCTCTAATGAAACTGTTGTAAGCTAAAACGAAAGACAAGGATTTAAATGTGAATTCTGGTTTGGATTGATCTATTATCAGTGTGTTTCTACATATTTTTACACGGATTGTACAGTGTAAGTCAGTCTTTAGATAAGTCATGTGACCTAGATTAATTACTATACGGAATGTTTTAAACTGTATTTTAAGTTTTGCATGTTTTTATTATTTTGTTTTTCATTTATAATATCAGTTTCAATGGCTGAAATATTGAACTGGAGAAACTGACTGCCTTGGCAAACAGAGTAGACCCAAATTGAGGAGCTGTCTGATCAGTTTGCTCTGTTGGCTTATAGAATAGCATAGCTTTGACTACAGTTTCGGCCATGGCCAAGTATACATGTGTTCATATGACAATTTCATATGTTCAGCCAATAAATACATGTATATAAGATATTATGTCTGACATGAATTGAATATTAATGAGGTAAAATATTAAGTCTCTTTTTCCTCACCGAACTACAGTAAAACTACATCTACAGTGCTCCCTATCTACAACGACACCCTTTGGGATACGAAATTTGTATGTGTTGTTCAGAGGGAGTTGTTATAGGGAGGGAAATCAAACATAATTAGCTTGTTTGCAGATCACCAGATAGGGTGTATTTCGAGAACTAAAACCGTTATGCCTCAATCAAACCCTATGTTGTGACCACTCTTTAGAATCGTCACTCTGTGACGATTCTAAAGAGTGGTCACAACATAGGGTTTGACTGGGGCATAAAGGAAATACGATGGAAAAAAGTTGTTTCTGGAGCCTTGTTGTTTCGGAATCAGTGACATGCGTTGTTGTAAGGAGGGAATCGTTATTGAGAGGGCCGTTGTAGGGAGGGAGCACTGTACTCGTATCTACGGTGACCACCTAGAGCAAGTCTGAGTCATTATGCATTTCATTCTTTCTGCTTTAAACATTTCCTTAATGTCTATTCATGTAAGAATTAATGGCGTTATGAATATTAATGTCATATGTACAGATGAATATTTGACATCAGCAGCTATTGAATCAGAACTATATAATTCCATAAGCAAACAGACAATTCCTACAGGAGTTATCGACTATGGACTGTATAGGGACCGTCTGATCAAGGTCTGCTCTGTTTGCTTATTATATAATACATGTATATGATTCTACAGTTTCTGCCATGGCCAAACATTCATGTGTCCATGTGCTATTATATCAATTAATCTAATCAATATTCATGATGTCATTATTTCTAACATGAATGTTCATGGAATTATTAATTAATAAACAGACAACACTAACCGATTCCTTCTGGTTATTACCCTAGTTCTGCTAACTCTTTTCCTTATGGATATTTATGTAAAAAATGACGTCATCGAAATCGTTCTATATGAATGCAGGAACTTTGGCCATGGCAGAAACCGTAGACTCATATCTATTTCATTCGATAAGCACATAGAGCAGGCCTGATCAAACTGCTTATGCAGGAACCGTCTGATCAGAGTTTACCCTCTTTGCAAAGGCATTAAAGGGGGTTTCAAACAGATTTCCGCAAAAATATGTTGACCAAACAACACTTTAGACTTGTATAGTCTAAACTGAATATACAATAGAACCCCTCTAATTCGACCACTGAATGAATAAACATAAGTGTCTTTATAAGCAGGTAGCTGCTTATGTAATTCAGGTAAACAGTAATGAAGAAAGCTCCTCTAGGAACTTTCTGCATTACTTTTGTCCTGTATTAAGCTAACACCTGCATCTAGAACCCAGAGTTATATCTATTTTAGGTGGTCTTTTTAGAGTGGTTTTACTATACATACATGTGGTGTTAGATGAGAAACTCTTAGTGTACAAAAGACTGCTTGTTTATGTGCCTTTTAACCCTTTCCTCCATAAATACGCCTGTCTACACCTCTGTGAAAATCACATGTTGAAACCATTGTGATAAATACAGCATTTGCTCCTATAGGATTCCTTCCCTCTAGTTAATGCTCCTTTTCGGCAGATTTATTCAAAGTGGTTGGATCTAAAATAGTCTATGAGGGAATGGGTTAAGATGTACACAAACCATGTTTACTTTAGATACACTACTTTATTCAATGGAACTGGTCAACTATATGTTAGGGGATACTCAACTTCTTTTGGTTGATATTTACTATTTCCCTGATGGAATTTTCATGTAAGAAATAATGACATCATTGACATTTCTTAGCTAAATTTTTGTAATGGCACAGGAATATTTGGTTTTGGAAGAAACAGTAGAGTCAGGTCTATCACAATTTTCATAAGCAGAGAGAGTAGACCCTGATCAGATGGCTCATACAGAAGCCGTCTTGCTTCGGTCTACTCCGTTTGCAAATGAGTAAAAAGGCGTTTATATGAAGGAAAGGATTAAAACTATATCACGAGAATTGGTTGTTATCTCTATATAAAAAGCGATTTCGAAGAATAAGTATTTTAACCTGATAACAACCCATTCGAATAACATATTTTAATATTTCATATTAAGTCATATTATATACATGTTGATGATTTCATGCTGAAAGGGCAAGTTCTAGGGCAAAAACATGACATTGTCACCGGAGGTGTTTATAATCACTAATGACGACAACAAATATGAAAATTATCTAAGAAATCTCTGTAAATAATTGTTAGGTATATATATCATAAACAACATTATCAGTGCACAGCCGTTTGAAAAGATAAAACTGTGTTTTTCATAGCTCAAGACAGATTTACGTATTAAGGCTTATCCGATCACCAATCCAACTCTTTCTGAAGAAATACGTTTTTGTTTCCATTGCATTTTTCGAGAGCTTCGCAGTTACCCGTAGTTATCCAGTCGTGATTTATGCCTCTTTATCAAATACTGTAGAAGAACCCATATACAATGACTACATCTTAATGTAGGACACACTATATTTAGGAAGCTCTCATGTGAGCCTTTTGGTTAACTCTCTTTATTAACCCATTTCCCCATATAGTAAAAGCTCTTTATAACGGCTACTAAATTGTGTTAATTAGTTGGTATTTAGGACATGTGGCTGATTAAAGCCAAGTGAAAGTTAAAGGAACGTTCTGTTTTACTTTCACCTTACTTTAAGCAGCTACCTGTCTTTAACACAAAACATTTGATGTAATTTAGTGGCCGATATAGAGAGGTTTTACTGTATATAGGACTGTTCACACCATTGTAAACAGAGTAGAACCAGATCAGACGATCATGTAGGAGCCGCCGGGGTAGAGTCTGCTGTATTTGTTCACGAAATGATAAAGTTCTGATCCTACAATATTGTATAGTGGCATTATAAATTTCCACTACAGTTGACCTTCGTTATCTCGAACTCGGATAACTCGAACAAAAAGTTAAGTCCTTCTACAATACAGAATTGTTCTAAAATATATCACTTCACATATCTAGAAACACATATGACAGCTTAATGCATGTCGAAAATAATACTGAAAGCTCCTATAGACCTGTATTAAGCTGTTAATTTTATATGTTGGTCAGATTATAAACCGTATGACTCGAACCTCTGTTATCTCGAACTATTTTGTATGGTCCCTTGAAGTTCGAGATATCGAAGTTCAACTGTTTATAAATCTGATTATTCAATTTGTATTAAAGCCAAACACTCGTGTGTTCATATATTGTCGAAAAATATCAGCTAATTCATATTCATTGTGTCATTATTTCTTAGTTTGATATTCATGAGGGAAAGCTTTAACCCTTTCACCGCCAATGTCGCATAAATGCACCACGACAAATAGATCTAGTGCAGTCCTAGATCAGACGACGCCTTTTCAAGACGGCGTCTGATCAGGGATTTCACTTTTTGTCTCATTCTCTATTTCTATACATGTGCTTTATTACTTTGAAATTTGTATTTATTTATCTCATTTCCTTATTGCACCGAATGATTCAGCAAAAATGGATTGCAGACGAAACTTTAGAACTTTGGCGCCGAAAGGGTTAAACGACGAGATGAGTGCCAGGGCAATCATTGCTCGTTTACAGGAACATTCGCATGTTCATGAAGCACTTTACTTGATGAAGCTACGTCAGTCTACGTAGAAGAAATGAAATGTTTTAAATATTACACAGAACAAAAACATTTTAGAAGGGTTGGACAGCAAATTGTAGATACATGTGCTTGTTTTAATGCGAACAATATTTAGAGAACTTCATATTTACCTCTAGTTTTATCTCTCTTTTTTTTTTACAAATACATGTTTAGTAAAAAATTGTTTTATGCGACGACCATCTGAAGAAAAATGCGAGTTACCGTAAATATTCATTTAAGAAATAATGACTTCATAAATGTAAGTTAGATGCTTTTTTGTAGTGGCATATGGGGCAGGGATTTTTAAACATGGTGGAAACTGTAGAATAAGATCTATACTATTCTATAAGCAAACGGAGAAGACCCTGAACAGATGACTCATTCGGGAGTCCTCTACCCTGGGTATAATCTATTGGCAAAGATTCCAAAACTCGCCGCTATGAGGTAAAGGATTAGAGTAGGACAGACGTAATACAGAAAGCTAAAAAAAAAAGAGATTTGTGAATTACTTTGGTCCTGAATTAACTATCACCTGTCTTAACCGTTTCCCTTATGTAAGCGTATTTTGACGCATCTGCAAACAGAGTAGACCCAGATCAGACGCCTCCTATAGGAGCCGTCTAAGCAGGGTCAGCTCTGTTTGCTTATGGTGTAATATAGATATGATTCTACAGCTTCTTCCTGAGTCAAAATGTCATGTCTTCATAAACCATTATAAAAATAATCTTATTAATAATCATGACGTCATTATTTCCTATATGAATATTCATCAGTGGAAGGGTTAACCATGCTCCAAAGGAACATTAATGCATGATCTGACCACTTCATGAATACTTTGTTATAGTTAAATATTCAGTGTTGGCTTTGAAAATAAACCGTAGGATGAGAACTAAATTATTCCATGAGCAAAATGAGCAGACCCAGATCTTAGCAACCGTCAGATCTAGGTCAACGGCATGAAAACGCCTTTGTATGAGGGGAAAGGGTTAAATACCTGAAATAAGACCAACAATGATCAGTCGCTTGAGAGAATTCTACTATATCAATTATGTATGTTGTATGCATACTATGTATATCTTACAGATTCGCCTATTTTGTGTATTGTAGCGATAACATGAGACTCAAGATATTCATCTTCATGTTATCATTGGTCGTACACACGAACATTCTCCGGCTGGAGGGAGCTGACATTGACTATTCTATATGCAACCCTCTTGACAACTCAACAGGTGAGCTTTACACAATACACCTTTGACCCAGTGACCCTTACAACTATCTTCTGATATTCTTGAGATTGTCCTTAGTCATCAAAAATGATAATATTTCATTTACTTTATTCAAAGCATTTTGAATGAACACCTTTTTTTTTATTACAAAAGGAACAAACACACAGGCCGTTCTGATACCGATTGAATATTATACGGTTATATATAACAGTATACAGAGCAAAACCTCTCTATAACGGCCACTAAATTACATCAAATATTTTGTGTTAAAGGCATGTGGCTGCTTAAAGCAAGGTGAAAGTAAAACAGAACGCTCCTATAGGAGCGTTCTGTTTTACTTTCACCTTGCTTTAAGCACCCACCTACCCTAAATACAAACCACTTAACACAATTAAGTGGTCATTATATAGATAATTTACTGTACAGTAAAACCCCTCTAATGCGACCACTTTATAAATAAACAAAAATGCCTTTAAAAGCAGGTGGTTGGTTATTGCAGGACGAAACTTTTGCAGAAAGCTCCTGCGTTAAGCTACCACCTGCCTTTAAGACACAGAATTAGACCTGTTTTTGTCGGTCGCATTGGAGAGTTTTTACGCATTTTGAAAATCAAACCGTATGACAAGGAAATACGATGTCCATGGCTTTGCAAAAACGTTGGACACAGAACAGCAGCGATGTCATAGGCATGGCGTCTATCCAGGGTTACGCTGTCTGCTACTGTGCTACATATCAACATGTGCATTATTGTACAATTCGACCCAGCAACTAGTGTAGACCCCGATAAGACACAATGTTTGTAACATTAGAACTAGTCTAAAACTTTGCAAAAAAACACACCACCCAAACACCACCAGTAGTTAATCTTGTATGTACATGTATATAAAGCAGAAGCTCTTAACCCCTTCCCCTCATATAAACGTGTTTTCACGCATTTGCAAACAGAGTAGACCCAGATCAGACGGCTCCTAGAGGAGCCGTCTGATCAGGGTCTGCTCTGTGTGCTAATATAATTTGATAGATTTTTTCTTTGCTTTCTAAAATGTCTACAATGTTCCACCTTCCATATATCTATATTACTATTTTGTTAATGAATATTCAGTAGGTATTGAAATTTGGCATAAATATAGAACAGGGAAAGGGTTAAGCGACCACTCAAAATATGTCTTATTGTAAATATTTAACAATGAAGAAAATATTCCTAAAAGGGAATTAATATAATACATAAATACTTGAATAGCTCTAATCTAATAGTTCGACCACTAATGCAAGGGAAAAGTAATACAGAGAGCTCTTTCGTCTGTTTCTGTATTACTTTTGCCCTACATTACGCAATAACCTGCTTTTTAAGCCTCACATTTTCTTTAGTTAGCTGCTACATAAAACGTGTTTTGTTGTATTTCAAGAGAACTCGGTGATTCACATGCAAGTACAGTAGGCCCTATCTTATTTGATATGCTGCTTTTAGCTATAGTCTTATGCAACTTTTTCGCAACTGTTAAGACCGAAATGTTGCGGTTAAAGCAGTAATCTCAACATTTCAGTCTTTATATATGCGAACAGTTGCATAGAAATGTAAAGGTTACTATTAACCGAATGCAGAGCAAATTTAGCAACATTTACTGAGTAAATAATGAAGTAGTATACATGTAACGCAGATGACTGTCTTAATTCATGACAAAAGTAGTGCAGGAAGCGCATTCTGGATCTTTCTGCACCGTGTTTTCCTGCATTGTCCTGTACATGTATTATGCTGTCACATGCATTTCACACCTACCGTAAGATTTCCTTTTTTTGGAAGAGTTTTCACCGTACCACTAGTCCTGCATTAACCCATTCCCCCCAAGACTGTTTTTAGACCCAACCTCTGTGAATAAATCTACCGAAAAGGAGCATTTACTAGAGAAAATGAAACTTTTAGAATTGTGTAGATTTGAAATCGTTGTGATAAAAAGAGCATTTGCTCCTATGGAGCAAATGCTTTATTTATCACAATGATTTCAAAATTTGACTTTTACAGAGGTGTCAAAATACTTCACTAGGAGCGAATGTGTTAACAATAACTCCGCTGTAAAAATATCGTCCGCTCAAATTTGGATATGATGCATTTTTGACTACTTATGGTTTTGATCAAGGTTTTGAGAAACTTGACCGAATGTCATGACACACGCTTTTGAGAAACTATTTACCCCCTCCTTGTTCTATATTTTATTTCAAATTTCAATACCTATAAATATGCAAGGTGGAACATTGCTGCCATTTTAGAAAATGAAGAAACATATCTATCAAACTAAAATAGCAAACAGAGCAGACCCTGATCAGACGGCTCCTGCAGGAGCCGTCTGATCTGGGTCTATTCTGCTTGCAAATGCGTGAAAACGTATTTATATGAGGGAAAGGGTTTACCGAGTATCAAACAGTGTGGATCCTGATGGCATGCCGAGTTACTCGGTGTCTCATTTGGCTCCAAACTGTTTGTTTAACCCTTTCGGCGCCAAATTTCTAATTGTCGTCTGCAATCAATTTTTTGTTAAACCATTCAGTACAATAAGAAAATGAGATAAATATATGCAAATATCAAAGGAATAAAACACATATATAGAAATAGAGATTGAGACAAAAAGTGGCGGCGTCTGAAAAGGCGGCGTCTGATCTGGGACTGCACTATTTGTCGTGGTGCATTTATGCGACATCGGCGGTAAAAGGATTAAGAGTTAAGCTACCACCTGTCTCAAAATTAAAGAACTATATATCTATCTAATTGTCTTTTGATAGAGATTTAGTATTATATGTTGTCTTATTTATTACACAAAAATATCGCACATTTTGAAATATATAGCACATGAGTTATCGGTGTCGAAAATATAACCGAGTTCATATTAAGTAAGGTATCAAATTGTATGTCTACTGATTATTCAGATATGACTTTATGGTCGAAACAATTGCACTTGATTACCTAATAGTAACCTTTATCGCGCCGAGAAAAATATATCTGCTAAAACTCTGACCTGCTGCATTATTACTTACTTCTAATTCGCAGATGTGGTGTGAGGTGGTCTATTTGTAATGCGTTTGACTGCCGGTCCGGAGGTCCGGAGTTCAAATCCCGGTCCCTCCCGGAAATTTCAGAGACGCTTTTCTGTGTCTCCCACCCGCACCTCATCTGCACCCAGGGGTTAAATGAGTACATGTGAGGGTCACTAGCCGGTACTGCGGCTGCATGATTATGCCATATGTTAACAGTGCTCAATATTGTAGGCGAATGACTCAATGACCAGGGGAGTAAATGTACAGTCGGCTGAGCGGCCTTTCGGACTGAAAGTAGACTATAACTAGGAACTTTTCTTTACTTTACAAGCGTTTGAGTACAGCTCCAAACCAAGTGTCGGACAGCTTGTATCTTGATGAGACGCCGAGTTACTCGGTGTCTCATCTGGATCCTCGTTGTTTGAAAGTCAGGTCACGCTTAGCATGATAAGGGTTTATCCTTATTCAGCGACATAATTCGCACGTGCAAACAGCTTGGATCCAGATGAGACGCCGAGTAACTCGGCGTCTCATCAGGATCCAAGCTGTTTGATTCTCAGTCAATAGTGTCCCAAAAGCTTAATCAAAACTTGGATGCAGTCTAAATTGCATGAGATGCCATTTGGGAAACTTTTTTTTCACAAATTAGGGAGTCCTAACTAGTCAGTGTCTGCTAACATTCATTCATAGTTTGTAAATATTTCTTTATGTTTGTAAACCTTGGTTCATAATTTGGGATCTCTCGTTCCCTTAATACTTTTTTAAAATTTGTTTATATTTCTTTGAAAAGTCTCCACTTCGATGATGATATATTTATTCGCAACATATCGTTACTTGTTATTTACAATGTTCGACGACCTGTTCGTCTTTAACCAATTCCCTCATTGGCTATTTTCAGACCCAACCTCTTTGAATGAATTTACCGAAAAGGAGTATTTAGCAGAGACAATGAAAATTCTAGAATTGTGTAGCTTTGAAACCATCGTAATAAATAGAGAATTTGCTCATGTGGAGCAAATTCCCTATTTATCACAATGGTTTCACAAATGACTTTTACAGAGGCGTCCAAATGCGTCAGTATAGGGGAATGTGTTAACTGAACGCCCTAGCAGCCCTATACACACGTATTGCAAAAGAGATGTAAGGTGTGAGCAATTTGTTGGTTACCCTTTACTTTATGAATAAATATTCAAGTTCCATCACTTCGTGAATATGGTACAATGTTTGCCATACCAGAAACTTCAAAGTCAGTTTTATATAGTTGATAAGCATATAGAGCACGCTCTAGTCAGACGCCCACTTCAGGAGCTGTCTGGTTTGGATGTACTCGGAGGCGTGAAGGGCGTTTCTACGAGGGAAAGGGTTAACTCAATATAACCTCATATTGGACATACAACCTTTATGTATCAGTTGCTATCCGTCACGCATAAACTATCCGATTTTGTTTCAATTGAGCATTAATTTGTTCGAAAAGTACAAATATGAGTCATGCAGGAAACACCACATACAGAACAAACAGCCGCCCGAACAGCAACACAAGAAAACACAGCAACTGTACACAACTACCAAAAATATAAAGGGACGCACAAAAACAAAACAAACAAACAATAGGGGGAAGATGGATATACCGAATTGGAAAGTTAGTCAGTGACAATAATCACTGGGGGTTAGGGGCGCACAACCTCTCACTTATTCCATCCCCACCCTTAATGACAGTGTAAAAACGTATTCCCTCCCCGACTAATCTACAACAACCGCGATGGCAAATACAGTGGTAAATTGCATGTAGAACGGAAACATATTAAAGTGAAACAAACTGTATCCACCTATCGCTAGTGTATTCAATGATTGAGCTTAAAACAGAGTAACTGTAGAAAAGTAATAAAGGGTACGACAAAAAAACGAGAGTGCAAATATCCGACCTCCTCCTTCCGTTTCGGTATTTAAGAGGTCGTCTTCATCAGAGCACTAAACCTTTCTTGTCGGCGTACATGCAAAGAGGGCAGCGTGATCGCCAACTGTAAAATGGTTGGCAACCAGGCATGCAATATGTTGTAGTACTATAGGATCATATCGCTATTTAATGATTTTTTAACATATTTGATGAACAAAGTGAGAAAATGGATATGTCCAATAATTTTATGAAGTCAATCACATCACCATAAAATCCAGGATGTGAAATACCGCGTCGCAGGAGCGCCTGGAGATTGCATTTGTACTTGCCAATAAGTGAGAGATTTCGATAATAAAATTTAGATAATGTTTTTCTTAGTTTATGATATATATATCCTTGCTTAAAGTTTGATGCCAAGCATCATAAAAATATACCTGTAATAAGAACAATGCATGCACACAAAGTAAATAACGGCATTATAAATATTTATTTGCTGATTTTTTTTTTATAATTTTGTATGTACACATGGATTTGTGGTATTGGTAGAAACTGTACAGTAAGATACATACTGAATTATTCAAGGACACAATAGTTATTATGAAACATGTAAGGACAGTGTAACCATTTTAGAAACTAAACAGACAGGTCTATCAAATTCTATAAGCAAACAGAGCACACCCTGATCTGGATCTACCCTGTTTGAAAATGCATGGACTCGCGTTTACATGAAGAAAAGGGTAAAAATGGCAATTCACTGAATACATGCCAAGGTTCTTAAGACACGGGGTTCCCACTTATTCCAGAGTGAAAGTAAGAATGAAGGTTTCTGTAGGAGCGTTTTATAATAGTATGCCTCTATAATATAATATCTATGTGTGTGTCCTGCTTTTAGGTACCAAATATCTTATATACCGATAATTAATCCATTACCTCATAGGCTATTTTTAGATCCAACCTCTTTAAATAAATCTACCGAAAATGAGCATTAACTAGAGAAAAGGGAAATTTTAGAATTTTGTAGTTGGAAACCATTGTGATAATAGAACATTTGCTCCTATAGGAGCAAATGTTCTATTTATCACAATAGTTTATTAAAGTGTCTTATACAGAGTCGTCAACAATCGTCAATATGAGGGAATGGGTTAAAATCTTGCAGCGAGATTTTCCTGTATGTTCATATGCATATATGATGACTTATACATTATTCAGTTCCTACTCCGATGCCCCAGTTGGCGGAGTCTTTCACAGCCAACATAGAATGGAAGTGGATGGGCAGGAACATTTCAATCGACGTGAAAGAGGTGCACAATGGCATCCTGAATATGGGAAGTCAAATCATAGAGAAAGAAGGACAGACAACTCTGCTTATCTACGACTATCAGGAGAGTCAGTACATCACGTATAAGAAAGGTATGGCTATAAAAACTTTCGGCGCTAGATTTTCTAATTGTCGTCTGCAAACCACTCTTGTTAAATCATTTGGTAAAATAAGGAAATGAGATAAATAAATACAAATTTCAGAGGATTAAAGCAAAAATATAGGAATAGAGTTTGAGATAAAGAGCTAATATATTTGTTTTTGACCATGGGCAAATTCATGGTTACCTTTGTAACCGATTTGAATGTGTCTATAAGAAGGCATTCTTTAACTTGTATGGCGCCAAATAATGTTCTTCTGCAATCAATGTCACCTGTTTTTTTTAAATGTCAGAGTGGACTTTTCTTCCAAATCTTCTTTAAAACGTAAGTGGTGTGTCAAAAAGTTAAGATCCCGATGAGACGTCGAGTTACTCGGCGTCTCATCTGGATCCAAACTATTTGCAAAGATGATCGCGGATTCTCCCGTAGCAACAAGTCCCTTGAGTTGCTTCTCGGTGACTTCGACGGTAAAAGTGTCAATGGACCAATCGGTTTGGCACTCTACTTTTTATGGAGAGAGGTGAACGAAAACAGTACACACGAGTTTGAAAGTATCGTTTACATTAGATTATTGAAAACAACATTGCAAATGTGCATATGACACTTGTGACACGTATATGAGTCATGCAGGAAACACTACATACAAAACACTCAGCCGCCTAAACAGCACCACAGCAAGAAACACAGCAAACATACATATTCATCAAAACACAAAGAGACGCACAAAGACAAAACAAACAAACAAGCAAACAGAGCAGACCCTGATCAGACGGCTCCTGTTTGCAGATGCATGAAAATACGTGTATATGAGGGAAAGGGTTATGTGCAACCAAACTTGCATCTAACAGGATCCTAGCTGTTTGACAAAAAAGACAATTGCTTCTTAGAGACATAAACCTTTCGGTAAACTCATACAAAATGAAGTTTGGAAACCATTCATTGTGTATTATGTAGACGGTTACTGCAAACAAAATATATGACATTAGCTGGCATAATAAACATTGCATACCCTTGGTTAATTCATTTATGTTATGTGATCGTCAATAGAGTATTTTGGAGGGTGTCACCCAATCACAACTCTTCAGCGGTTTCTTGCAAGTACTGAAAAGTAATTTACGTAGACATTTCAGACGTGTTCCAATCGTCATGTCACAATCCCTACTTTCCTTCCAGGTGTCGGTTGTACTGTGGACGGTCTCGGCACGTTTGCTTTTTATGACGACAACGTCTGGTTGTCTGCAACCCCGATGATCTACAATATCGTCAAGCTAGCAGGAGCTGTGGGTACCCCTTTCCTTTGAACGCTTTGACTATGTACGCTAGGGGCAAATGCAAACAGTTCGGATCTAGACGAGGCGCCCAAATAGTCGGCGTTGTTGCAACGCAAAATGTAATAACAACGCAAAATATAATAATTATTACAAAATGCGTTTATTTATTACATAATTCTGGAGAGAAAAAACACTGTTAACGCAAAATGTAATAACGACGCAAAATGTTAAAAACTTTGAAACGAGTCTGATTCATTCCATATTTGACTATATTCCTGCGACCTTCGAAGAGAAATTGATATACAAGTAAAATATACCTCTTCTGACAATAAGGGACTGGGAGAGGGGAGTCGGGTGAAAAAATCATTTTTATAGGCAAACAAATACCAAAATTCACCAGATGAAGAGTATGTTGCTAGAGTTAATATTTTACTTAGTCTAAAGAGGTTCGATATCATAAAGGAAATTATTATATTTAGCGTTATTGCATTTGCGTTGATATGCTTATTTGTAACCAACGCAAAATGTAATAACGACGCAAAATGTAATAAACTTTGTGATGGGTCTGATTCATACCATGCAACTTTATATCCGCGGCATTCGAAGGGAAAATGGATATACAGCTATAATGATAACCTGTCAGAGCACTAAAGCCGGGAACTGGGTAGTAGAGAGTGACCGAGTCAAAAGTCGAATATTTCATTTTGGTTTAAACATATTTTATTACTGAAATATACAACATGCATCAATGTACATAGCTTCTAAGAGTGATTGGAATGAAATATAAGAGCTTATTAAATTCCTCTTCTTGACATACATTGTATAATGCTTCACAAAAGCAGTTGTTCATAACAATTACAAACTTTTCAAGATATAATGAAATACTGAAATACAGGTGTATATGTTGAATCGGGAGAGAAAAGAGAAATTAAGGTGAAACGAAACAGAACGGTATGATTGGAACGAAGAGTGGAAACTTGAGGCGCTTACAAACCATATGTCAATAAAGAGTCACATTGCCCTGCAATATTTCATTTTGTCGACATGAAACTGATCAAAATGCATTGGATGAAGAGTAGATATTGCTAGAGTCAATATGTTTTACTTATTCTAAAGATGTTCGATATCATGAAGGAAATTCTACATTTTTAATAACACAAAATGTAATAATGACGCAAAATATAATAAACCTTGAATTGGGCCTGATTCATATGGTCACTTTAATATCCGTGACTTTCCAAGAGAAAACGGATATACAACTATAATACATGTAAAACTACCAGGGTACTGGTGCCGGGGAAGGGATAAGGTGTGTGTGTGTGTGTGTGTGTGTGTGGGGGGGGGGGGGGGTGTTCGAACAATGCAAAATGTACTAAACTTCGAGAGTTGCCTGATTCATACAATAACTTTAAACTTTGCAAACAGAGTAGACCCATATCAGACTGCGTAAGTATGACTAATCTGATCAAGGTCTGCTCTGTTTGCTTATGAAACAATATACACGTATATAGATCTGATTATACAGTTTCTGTTATGGCCAACATTTCATGCGTTCATATGTCATTATAAACAATAAGTAAAAAGTAGAGTACAGTAAAACCTCTCTATAACGGCCACTAAATTACATCAAGTATTTTGTGTTAAAGGCAGGCTGCTTACAGCAATGTGAAAGTAAAACAGAACGCTCCTATCTATAGGAGCGTTCTATTTTACTTTCATCTTGCTTTAAGCAGCCACCTGCCCAAAATATTAACACAATTTAGTGACCGTTATAGAGAGGTTTTACTGTACCTAGTTATAGTCTACTTTCAGTCAGAATGACCGTTCAGCCGACTGTACATTTACTCCCCTGGTCATTGAATCATTCGCCTACAATATTGAGCACTGCTAACATATGGCACAATCATGCAGCCGCAGTACCGGCTAGTGACTCTTACAGATACCCTATTTTACCCCCTGGGTGGAGAGGAGGTGCGGGTGGGAGACACTGAAAAGTGTCTCTGAAATTTCCGGGAGGGACCGGGATTTGAACCCCGGACCCCCGGACTGGTAGTCAAGCGCGTTACTACTAGACCACCGCACTCCACAATAAGCTAATACATATTCATGATATCATCATTTCTCACATGAGTAATCTTGTAGAAAAGGGTCTAAACTCTTTTTCTGTATTGTTAGATGTATAACGGTACAACCACGGTGAGAGATACATCAGTAGGTCTGTGGAGGGCGTGTCTCGACCTCTACCAGTTCAACATCACACTGGATATAAAGCTATATTTCTCAGGTAAGGCTCCGCCTAAGCTTTTCACTGATTTACCATATTTGGGGATACTTAACTCTTTCGTACTGAGTCAATTACTCTTTTTAGAAAATAGCATTTGTCACAATTCTTCATTTTCCATATATTTTTGTAACTTCATTGCGAGAGTGTCGAATAATTTGGATCCTGGTTTGACACTGAGATATTCGGTGTCTTATCAGGATCGAAACTGTTTACAACTATCAAAACCAAATGGTCCACAAAGTCATATACTTTGATGTGAGAAACTAGTAAAATACTACTATAATAAAACCTGTCTTAATCCATTACCGCATAGGCTATTTTTAGATACAACCCCTTTGAATAAATCTGCCGAAAAGGAGTATTAACTAGAGAAAAGGAATATTTTTTGAATTTTGAAGTTTGAAACCATTGTGATAAATAGAGCATTTGCTCCGATAGGAGCAAATGCTCCATTTATCACAATGGTTTCACAAAGTGACTTTTACAGAGTCGTCAAAAGTCGTCAATATGAGGGTATGGGTTAAGTGGCCATTAATTAATTGATAAAGTGTGTTAATTAGTTGGTATTTAGGGCAGGTGGCTACTTAAAGCAATGTAAAAGTAAAACAGAACGCTCCTATAGGAGCGTTCTGTTTTACTTTTACATTGCTTTAAGCAACCGCCTGTCTTTAACACATGCTTGTTGTAATTTAGTGGCCGTTATAGAGAGGTTCTACTGTATTCACATCATATTTTAACTTTAAGCGAATGGTTGGGGCATGGCCATGTCAGCTTCAGATCATATGTATATATTCATTACATTCACATTTTAACTTTAAGCGAATGGTTGGGCATGGCCATGTCAGCTTCAGATCATATGTATATATTCATTACATTCACATTTTAACTTTAAGCGAATGGTTGGGCATGGCCATGTCAGCTCCAGATCATATGTATATATTCATTACATTCACATTTTAACTTTAAGCGAATGGTTGGGCATGACCATGTCAGCTTCAGATCATATGTATATATTCATTACATTCACATTTTAACTTTAAGCGAATGGTTGGGGCATGGCCATGTCAGCTTCAGATCATATGTATATATTCCTTACATTCACATTTTAACTTTAAGCGAATGGTTGGGGCATGGCCATGTCAGCTCCAGATCATATGTATATATTCATTACATTCACATTTTAACTTTAAGCGAATGGTTGGGGCATGGCCATGTCGGCTCCAGATCATATGTATATATTCATTACATTCATATTTTAACTTTAAGCGAATGGTTGGGGCATGGCCATGTCTGCTCCAGATCATATGTATATATTCATTACATTCATATTTTAACTTTAAGCGAATGGTTGGGGCATGGCCATGTCAGCTCCAGATCATATGTATATATTCATTACATTCATATTTTAACTTTAAGCGAATGGTTGGGGCATGGCCATGTCAGCTCCAGATCATATGTATATATTCATTACATTCATATTTTAAATTTAAGCGAATGGTTGGGGCATGGCCATGTCAGCTCCAGACCACATGATTCCAATACGGGTGGAGATGAAGGGAAGTCGGAATTACAACAAAAAGTCAAAAACAGGATACACTGTGTTCCATGTGATAGGGGACTTTATTGATTACAACCCGGTACCAACGCTGGACGAAACACAACTGCAGGTGTGTTGTCTGCTTTAGGGGCCTTTTCGGCCGAGTGGTTATGTTAGCCCCTCGCCCCTGTGGTTCGAGTCCAAGTGAGGGCATTTGAATTTTTCATATAAGGAAACTTTTCAGCTGCCTTGCGACAGGTCGCTGGTTCTACTCGAGTATCAGTTTAAACAAATATTTTTGTATTTTATTTCCATATTAGAGGAAATTGGGTCGGGTCACACGTTTTTTGGTATTCCCTGGGTATTCTTTTGTGTACGCGCGGAACAATGATTATTGCTTAATAAACAGTCAAGGCGCTGTGGCCTTTATCCCCGTATAATAGACTGGGTGTCATGGACTCGTAATATGACTGAAATACTGTGCTTTTTATAAACCGTTTATCACAATGGTTTTAAAACTACACAATTCTAAAATTTTCCTTTTCGGTAGATTTACGAGTATTCAAAGAGGTTGTGTCTAAATATAGTCTAGGAGGGAATGCATTGAAGTGACATAATACAACCAGTCTAACAAATATTTTCTTTCACCTTCTATTAAGAATACAGCGTCAGAGTGTCAAACATTTTGGATCCTGATAAAACACCGTGTCATCTGGATCTAAAATATTTGAAAAATAATCAGAAATGCGGCGATATATTGTTGAAGTTTAATGCTGGACGGGCGTCTCCTTTACGTTTGCAAGCAATTCAGACCCATGTAACCGGGTGTCCCAACAACATTTGACACTTGTTGGACGCTTTCATTACGTTTGTATGTATATCTTCTAAAAGAAACGTGAAAAACAGACTCTGTTTCATGTTCCAAAGTTTCATGAACACGAATAACTTAAATCGACAAACGATGTAAATAATTAACTTACATGTAAAAGACGTTTTTTTATATAAATGTCATTATATGCAAACATTCAGGGTAAATGATGATCTACTTTATAACCTTTTTTCTCATAAAAACACTTTTCACGCCTTTGCAAACAGAGTAGACCCAAACCAGACGGCTCCTTTAGACACCAGGGTCTGTCCTGTTTGCATTTTGAATAATATAGCCCCGATCCTACATTTTTTGTTAAAGAAAAACCCCCACTTTGAACATGTTTTATTATGAAAATTAAGTAATTGAGTATCTTTGAAATTGCTAATATATAAAGACTTTTGTCGGCTGTGGACGGATGAGTGATTACCTCGAGTAACTTGGTGTCTCATTAGGATTCAAACTGTTTGTCACCCTGGTTGGAAGACATACTGATCATAACTTGCATTTTGAAAATGCAGTAGGTGAACAATTGTGCATAAATAATTTGCTCTGCAGACTTAAGGTTAAAACAAATGTTTGTATGGAGCATTGTTTTAACCCATTCCCTCGTAGGCTATTTTTTAAGATCCACCCTTTTTGAATTAATCTACCGAAAAGGAGCATTAATCATAGAAAAGGAGAGTTTTAGAATTGTGCAGTATTGAAACCATTTAGATAAATAGAGCAGTTGCTCCTATGATTCAATTCAATTCAAAATCTTTATTTCGGCTAATCTTTACAGATCATAGCCCTATACTGGGCGGTTATGTTAATGAGAAGAACATGAAATGATACATACAGATATAGTCAAATCAAATTTTCATTTCAAATCATCCGTGTGATAAGATCAATCGTTTACATTAACGTTTGTTTTATGTATATGTGTTTGTGGAACAAATGGAACAAATGCTCTTTTTATCACAATGGTTTCACATTGTGAATTTTACAGAGGCGCAAAAATGCGTCACTAGGGGGTAAAGTGTTAACCCTTTCGGCGCCAAATTTCTAATTGTCGTCTGCAATCCAATTTTTGTTAAACCATTCGTTACAATAAGGAATAGAATAAATAAATGAAAATTTCAAAGGAATCAAGCACAGATATAGAAATAGAGATTGAGACAAGAATTGAAGTTCCTGATCAGACGCCGCCTTGAAAAGGCGGCGTCTTGTCTGGGACTGCACTATTTGTCGTGGTGAATTTATGCGACATTGGCGGTGAAAGGGTTAAACCAATTCTATACTGCTTTAGAAAACTTCATTATTATTCGTTCTGATACATATGCTATTTTCTGTCTATACATTGTATTTCCAAGCTATTCTGACTAATAAATATATAACAACATAAAATAATATTAAAATCAATAATGTAGTATACAAATAATATAATATATAATAATGTAACATACAATGATATTATATGATTTATATAATTTGAGTTATAATATATTATTATATTACAATAAAACAATATTACTTTTTCGAAACTGTTATTAAATGCAAGCTAACGCTATTTTGAAAATCTTTCATTAGTTACCGGCTGGTGTTTACTGTCCAAAGAGAAAATCTCGGAAACCTTTGGAACTTTTCCCGGAAAGTTTCAGTCTTGTTATGGAGAGGATAGATATGGATTACCACAGGATTACATACGAATATGTGAGTAATGCATTTGACAGTGTTTTTTTAGCTGCCAAACTCTGTCGTCTGCTGACGTCGTCGTCTGCTACAAAATTTCACTTTTTGATTTTCTTCATTTTTGTTTCAAAAACATAGTAACAGTAACAAACAGTTTGGATCCTGATGAGACGCCGAGTTACTCGGCGTCTCATCTGGATCCAAACTGTTTGCATACGTAATCACAGATCCGGCACTGGCAGCGAAAGGGTTAATGTAAAACCCATCTAAACTAAACTGAATATTCAATTTAGTATAAATGTCAGTCTTGGAGACGGGTGGCAGCTTAATGCAAGGTGAAAGTCATCCAGAAAGCTCCTGTCACCTTGAATTGAGCAGCCACCTGACTAAAAGTATCTAAATTCTTCTCTACTAGAATTCCGGTTTAGAGGGTTTTTACTGTAGCCTATATCTGAATGTTAACCCTTTACTTCATATAAACGCTATTTCAATCATTTACAAACATAGTAGACCAAGATCAGACAGCTCCTGTAGGAGCGGTCTGATCAGGGTCTGTTCTGGTTACTTATGAATCTATATATACCAGGGTCCATGCTTATAAAGCTTTTCGGTTGAGTCTGAGTTTGTTCTCAAGCTTTTGATTGGTCAGATTTGAGCCAAAGGCTCAAATCTGACCAATCAAAAGCTTGAGAAGGAACTCAGACCCAACTAAAAAGTTTTATAAGCATGGATACTGATTCTACAGTTTCTGCCAATAGCAAAATGCACATGTCTATATGCTGTTGCGTGTTTAACAATTAGCTAATAAATATACACAATGTAATTATATCTTACATGAATATTCACAAGGTAAAGGGTAAAACTGAGTTATATTATTTAGTCATATACTCCGTTTAAATAATTCACTGCATAAACTATGATTCGTGTGCTAACGTGTCCGCCAGGGAAGTGTTGTTAGGTCAGTTAGTTTTTAACACATTATCCCCTAGTGACGCATTTTTGCGCATCTATAGAAGTCACTTTATGAAACCATTGTGATAAATAGATTATTTGCTCCTATAGGAGAAAATGCTCTATTTATCACAATGGTTTCAAACTACAAGATTCTGAATAAGTCCTTTCCTCTAGTTAATTCTCCTTTTCGGTAGATACATTCAAAGAAGTGGGGTCTAAAAATAGCCTAGGAGAGAATGGGTAAAGTAATGTTCGATGTGAATTATAATTAACACATAAATTATATAAAAGGTAAATTCGATTAACGTTTTAGAAATATATATGAACCATGTTGCAACTTAACATGGTTCCTTATGATGTTACTTTAACCCTTTCCTCCATAAATACGCCTTTCTACTCCTCTGTAAAAGTCACTCTATGAAACCATTATGATTAATAGAGCATTTGCTTCATAAGAGAAAATGCTCTATTTATCACAATGGTTTCAAAACTACACAATTCTAACATTTTTCTTTTCTCTAGTAAATGGTCCTTTTCGGTAGATTTATTCAAAGAGGTTGGGTCTAAACATAGCTTATGTAGGAATGGGTTAAACCTTTCAGTGCGGGAAACAATTCACTAATGTCCTTTGCAAATAGTGTAGAACCAGAAGAGAGGATTTCTAGAGAAGCCCTCCCACCAGGATATGTACTGTTAGTCATGTTACACTCTTCTTTAAATCATCTTTGAATATTAATCATAAGTTTGACCTGTTTAAATTTGGAATAGTCCATTTAAAGTTTAAAGTACTTTTAAAAGTCTCTTGCAGGCAATTTCAGATTTCGTTCATGTTAGTGCGTATTTCGTCAATGAGTCAATTTAGTAGAAAGCCTGTATAATATGTTATCATTAACTAGATCTGGTATGATGCAGCCAACAGACTCATACGAAGAGATTATAAAGAAGCTTTAAACTCGGATCCCGATCCGACGGCCGAAGTTTTCGACTTCAATTTGGGTAAGTAATTTTCGTAAATTTGTAACTCTTTTGCTGCCATATTTTGCTGTCTATCGGATTTGCCATCTATTTCAGATTTTATGTAAATACTGAAACTGCTCTGATCTAATATTTCGACCACTAAGGGCCTTTGTCAAAAATTATCGTGTCAAAATACACGTCACATTTTTGTTACATGCATTCAGCCATAAAATCAAAGAGAATAATGTTGATCCAGCGTCGTCATGGTGACATTGGGTTGAATGTTTTCTCCCACTTCCTCATAAAAGGAAACTTTTTAGAATTGTGTAGCTTAGGAGCAAATGCTCTATTCATCACAATGGTTTCAACAAAATGACTTTTACAGAGTCGTTAGAATATGAGGGAATGGGTTAACAGGTACTGAAATAATATTGTTTTTAATTTGTCAGAAAACTGCAAATGACAATCAATTATTAGCAAAAGAAAACGTTTGAAATAATATACGTGTATATATGCCATTATACAATTTCGCTTGAAGTAATACAGTTGTATATAAGCCTTTGAAAAATTCGGCTAATAAATGTTCTGGACGACATTATTTCATACATGAATATTCAACAGGGAAATGGTTAATTACTATTCATTTAGTCATAAATTCTAACATGAATATCCATGGTGTACGAAATTGAAAAGTATAACTATAGTAGAACCTTAAGCGGCCATTAAAATGAGGTCTGCAAGGCAGGTGATAGCTTAATACGGGTCAAACGTAATGTAAAAAGCTCCTATAGGAGTTTTCTGCATTATTTTTGTCCTGCATTAAACAATCACTTGCTTTTATGACTCGTGTTTTCAATAAATGAATAACCGCTTAACCCATTCCCTCATATTGACGACTTTTGACGAATCTGTAAAAGTCACTTTGTGAAACCATTGTGATAAAAAGAGCATTTGCTCCTATAGGAACAAATCCTCTATTTACCTCTATGGTTTCAAACTACAACTACAAAACCATTGTGATAAATAGAGGAGCAAATGCTCTATTTATTACAATGGTTTCAAACTACACAATTCTAAACGTTTCCTTTTCTCTTGTTAATGCTCTTTTCGGTAGATTTATTCAAAGTGGTTGTATCTAAAATAGCCTATGAGGGAATGTTCTAATGTATGCATGCCATTGTAAATAATCTAGCTGTATCGTATGATTTCTGTTCTGTTTATATTTTAGGCATTCACTACATTATTGATAAGTACATGGGGACCTGTCAGCCAATCTCATTACTAACCTACGGAGATCTTTTTGTAAAACGGAATGGCAACTCAACCAGAATGGAGTCTGCCCTTGAATATTTCCACGCCAAAAATTCAGTGCACCAATATGTTGGAAAGGTAAGTACATTGACACACATTCATTCTGAAAGTATGAGATCCTTCGAAAGCAAAAGCAACAACGCAAATAGAGAAACTTGCATACTCGGTTTTATTTAGTCGCAGTTATAAACATGTACGACCCTATTCACGCCCCTAGCACTGACTTAGTGGTATTCAATTTTCATAACTAGTAACGCCGAAACTAATGATTCCGAAGGATCTTCTGTTACAATTTTCATTTTTTAAGTTTCTTCTTTTTTTTCTCGTTTATATTTGAGCCACTTCTTACTTAAGCACTGATCATAAAGCAACCACAAATAGCATGAAATCAATTATAAAAATGAATATATTCTAACTTAGGCTATTCTGACCGTTCCAAGGCGGTACTCCTGCTTTCACCCTATGGTCAACTTTGTTATTTAATATGCTTATTGTTTAATGCTTCACGTCTTGATATGCGTGCTGTTTGGGTTATGTCTTGTGGCTGTGCCGTTTCTTGTTTGGATTTCGTATGTGGCTCTCCCTGTTTGACTGTTTTTCCCCTCATATTTAGGCACTTTTCATGAAACAATCACTAACGCTTGTTATGAATTATATATATGAGTCAATTCTTACTTAGGAACTTTTCATAAAACTTGTATGTAATTTGTTTTATACAATAGCCAGTTCTTAGCCCATTACCTCATATAATATTTTTTTTACCCAACCTCTATGATTAATTCTACCGAAAAAGAGCCTTCACTAGAAGGAAAGGACACTTTTAGAATTGTGTAGTTTTGAAACGATTGTGAAAATAGAGCATTTGCTCCATAGGAGCAAATGTTCTATTTACCACAATTGTTTCAAAATGTGGCTTTTACATAGGCGTCAAAAGGTGTCAATATGAGGAAATGGGTTAAGACTTAAACTTTTAACTCTTTCAATGTAGAATTTTCAAAGTGGAATAGTGCACCATTGTTTAAAGGTATATTTGATTCAGTGTGAAAATGGAAATGGTTAATATAGCCTATGAGGTAATGGGTTAATAGTGTATGTAAATCATCACACGATATTCAATTTGCATACGAATAGGGCATTGTAGCATACAATATTGTAGACATAAATTTTATCTGTGATGTGGATATTTCTGTTCCTTTGTCAGCGGACATCAAGGTGTGTTGTCTGTGACGTGTGGGTAGAAATTGTAACATACAATAGTGTAGATATAATTTTTATCTGTGATGTGGATATTTCTGTTCCTTTGTCAGCGGACATCAAGGGGTGTTGTCTGTGACGTGTGGGTAGGCGTGTACCTGGATGAGACAGCGGGCACCAACGTTACGATAGAGTGGTATTTCACAGCGGTAATATGTCATTCAACATTTCTTTTACTATTTCAAAGCTATAGGTTAGAGGCATACTGGTCTAACCAGTTCTCTCAATCTTCCACCAAACTCTATTTGCTGGTACTCATTAGAAATAGCGCTTGGACGTGGAGAAATACAGATTTTTCAACCAGGTTTCTTAACTAGGACTGTTATATAAAGCTATGTAAATTCTGCCATTGAGTGCAGTAGAACATGTCTTAAGCAATATCATAAAAACGAAGGCTAATTATGAGAGTCTGTAAGACAAGTAGTAGCTTAATGCAGATCAAAAGTAATGCAGTAAATTCTTATGTATACTTTTTGCCATGTATAAAGCAACCACCTGCTTCATAAGATTCCTGTGTCCAGTCAATATAAGGTCACTTAAGACAGGTTCCACTGTATCCATATCCTTCAGAAATGTGTTTATGACGAACATATACTATAAGTAGATCTTCTATAAAGCTATCAATTAATTGTGGGTTAATTAATTATTATAGATGTATGTACATACAGGATCTTGCTTAATGCAGGATGGAATTAATGCTGAAAGCTCCTCTTGAAGCTCTCAGCGTAACTTTTCCCCTGTATCAAGTTACCACCTCCCTTTATGGTCAAGACTTAGACTTGGTTTAACGGACACTTTAACATTACTTTATTGTATGTCATTTTGTAAGATAAGTAAGTTTATTTCCCTTTTTGTCTTGTAAATTCACTGGAGTTTTTAACCCATTACGTCATATGCGATTTTTAGATACAACCTCTTTGAATAAATCTACCGGAAAGGAGCACTTGCTAGAGAAAAAGAAATTTTTAGCACAATGGTTTCATAAAGTGACTTTTACAGAGGCGTAGAAAGGCGTATTTATGAAGGAAAGGGTTAAATAAATAACGAACGGAAGAAAATGGTGTTAAAATTTGACAATACCAAGGACAACATGGAATTTAAGAGTGTCTGCTGCGATTAAAACTCACAACCTTCTGGTGAGGAGAGGAACGTACCTAAAATGGCAATGATTCTATATACATGCACACGCAATTAAATCTTAACCAAAGTTTTGCTGCCTGAATGTATGAGAAGTACAAAAATAACGTGTTTCAGAAATCATAGTGAAACATTATTTTTGTAGGTTAACACAAGTATTGTATTCGACTCCCATTGCTAATGCTTTTCAATTAAATGTGTGAACCCTCTCTTTATCTTCTATGACAGAACGACTGGGAAACGGCCATTGGAGGAGTGATACAGTCTCAAGCTTTGTTTAGAATGGACATATGGGAGGTAACATACAATATCACAAAGTGGTAAAATGTAAAATTTTCAATTGTGTAAAATATTTTTATAGTACAGCAAGAAAAAACCTCTAATGCATAAGGGGCATGCTTCTGGGTGGCAGAGGCAGGTGGTAGCTTAATGCAGAACGAAAGTTATGCAGAAAACTCCTGTAGGAGCTATCTGCATAACTTTCGCCCTGCATCAAGCAACCACCTGTTTATTAGCCCATTACCTCATATGCTATTTTAGATACAACCTCTTTGAATAAATCTACCGAAAAGGAAAATTAACTAGAGAAAAGGAAAATTTTAGAATTTTGTAGTTTGAAACCATTGTGATAAATAGAGCATTTGCTCCTATAGGAGCAAATGCTCTATTTATTACCATGGTTTCACAAAGTGACTTTTACAGAGTCATCAATAGTCGTCAATATAAGGGAATGGGTTAAGACAACTATGGTTATATTCCAAGTGGGGTTCTACTGTAACTAAATGTACCTAATATGTAACTATACAAGCCAAAACAAATGCTGAAATTCATTTATGATTAATTCGTTACTTCATAGATACAGCTTTTTATACGCCCCTCGGTAGACGTGTCGTATTATAGGATCACCTCCGGCGGGCAGGCGGCGTCCAAACTATGCATGTCCGCTCTCTATGTGGAACAATTTTCAGCCAATCTTCACCAAACTTGCTGAAAGTATTTGTGGTAAAGATATCTTGGCCACGATCTATAACCAGACATTCGTTTTCTGCGCTCAACTCAATCTTTAAAAAATGTTTTTGGAAATTATATTTTGGTTAAGTTTGATACCCGGTCTTATCGTCACATACACTTAAGAATTATGGTCCTTGAATTGTTACAAATTATCCATATTTATTATCCTTTAAGAGCTTTAGGCATTTTTAAACTTGTATTAAGCAGCCACCTGCTTTTAAGACTCGTATGTTCAATAAATAAATTGTCGCTTAAATAGGTTTTAAGTACATATTATGTAAGTACATATTATGCACGCGTTCATATATGTAACAATGCAATGAACAGAATAGAAAAAAAGACTTGGCGTCTCACCAGGAGGAAGGATCCAAACTGTTTGTTACTGTGGCAATGTACTTGTATTTGAAAGAAAATGGCAGAGTTTGAACAGACGGAAATTGTTGCAGATGACAAAAGTTTGCAGATGATACTATTTTGCAGCAAAATAGTTAATTGCTGCGTCTAAGCAGGTGCTGCACTGTTTGCTCTCTATCAGCACCTATTTTGTTTATTTTGCTCACTTTTGTGACCATCAGTGGTGATCAGCCCGGGTTCGTTTTCATTATAGCAGGACCCAATCACCTTCAGCCTGGTTCCATGCTTATAAAACTTTTTAGTTGAGTCTGAGTTCGTTCTCACATTTTGATTGGTCAGATTTGAGCCTTTGGCTTTTATTGATAAGAAATGTCATCGACCTTAGCCGTCACATTTGCATTCGTATCCATAACACTGTTAAAGTATCATGGTGAGACGCTGAGTTACTCGGCGTCTCATCTGGATCCAAACTGTTTGATAAGTTAATTACTCATAATCCTGAAACAAGCTAAATGTTAATTATTTGTTCTATTTGTGCCTAGGGTGGGTCCAACAAACCAATCGTGTACAATGTGCTGCAGCTGGACAAGGATACCCCATCGATGTCAATGTTCGATATATCACTTTGTTATCCACCAATGCATAAAACAAGAATTTTATTGCAATTCTCAGGTAAAGTGTTTCTTTCTTGCACAATCAGATAAACAACAATGTATGTGTGAGCTCTCTTAAACGAAAACCAATCATATTTTGCAAACAGTGTGGAACCAGATGAGCCAACGCCTTAGAAAGCGGCATCTGATCAGGTCCAACACTGTGTGACAGTCCACCAAAGAGGAAAGGCTCTGATGGGTGACACATAGCACATAGCCTAATCAAATGCCACGTTTTATAGTGATTTTATTTAACGTATTATATCTACCGGTATGAGATGCATCACAAACGACTGAAATAAAAACATGCCTTTTAAAAGGGTATACAGGAATTTCATTTATGACATAATCTGCCGTGTGGGAGTGCCGAAACAGAGTGCACTAGTGCATTTTTATGCAAATTTGCAGTTGGGATCCGGCAGTACTAAACTGTAAACAATGGCCGAAACAGTCGTCAGATATAGTTTGTTTCACTTTCTATTGCACTTTTTAAGGGCTAGATGATAAAAAAAATCTTACATTCGTGTTCATTACAAATTGTTTTCATGAAACTCGTTTACAATAATGAATATTACGCTCGCTAAAGCTCGTGTCATATTATTATAGTAAACTCGTTTCAATTTGTAATGAACACTGACAGAGTAAGGTCCTCTATACACGTAAAGGTACACATTAATTCCAATGCACAAGAGGGAATACTCATTTCAGTATACGAGATAGTATGTTTATTTCATTGTATGATAAATTATATTCTTTCAGTTGTTAACAGTGGCAAGCTGAGCACGGTTGGCATGAGCTACTTGTCTGATACAATGCATATTGCGTTGACGAAAGCAGCCATGATACCTCCACTCAGGATCACGGACCTGACAGTAAGTAACTTCAGTGACTAACTGTTATCTGTTGCTCTGTACCGTATTATCTCCAATAAACACCACGGGGCGTTACATTTTGTAAAAAAGAGCTTTTAAAATGTTGTACACCGGTGGTTGCTTAATGTAAAACGAAAGCAATACAGAAAGCTCATGTGAAACTTCCTGTATTGTATTTGAAAAGCCTATAGTTCTTGATTTAATAGTTTTTATATAGGGTTTTAGTTGTTTTATACATCGTATATGTTTCCCCAGAAGAAAGGGGCGTTTATGAGATGTGGACGTTTATTCGGGCAAATACGGTACTCAGAAATTCGCTCATAATTTGCTATATGTTCCATAGACTTGTAGCCTGCTTTATAACTGATCTGACTAACTTGAAAACATTTGTTGGCATTACTTCGTTATTCAACATATCGCATGTACAAGTAAAGTATCATTAATGCGACCAGGTAATTTATTAACATAGGAGGTTATAGTAGTTGGTGCTTTATTAATGCAGGGCAAAAGTAATGTATATACCTCATATAGGAGAATAGGAGAATTCTGCATCTCTTCTGTCCTATATAAGCTACTGCCTGTTTTAACATCATATATTATACTTCGTTTACGTGGTCGTATTAATACGACTTTACTGTATACAATAGAACATGGCTTAACCCATTCCCTCCTAGGCTATTTTAGACCCAAGCTCTTTGAATAAATCTACCGAAAAGGAGCATTAACTATAGAAAAGGTAAATTTTAGAACTGTGTAGTTTTGAAACCATTGTGATAAATAGAGCAGTTGCTCCTGTGGAGCCAATGCTCTATTTATCACAATGGTTTCAATATATGACTTTTACAGAGGCTCCAAAATGCGTCACTAGGAGGGAATGTGTTAAGCGGCCATTCATTTATTGAACATCAATAGGAGTCTCAAAAAGAAAGTCCTTGTTAAATGCAGGACAAAACTTATGCAGAAAGTTCTTATAGGAGCTTTCTACATTACTTCTGGCCTGCATTAAGCTACCACCTGTTGTACAGACCCCTAACCTAACCACTTTTTGATGGCGGCTTAAGACCGGTACTACTGTATACACACCAGAATCACAATCCAGTCATAAACTGTGATACATTCGTCCGTGTGTAAAACATTTCAGGTGTTTGTTGCTGGTGAATCAGACCTTTATGTTGATGCCATTCTTTTGGACAACGCCCCTTTGGAAAACAAGAACCTAGATCCTCCGCCGCCCAAGCAGCATCCGCTATCAGGGGTCCTGGGATTTCTGAGTGGAACTGTGCTAGGAGGTTTCACTGTCAGCATAAACAGTACATCAAGTAAGGTATGTCATCGAAACAATGACTATGGAGTATGACTATGGTATGTAAATATAAGATTTGTGATTAGGTCTGAATGATGGCTCTGAATTAGTTCTGAATCATGTTAGGCCTGAATAATAGCTCTGTATCAGTTCTGAACCATGTTAGGCAGTCTGAGTAGTGGCTCTGAATCAGTTCTGAATCATGTACATGTACATGTATATGTATTATATGGCTACCTTACCTATTAATTACGAAATTCTGTATTGTTTCAAGCCTAGGAAAAAATTATATTCATGAGTTTGCAATCAGAATAGAGCAAGACCAGATGAAAACAATACGAGTCACTATATTTTAAAAATATCGTTCATCTATTCACAGGTACCCGTGATTATAAAGTCCAGAGCTATTCAGGAGATCAACTACGCTCAAAGATTTACTACAACACCAGCCACCACCACTCACAGCACAACGGAGGCAACACCGCCTGCTCCGATAACCTCTATGAAGGTCCCCACCATAGATACCCCTCCCCCGCCGATCCCAACTCTACCTCTGTCTCCATCTACAATTCCACCGCTAACATCTCAACAAACACGTGAGTAAAATACAAAATATTCCGCCCAACATGGGGGACTATTTTTCTTAACCTTAAGCCTGCTTAGCAAACTGTTGTTGGTAGAAAAATGTCATCAACCTCAGATGGCACAGCTGATTTGTCTTGCATTTATTTTTCAATAACACGGTCAGACTATCAAACAGTTTGGATCCTGATGAGAAGCCGAGTTACTCGGCGTCTCATCTGGATCCAAACTGTTTGCATAGGAAATCAACCATCTGCCCGCAGCAGGGTAAAAGTTAATGATTAAGGCATATATATCTAGTAGCATAAATGTCCTGTGTTAATTTTGATACGCATTAGGCAGCCACCTGCTCTTAACCCTTTCACCGCCAAAGTCGCACAAATGCACCACGACAAATAGTGCAGTCCGAGATCAGACGCAGCTTTTCAAGGTGTGGTCACAATATGGGGTTTGGTGGAGAAGTAAAGGGAGTTATTCTTGAAAATGCTTTTATTTACGTATCTGATCTGGACCTTTGCTAGGGTCTATGGGGCGAAGATATGATGCAAACAGTCAAGATTAACCCATTCCCTCATATTGACGACTTTTTACGACTCTGTAAAAGTCACTTTGTGAAACCATTGTGATAAATAGAGCATTTACTCCTATAGGAGCAAATGCTCTGTTTATAAAAATGATTTCAAAGTAAAAAAATCTATAATTAACCTTTTCTCTAGATAATGTTCCTTTTCGGTAGACTTTTTTCAAAGTGGTTGTATCTAAAATAGCCTATGAGGTAATGGGTTAGGATAAGATGTCAAATAACGAAGCGTCTGATCAAGGTCCAACTTGTTTGATACCCCGGTCGATTTTTGCATTATTTTGTACACAGAAAGGTTTTCTGCTACACCTTCCACGTATATCTTACAGCGTGTCCACAGTGCATTTGCCATAATACCACGCGTCCATCATCTCCTACTTGTCCAACATGTCCGACGACCTCGTGTCCTTCACAGACACGATGTCCAGCAGTAACATGCACGCCGTGTTCAACATCCACATCAACACCATGTCCGAAGACACAACCAGTACAAACAGGTAAAACTGAACTAACAAGATCTGAAGAAAGTGTCTGTAGTATGGTGTATAAACTTTATCCCTTTTCTCCATAAATACGCCTTTCTACGCCTTTGGAAACAGAGTAGACCCAGATCAGACGCATCCTATAAGAGCCTCTTATCAGGGTCTGGCCTAATTGCGTATGGAATAAAATAGATCTGATTCTACAGTTTCTGCAATGTCAAGAAAATAATGTATTAATGTGTCATATTAACCCTTTCGCTGCCAATGCCGGATCTGTGATTACCTATGCAAACAGTTTGGATCCAGATGAGACGCCGAGTAACTCGGCGTCTCATCAGGATCCAAAATGTTTGTTACTGTTACTATGTTTTTTGAAACAAAAATGAAGAAAATCAAAAGAATGAAATTTTGTAGCAGACGACAAAGTTAGCAGACGACAGAGTTTGGCGGCGAAAGGGTTAAAATTAATCTTGTTGATATTCATGGTATCATACTTTCTTATACATAAGCGAATGTAACCCATTACTGCATAAATACGCCATTCTGTGATTTTGCAAACAGAGTAAACCCAGATCAGACGGTCCCTGTAATAGCTGTCTGATCAAGGGCTGTTCTGTTTTCAAAAGTAACAAACGTCATCTTCGTTGTTTGTTACAGTAGTACACATGTATAAAATAATTGCCTTGCAGCTTGCCCTCCTACAGTGTGCCCGCAAAAAAACTGCCCGACATGCCCGGCACAGAAACAATGTCCCTTACCAAAAGTTTGTCCTCCGATAAAATGTCCGACAGTCATCTGTCCAACATGTCCACACAAGTTGGTAACCCCGTGTCCACAAACAGGAGTTACCCCTGTGCATATACCAAAGCCAGGTGAACAAACTGGGAGCAAAGATGGCGGAAGTAGTGGATTAAGTGGAGGTTAGTTATATTTTTTACTCGCTATGTTATTTTAAAATGGCGGCAGCCCTCCAAATGAAATGCCTAGTTACAAACAAATGATGGATCAAAACAAAGCAAAACAGTATAAAACCACTACCCACAGGGACTACTTTTGCTACACTACCCACAGGGACTATTTTTGCTACAGTCCCACAGGAACTACTTTTGCTACACAACACACAGGGACTACTTTTGCTACACTACACACAGAGACTATTTTTGCTAGAGTCCACATAAATCCATTCTGTATTTATCTGGGTAAACCTGTTTTTTCCATATACAGGAAAGTCTGGCTAATGTGACCACATATATTTTTAATATAAGTGTCTGTAAAAGCATGTGGTTACTTAATGCAGAGCAAAAGTAATGTAGAAAGCTCTTATAGGAGCTTTCTGTATAACTTTTATCCGGTATTAACCCTTTCCTCCATAAATGCGCCTTTCTACGCCTCTGTAAAAGTCAATTTTTAAAACCATTGTGATAAATTGAGCATTTGTTCCTAAAGAGCAAATGCTCTATTTATTACAATGGTTTCAGAACTACAAAATTCTAAAATGTTCCTTTTCTGTAGTTAATACTCCTTTTCGGTAGATCTATTCAAAGGGGTTGAATCTAAAAATAGCCTATGAGGGAATGTTTTAATGCAGAGCAAAAGTAATGCAGAAAGTCCCTGATAGCAGCTTTCTGTATAACCTTTGTCCTGTATTAAGGTATAGCATGTTTTAAATATCCAAAAATTAGACATACAGTAAAACCTCGATTATTCGAATTTTCGGTATAGAAGAATTTAGACCCTTTTAGGCAGGTGGCTGCTTAATGCATGGTGAAAGTCATGCAGAAAGCTCCTAGAGGAGCTTTCTGCATGACTTTCACCATGCATTAAGCTGCCACCTGTCTGAAAGATCGATAATAATACGTATTTTAGTGTTCGGATAATCGAAGTTTTACTTTATTTTGAGTGTAGTCGTATTAGCGAGAATTTACTATATATTAAAGCTAGGATAATCTAAGTTTTAATGTCGTCTATTATTAGTAAAACTGTTCTTGATTTTATTTATACAAATACGAAGGTTCAACATTTTTACAATACCTTTCTCCTCTAAAGGAAAGGTTAATCATTGGTATTTCAGAAAGTATTAACGTAGGACAAAAGCAATGCAGAAAGCCTCAATAGGAGTTTTCTGCGTAACGTTTGCCCTGCGTTAACCCTTTCCCTGTTCTATATTTAGGCCAATTTTCAATACCTACTGAATATTCATTAACAAAATAGTTATAAAAAATTCTTGAAGGTGGAACATTGTAGACAGTTTAGAAAGCAAAGAAACAGATCTATCAAATTCTAATAGCAAACAGAGTAGACCCTGATCAGACGGCTCCTCTAGGAGCCGTCTGATCTGGGTCTACTCTGTTTGCAAATGCGTGAAAACACGTTTGTATGAGGGAAAGGGTTAAGCTACCACTTGTTTTAAAAATGCAAGCTTACGTTTCTTTTGAGTGGTTGTATTAGAGAGACTTTACTCTAATTAGAGTCGTCCATTAGAGACGATTCTTCTGAGGAGTCACAACATAGGGTTCGGAGATATGAAGAAAATATTGCTGCGAACTGTTTACGTACTCCTATTTATGAGGATAACTGTATTGTTCCCATATCTCATGCATTATTAAACCCTCCTGTGTACCATTTGAACCCTAGGTGTGGTAGCAGCCATAGCACTCGCCATGTTAATAGTTGGGCTACTTCTCGGCGTGGTGAGCTTGCGGGTCTACGAGCGATTCCTAAAGACAATAGGATCGGAGCGCAAAACAATACTCCGTCAGGAAAATTACCTAAATGACGATGAACGCTACTGAGAATACGAAGGGAGCTGGTGTGAGCTCCTTTCGAGTGATTTGTCTTGAATGGCAACTAGATCTGTGCAATACTATGAAAATGGGTACAAGTCGTGGCTTTCATTGCAACAACTTTCTGGACATGTTTCAATTGTTACAACACATGCAATGACCTCTATGTACAATGTGAAGCTACGTTGGAATGAAAATTGAGTATAGTAAAACCCATCTAAACCGGAATTTTAGTAGAGAAGAATTGATATTTTTAAGCAGGTGGGTGCTTAATGCAAGGTGAAAGATATGCAAAAAGCTTCTTGAGGTTTTCACCATGCATTAAGCTGCCACCGGTCTCTAGGGCCGAAATTTATACTAAATTAAACGTCCGGTATATAGGGGTTTTACTTATTGCATTGATGTGCAGGCGTTGTTTATGATTTGTTTTGCAATGTTATTCATATGTATATAACATTAGCTATGGTATGCGTCTTATCAAACCATTATTATAAAACCATACGTTGCGTTTTCCGTACCCATAGAAAGAATTGGAAGCTCATTTTTTTGGAATTCATATAGAATTACAACAGAGACCTTTTGCAATCACATTTTATGCTGCTATGAAAGTTTGTAAAGATTGCAGTAATCAAGCGGTGTAGATAAAGATACGTATTCATAGACTGAAGTCGTCCTTTCTTCACCAATCCCTACGTCGTGACCAATCTTTAGAAACATCCTTTCGATGCGATTCTAAAGATTGGTCACAGCGCAGGGTTTGGTGGAGAAATAAAGGAGCTATTCTTGAAAATGCTTTTAGGGGTCTGAGTTATAGCCTATAAGACTTTTATGGCTGCTCGTCCAGCGGTCTTCAAATTTGCCGTTGAAGTCATTGGCAGATGTTGTGATTACTGATTAGAATCGTCTCCTCGAGTGTGTGTGTGTGTGTGTGGGGGGGGGGGGGGGTCTAAAGAATGGTCACAACATAGGGTTTGGTGGATCTTGAAAATGTTTTAATTTACGGATCTTATCTGGACCTCTGTAAATTAAAAGCACCTGCTTTCGTTGTAATGAGAAGAAAATTACTCGCATAGTAACACCCCACTGAGATAAAAAAAAACCCAAAAAACCCCCAACAACAACAATATTTTGTATTCTGTTTATTCATTCATCTGTACTGTATCATGAGCAAATTAAAACAGATGTACTGTCTTCTATAGGAAATTATGAATTCAGACATGAATGTTCATTTATTTTAACCCTTTCACCGCCAATGTCGCAAAAATGTCTCACGACAAACAGTGCAGTCCCAGATCAGACGCCGCCTTGAAAAGGCTGCGTCTGATCAGGGACTTCACTTTTTGTCTCAAACCCTATTTCTATATACATGTATGTGCTTTATTCCTTTGAAATTTGCATTTATTTATCTTATTTCTTTATTTTACCGAATGATTTAACAAAATTGGTTTGCAGACGACAATTAGAAACTTGGCACCGAAAGGGGTAAACCAATAGTTAGTATTGATTGTAAGAGTATGACTGCTATTAATACGGTAAATTAAGGACATGGTAATGTAAACTGAGGACATGGCAAAGTTAGGTAAATTGAGGACGCGGTAAGGTAAATTAAGGAAATGGTAAGATAAGTTAAATTGAGGACATGGTTTGATGTGGACAATGTTAGAATGTAATGGATTATATCTATATTAGAATCTACGTGAAAATAAGACAACTGGGGCTGAAGCATGGTGGTATTTTTTTGTCTTAGCATATAGTTTTAAATCCTGGCAGCAATTGATGTGCTCTTGTCATTTACATATTATAACAGAGCTCCAGATAAGATGCGTAAAATTTAAACATTATTTTAAGAATAGACGATTGATTTAAAAGATTGGTCACAGTATAGGGTTTGGTGGAGAAATGACGATCTTAGTATTTGGGTAGGCACCTTTATCTGTAGCTCTGTTATAAGAATTGGAAGTTGTAGTGACCTCAACTAGTCATTGATTATAGCAAAGTGTCTCAGGCCATTGATTATAGCAAAGTGTCTCTCAGGCCATTGATTATAGCAAAGTGTCTCAGGCCATTAATTATAGCAAAGTGTCTCAGGTCATTGATTATAGCAAAGTATTATCTATATGTTTGAGTGTTAATTTGGTACGTTAGGCAATGAGAGAAAACTCCGTATGCAATATCTTGTAGTTAAAACTTATCCCAGAAGCCGCGAATTCACTCGCATTTGCAAACAGCTTGGATCCATATAAGACGCCAAGTAACTCGCCGTCTCACCAGGATCCAAGCTGTTTGACACTCGGTCAATAGTTTCTCAAAAGCGTGTTCAATTTTGAAGAAGTGAAAACTACACCAGATCCAAATTGGAGAAGATATTATTTTTTTCATAGCGGGATAAGAGTTAATACGATTGTATAATATATTACATGTTTACATTTGAACAAATATGGTGTTTATCACGATAATCTATTAAAATGGTAATGTTTAGAGATTGAGGTTTCAATTCATCCCACGAGCACGGGCGTTCAATTCATCCCACGAGTTTTAACCCATTCCCTCTTAGTCTATTTTTAGATCCACCACTTTGAATAAATCTACCGAAAAGGAGCATTAACTATAGAAATTTTGTAGTTTGAAACAATTTCGATAAGTAGAGTATTTGCTCCTATAGGAGCAAATGCTCTATTTATCACAATGGTTTCAAGAAGTGACTATTACAGAGGCGTATACAGGCGTATTTATCGAGGAAAGGGTTAATTTGTTAATCCTTAGCCTGCTGTAAAGCTACGATCTGGTACAATTTCCAATTTTCCACACACTTTAGATTCGATAAAGCTTTTGAGAAACTATTGGTCGAGTGTCAAACAGTTTGGATGCTGACGAGAAGCCGCGCAAATGACAATCAGGTCGTGTCACTGGCACTTGATCGAAAAAGACTATAGTTTATTTATAGCAACTAGTGCATTAATACACATATATGATATGATTACATGTATTATATTACACAACTATAGTCTGTTTCGATCATGTGCCAGTGGGTCGTGCTTATCAGGCTAAGTGTTAATAAAAATGAACCATCAGAGCTACAGATAAAGAATACTGAATCCGTCATTTCTCCACTTAACCCTATACTGTGAGTACTCTTTAGAATCGTCTCGAAGAGACGATTCTAAAGAGTGGTCACAGTATAGGATTTGGTGGAGAAATATAGGAGTTATTCTTGAAAATATTCTTATCTGGAGCTCTGAAACTGTAACCATATCAAAGTGGTACTGGACATGTAGTCATTATTTCATTTACGACACAATCAAATGTGATGCGCAAAGATATCCGCCATTTTGATATTGTAAACAGTACAGACAGTATCAGTGTGACATAGCCACCGAAGTATATCTAATAAACGCCCCCACCCTAACAAATGCCCCCTTACTTCAGACAGTAGTGTGTGTGTGTGTGTGTGTGTGTGTGGGGGGGGGGATAACGATAATTAAAACAACTAAAACTCTATACAATAACCATTGAAATCAGAAATATGTTTTACAAATACAGATGGCTGTTTAGTGTTAACTGAAAGCAATGCAGTAACCTCCCCTAGGAGATTTCTGCATTGCTTTCATTCTGCATTAAGCAACCACCTGTGCACACAAAGCAAGAAGCTTATCTTAAAAATTATAACGTCACTTTGCGTGTTTATTAGAGTTTTTACAGTGCGCATCCAATAATGTACAGCAAAATATTGCGTCATGTACTCCGATATCTGCCTTTAAATGCTTGGTACCCATATATGTATGAAAAACAAAACAAGAACTTCAAAAACTGTATGATAATACATGTATTAAGCTAGTCTATAGACAAACACTTCAGACGTGCTATAAGAAGGGATGAACAATTCTATGAGCCCGTCTCCGTCAACATCTGCGTACGCAAGCTGTCCCACCGTGTCACTTCCGGTTGTCAGTATGATTGTCTGCGTGTACTCCCAGTCGCTGGTAGCCGTCGACTTTGGAGTCAGAATGTAGGCATGGCCATCGTCATCGCCTGACAACAAGATAACTGGCTTGCTAAAATAAAACAACAGCACAGTAAGCGAAAGAGGTGGGACTTCGGATAGACAAACTCCACTCTGGTGGTTTTTTTCTCAACAAGTCAGTGTATAGTATTGTTTGTACCCATACCAGTGTCAACTTATTCTGGCGAGTGAGTCATTAGTATATTAAAGTACCTTAGTAGGCTATGACCCGGCCAAAGGTCGAACCCTGCTAGATCCTTCTTTGAAGAGCTGCGATACTGGAAAGGTCACGATTGATGCGTTAACTTGTATCGTTAAAGGCAAGTTACTCTACTATAACGTGTACATGTATGCACCGATTAATAAGTACCTTTTCCGACTCTTAATCAGTTCCTTCATATAACATGTTTTCATGCATCTGCATGTAACCAGAGAAGACCAAGATTAGACGGATCCTATAGGAACCGTCTGAGCAGGGCCTACACTGTTTGCTAATAGAATTTTAAAGATCCGTAGTTTACTTTCTAAAATGGCTTAACTGTCCCTCCTTCCATATTTCATTATAACTATCGTGTCCATGAATATTAAGTAGATATTGAAATTTGGAATAAACACAGGTAAAGGTTAAACCCTTATAAACCCTATGTGTAGTCTGATTGGCCTTGCAAATAGAATGGATAGAGGTCCTAATAAGATGCGTAAATTTAGATATTTTCAAGAATATCTCCATTATTTCTCCACTAAACCATATACTGTGACCACTCTTTAATTAACACATTACCCCCTAGTGACGCATTTTTGCGCCTCTATAAAATTCACATTGTGAAACCATTGTGATGACTAGAGCAAATGCTCTATTTATCACAATGGTTTCAATACTACACAATTCTTAAATTCCCCATTTCTATAATTAATGCTCTTTTTCGATAGATTAATTAAAAAAGGTTGGGTCTAAATATAGCCTAGGAGAGAATGGGTTAAAATCGTCTCGAAGCGACGATTCTAAAGTGGTCACAGTATAGGGTTAGATGGAAAAATGACGATTTTAGTATTTGGGTACGCACCTTTATCTGTAACGCCGATACCGGCTTCATGGATATTCATTAGCTTAATGATGTTAAAGTTTCAATGGCATTTGGCTTAGACAAAGAATGTAGGACCATATTTATATAACTGCATAAGCAAACACAACAGACTGATAACTCAGCAAAGCCATGAGGACCAGTCTAATCTTGATCTACTCTGATAAATCAGCAAAGCCATCAGGACCAGTCTAATCTTGATCTACTCTGATAAATCAGCAAAGCCATGAGGACCAGTCTAATCTTGATCTACTCTGATAAATCAGCAAGGCCATCAGGACCAGTCTAATCTTGATCTACTCTGATAAATCAGCAAGGCCATCAGGACCAGTCTAATCTTGATCTACTCTGATAAATCAGCAAAGCCATCAGGACCAGTCTAATCTTGATCTACTCTGATAAATCAGCAAGGCCATCAGGACCAGTCTAATCTTGATCTACTCTGATAAATCAGCAAAGCCATGAGGACCAGTCTAATCTTGATCTACTCTGATAAATCAGCAAAGCCATCAGGACCAGTCTAATCTTGATCTACTCTGATAAATCAGCAAGGCCATCAGGACCAGTCTAATCTTGATCTACTCTGATAAATCAGCAAAGCCATCAGGACCAGTCTAATCTTGATCTACTCTGATAAATCAGCAAGGCCATCAGGACCAGTCTAATCTTGATCTACTCTGATAAATCAGCAAAGCCATGAGGACCAGTCTAATCTTGATCTACTCTGATAAATCAGCAAGGCCATCAGGACCAGTCTAATCTTGATCTACTCTGATAAATCAGCAAGGCCATCAGGACCAGTCTAATCTTGATCTACTCTGATAAATCAGCAAAGCCATCAGGACCAGTCTAATCTTGATCTACTCTGATAAATCAGCAAGGCCATCAGGACCAGTCTAATCTTGATCTACTCTGATAAATCAGCAAGGCCATCAGGACCAGTCTAATCTTGATCTACTCTGATAAATCAGCAAAGCCATGAGGACCAGTCTAATCTTGATCTACTCTGATAAATCAGCAAAGCCATGAGGACCAGTCTAATCTTGATCTACTCTGCTTGGAAATGCGTTTCTATGAGGGGAATGGTGAATTAATACGTAATGTATGACTGAACATACCTGGGCTGTGTGGTTGTCACCGGGAAGGCAGCACCCGGAGCCCCTTTACCCTGGCCCTCATGCAGAGGTTTGAAACCAGTAGCGATGATGTGACGAATGAATCGGCCAGTCCTGGATTACACGTATAAGCGTAAGCAATGGATTAATATTTGGCAAGTAAAGAGAGAATCTGTGATCACATTAATATGAGTCATTTGCGACCAACTTGGATCCAGATGAGATACCGAGTTACTCGAAGTCCTATCAGGATTCAAACAGTTTGACACCCAGGTCACTGGTTTAACCCTTTCCCTGTTCTATATTTATTTCCAAATTTCAATACATACTGAATATTCATGGAAAAAATAGTTCAAATGAAATATGGAATGTGGAATATTGTAGTTATTTTTGAAAGTAAAACGGCAGATCTGTCAAATCATATTAGCAAACAGTACAGACCCTGATCAGACGGCTCATATGGTGATCTGGGTCTACTCTGTTTGCAAATGCGTGAAAACACGTTTATACAAAGGAAAGGGTTAAAAAGAAACAGGCGATTTGGAGAATCATTTAAGAATGGGATTATACGGTGTTCTGTGACGGTGATAAGCTTGCTTAGCAGGCTATAGGTCTCACAAGCTGATATGTTGATCAGTAATAATGGAGTCGAGCCATGAGCAAATGCATCTTATGGTTTTGTAAACGGTATTGACTTAGGTCAATAGGCAAGAATCTGATCAGGATCTACACTGATCAACATTTGAAATTTATATTAAATTAATTAAACTCCAGACACCCACACTCACACACACAGGCTCACACACACATACGCACGCACAAACGCACACCGCGGACACATAGACAAAAACACAGACAGACAGACAGACAAACACATACAGATACATACATATACACACACATATAAAGACAAGTATACGCAGACACGCACAGAGATACATAGACAGACACCCGCACACATTCCAACACGCGCGCACTTCTAGACGCCTCGAGTTTGTTTTTCTTGGAATGGATTCTTGGATCTCTCTACCAACGTATATACAGGTTATATTTAACCCTTTCGGCGCCAAATTTCTAACTGACGTCTGCAATCCAATATTTGTTAAATCATTCGGTACAATAAGGAAATGAAGTAAGTATATGCAAATTTCAAAGGAACAATGCTAATTATAAATATATAGAAATAGAGATTGGGACAAAAAGTGAAGTCCCTGATCAGACGCCGCCTTGTAAAGGCGGCGTCTGATCTGGGACTGCACTATTTGTCGTGGTGCATTTATGCGACATCGGCGGTAAAAGGCTTAAACCCTTGTATTATTGTGCCTAGTGCAATTTGACTTGCATCTGCAAACAGTCGGGGTCCTGATTAGATGTCGAGAAGCTCGGCGTCTCATCAGGATCAAATCTGTTTGACCATCGGCATTTTCTTAACCCATTCCCTCATAGACTATTTTTAGACCCAACCTCTTTGAATAAATCTACCGAAAAGGAGCATTTACTAGAGAAAAGGAAATAATTAGATTTGTGTAGTATTGAACCTGTTGTGATAAATAGAACATTTGCTCCTAAGGAGCAAATGCTCTATTTATCACAATGGTTTCAAAATATGACATTTACAGAGACGTAGAAAGGCGTATTTATGGAGGAAAGGGTAAACAAAGGTAAAATAACGCTTGCAATAGATTGCAACACTACATTTCCCCAGCATGATAGATCAGGGCTAAAATGTGTAAAACGGGCACACCATTGAAGTGTGCCATCGGATTTTCTTATTGAAAAAAAAAATCAAAATGAAAAGTAATCAAATCCAATAGTGTATTCAATAAATACAGTAGAACCCCTCTAAAGCGACCATTTAACCCATTCCCTCATATTAACGACTTTTGTAAAAGTCACTTCGTGAAATCATTGTGATAAATAGATCATTTGCTCCTATAGGAGCAAATGCTCTATTTGTCACAATGGTTTCAAACTACAAAATTCTAAAAGTTTCCTTTTCTCTAGTTAATGCTCCTTTTCGGTAGATTTATTCAAAGAGGTTGTATCTAAAAATAGCCTATGGGGTAATGGGTTAATAGACATTGGCATCCTTTTAAAACTGGTGACTGCTTAATGCAGGACGGAAGTTATGCAGAAAGCTCCTGTAGGAGCTTTCTGCATAACTTTCGTCCTTCATTAAGCTGCCACCTGTCTCTATGGCCCAGTAAGACCTATTATTTGGTGGTCGCATTAGATGCGGGTTGACTGTATATTGATCAGACACGCATCAATAAAAAGCTAGGTATGTTCCTATTCAGGTTAATGCCTTCTTTCTTCGATTTGCGGGGACATAAAACATGGAAATCAATAGAGAAATCCACTCTTTTGAGACGGCACTATCTCCTATAGTTAGAAATAGAGTTTTTGCCATACAAAAGAATTAAGTGAATTTCGTTATGCAGATCGAATATCTGTTGAAATTTTACAGTTCAGTGCAATATACTTTTTGCAGTTTAAGATACAATTGAGAACAGGGTTTATATCAAAATGGACAGCTCTGTAACAAACAAGTACGGCGGGTTATGACAACATTGTGATCCAGACATGGTCGATTAAAGGTTGACCTTGAACCCTTTTGTGCCATGAAGACGGGACTTTGATATCGTATGCAAATAGTTTGGATCCAGATGAGACACCGAGTAACTCGGCATCTCACCAGGGTTCAAACTGTTTGACACTATGCTTATCTGTTTATAAAACAACTGAAGACTATAAAATTTGAAGCAGACTAAAATGTGTCCAGCAGACGACAATGCTAGCACTGAAAGGGTTGATAGGCATACATGTATATACAGTTGAACCTCGATATCTCGTACTCGGATAACTCGAACTTCGGGATAACTCGAACTAAAAGTTCGGTACTTCCAAAATTTACAATACAGAATTGTTCTAAAATGTATTGCTGCACATATCTAGAAACACGTGTTACGGCTTAATGCAGGCCTAAAGTAATGCTGAAAGCTCCTGCAGGAGCTTTCAGCATTACTTTGGACCTGCATTAAGCTGTGAACATGAGATTATAAATCGGATGACTCAAGCCTCTGTTATCTCGAACTAATTTGTATGGTCCCTTGAAGTTCGAGATATCGAAGTTCAACTGTTGTAAAGTAACACCTCTCAACGTATGTCTTGGTCTATAGAAGTATTTTTTCGACGGGTGGTAACTTAACCCTATACTCCATGAATATTGATGCAAGAAATAATGACACCATGAATACTAGTTAGATTAACCTTTAGCCTGCTGAGCAAAATTTGTTTGTAGAAAACGACATCAATTTCAGTTGCCCCAGTTGATATATCTTGCATTTCTTTTCAACAGCACGGTAATAGTATCATATAGCTTGGACCCTGATTTGACGATGAGTTACTCGGCGTCTTATCTGGATCCAAGCTGTTTGCATAGGTAGTCACTCAACCGCCTGCAGCAGGCTAAAGGTTAATTGTTATAATTACATATGGACACAGAAATATTTGGCAAAAACAGAAACTGTAGAAATATATTTCATAAGCAAGCAGAGCAAACCATGATCAGACGGCTCCTATAGTTGCCGTCTGGTCTGGTCTCTACTTTGTTTGCAAAGGCGTATTTATGGAAGCAAAAGTTATGCAGACAGAAGTCCCATACCCTGCAGATTTCTGCATTAATTTCGCTCTTCATTAACCCTTTCCCTGTTGTATTTTTATGTCAGAATTAATGACGCCATGAATATTGTAGTGACCCAGTTTTCTCGTAACATCAGGTCAAATGGGGTCAAGCATGACTATGTAAAGAAGGACCGATTTTACCTTTAATTCTCTACTATGCAATGTGACAGTTATCTAGCAATGTGTAATAGGACTAGATCTTCCTAGGACTATCAGATTTTACCTTATATCCTTGATTTCCATGATGATAATAAGGTTTTATGTTGATGGAACTTGAGTAGTTTGTAACTGCCGCCATATTGGAATTGCATTGTGGGACAGGTATTTTGATACATTCTATTTATATCCGCGTCTCTTCTCTGTCAAAATCTCTAGTTTATCAAGTTTAATCCAAAAGTCTACAAAGTCCATATTTCTGCAGTTTGATCCTGGGTGGCAGCAACAAACCTCAGACATTTTAGAATTTAAAGGTAAATTTTGTTATAGAAAGTTAATTTAAGAAAGTGTTTAATTTTCAATTCTTTATCGATGTGTACTGTATTTTTGGTATTCTTAACATGTATAGCGCAATGACGTTGCACCAGAATCTCACCAAACCCCACAGTTTTCACACCAATGTTGATGTGGAACGACGTGCAAAGTTCCACAAGCGACGTTTGTGAGATTTTTGTGCAATTGTTACCTTGGATTCACGTGCTTGGCACGTAATTTCGTTCTTTGGGCTATAAAAGACGCCGTTTTCGGCAGTTCAGGGACTTCGCACTGGTTAATCATAGAAACCACCTCTATATTAATCGCTATCTTTAGGTTGATATTTAATTCTACTCTTTTATTTTAATAAGTTCATAGATCTACTTTAATACTTTTATGAATATACTTAGCGTGAGGCTTTACTGTTGCTTGATTCTTATGCTCAAGCTTTAAGAGTAGCCTTAGAGATAATAATTCTTTATCTGAACTTAAAGCATTTGGAATAGAAGACATATTTTATTCTTTTACTCTATTTTTCTTTAATAAATTATAGATCTAAATTATGATCGCTGACTCTTGATATTAGGAATTAAACATATACTGTTCACTCCTTGGGGAAATACTGGATGGTCATTAATAGTGATAGATCTATAGTGAAAACTGGGTAGACCCAGACTTTAATTGTTTATTGTTAGGCATAGATCTGAGAGATATATTGATCAGTTCCCATTTGAATCCAGATATTTGTTGACTGTACTGGTGAATAAAGAGAGGGAACCAGAATTACATTGCTATCTTTATTTCACACTTCCTTCCTGTTCTCTTTTAATTTCTTTAAGCGAAGTCCATTTTAGTTTACTCATTTACAAACTTTTGGTGTCGAGCGAGTCTGATCACGCTACCCATATACCGAGAGACTGCTCGGCACGTGCTTCACGAGCGCACTACATATTTCATGGTGGCAGCGGTGGGATCTGCTAAATTTTAACACAGTAGATCCAGTGATACGAACCTTATAAGATGCCTAGAAGAAAGCTGATGAGTGACAGACTATCAGTGATTGAAGGCGAGGGTGACGAAATATCTGAGATCGACCTCGAGAAAGAGGAGGTGACCAAGGCGCGTGTTGACCTAACCAACATTGAACAAACCAGGGTGGATCCAGAAGATGCAGAGGTTACCAACAGTAATGGGGACAGAGATCTGGAGATTCTAGTCAATCAAAGTCCACCAACTATGATGGCAGACGGTAATGGGAGTACCATACCAATGGGTCTGGTTGACAATAGGCATACAGAGTGGCAGTCACATGGAATGACTCAAGCAGAGTCACAGTCATATGAAGTTGGTAGACGTCATAGGGGTATCCACCTGAACAATGAACAAGCATGCGGAAACATGGGTGATATAACTCAGGTTTTGAAATCTGTCGTCTCAGCATTACTGGAGCTCAAGAATAATTCTGATACAACGCAGCCTAATGAGAGAGAAGCTGTGGTGCGACATGCTGATGGTGAAACATCAGGGCAGAACAGGTCTATGACAAGTCCTACAGCAGCAGCTGGAAAGGACCGACGGGTTAGACACCATGCACACAGGGGCTGTGATATGTCACAAGCTGAGCAAGAAGGCATTGATGCAAACAATTCACATCAACCGAGAGTAGAAGGTCCCAGAAGAAGCTCTATGATAGCGGCTAGCAGATACACTCCAGCTCAATTCTCTGCTGAAAGACCACACATAGATGAGCATAGGCGGGTACCGAGACATTATGAGGGAAATCAATATGACAGAGAGGCAAATCAGCGAGATGTCAGTTCCCCAACTCGGAATGCTCGATTGCAAGGGAGACAATTTGGACCAAGGGGGATAACCCGAGCAATGCCAAATGCTGCAGAGTTAAAGTTACCGGCTTTTACAGGAAAGGAAAGCTGGCAAGTCTGGATAAACCGCTTCGAAATGATTGCTGCTAGACGTGGCTGGGATGAAGACACCATGTTGGATCAGTTATTGCCTAGACTCCAAGGAGAAGCAGGTGATTTTGTATTTATTCAACTGCCAAGGTCTACATGGTCTGATTATTATGAGCTCATAAAGGAACTAAATAGCAGATATAGGAGAATTGAAACATCAAAAACATTTGCAGCCAAGTTTTCAAGGAGAGTCCAAAGGGTTGGAGAGACAGCAGAGGAGTTTGCAGCTGAGCTGAAAAGATTGTATGACAGGGCACACAAGTCAAGAGACCAACATATCAGGCAAGAGGACCTTGTGAGACGATTCCTTGATGGTCTTCGTGATGATGAAGCAAGATTTGAGGTTGAGTTTCATAAGGAACCAGATAATATTGATGATGCAGTCTACCATGTCGTTAATTTCATACAGACTAGAAGACAGTGTTATACTGACCAACCCCCAGATAAGAAGGCAAAGAAGTATGCTTGTAGAACAGTGCTTGACAATGGTTATAGTGGTGGCGAAGATAGCTCAGAAGACGAGAATACAGATAACTTAGAAAATGCAAGACGGGTCCCAGTTAGAGAAATTGGAAAGCAGCAGGCAAGTAAAAAGAAAACGTCACCTGATAACGAAGTAAAGCAGATGAAAGATGAAGCATCCGAGAACACAAAGCTTTTGAAACAGTTACTGCAAAAGATAGAAGAGTTGTCTAAACCTAGTTGTCCAAATATACAAAATGGAGCCTCCCAAGATAAGCCAGCACTGAAGAAGGAGCCTGGCCGACGAACTAATGTGACATGCTTCAAATGCGGTAAGACAGGACACTATGCTCGAGAATGCAGATATAATGGCTGGCAGAGCATCAACAATGCTAACAACCATCCATTACATAGCGGTAGACAGGGAATAAGCAGACCGGTTCAGAACAATAATAACAGTACTTTAAACTAGAAAGGGCTATCTCTCAAGGCCAGAGGGAAGCCCAGCTGGATAAAAGGGGCCATGATTACTTAGAGAATTTGAAATCTGTTAAAAGAAAGAAAACTTTGTCAGATGGTGTTTATGTTAAAGGAATAGTTCAAGGCTTGCCCGTATTATTTGCTGCAGACAGTGGAGCATCAAAGACAGTGATAGCAAAACATGTGTATGACAAACTTGACGTCAAGACACGACCGCAACTCGGTAAATCAGTGAGTTTGGTTGGTGCAGGCGGGTCATCATTGAAGCAATATGGCAAGGCTGTCTTCGACGTAGATCTTGGGCCAGTGCATTTAAAGCAGGAATTGATAGTAGCTGACATAGATGATGAGGCTCTACTTGGAGTAGATATTTTGCAGAATGGCAAAGGGGGTCCAGGAGACATGCTACTGAGCAAAGGGAAACTTTTACTTCAAGGGAGAGAAGTACCGCTCATTCAAATCGGCATTCCTGACCGGATGAGAAAAGTTACAGCAGCAGATGACTTTGTCATTCCACCACAAAGTGAGGCAGTGCTTGATGTGTTTATAGAAAGAAAAGAGTCAGATGACTGGTGCCAGGCCTGCAATTACATAGTAGAGCCCACAGAGCATTTCCGTGAGGAATACCCATTGCAGATGGCGAGGGTGCTCGTCAATATAAATAATGGTGCCACCAGTAAGGTGAGAGTGCTAAACCCATTTCTTACTGCGGTGACCGTTAAACAAGATTCTGTTGTTGGACAGGCAGAAGCAGTGGAGGGTATACAGTCTACACTAACAAGACATGAGTATGAGCCAGAAGAATCAAGTAACTGCAGCGTGCGGCGGGTTATATTTGAGAGTGCGAGGCAAGCATCAGCCCACCCATTAAACACCACAAGTGAAGCAAGAGTCCCAGAACATTTACATGATCTATACAAATCTTCAGCAGAGAGGCTGGACCCTAAGGAAAGGCAGCAGATGGCAAACATGCTTCATAGGTTTCAAGACTGTTTCTCGAGGCATGAATGGGATATTGGCTTGACTAACCTTACGGAACACAACATAGAGACGGGAGACGCCCCTCCCATTAAGCAACGTCCTAGGAGGGTGCCATTAGCATTTGCCAATGAAGAGAAGAAGGCCATTGAGGATTTACTGGCGAAGGGGGTCATAAGAGAGAGCACGTCTCCATGGGCAAGCCCAATTGTCTTAGCCAGAAAGAAATCAGGAGATGTAAGGCCATGTGTAGACTACCGTCGTGTTAACCAACTGGTGAAACCAGATGGCTACCCCATGCCAAGAGTGCAGGATTGCTTAGATGCAGTAGCAGGTGCAACTCTGTTTAGCACTTTTGACTTGACCAGTGGATATTTTCAAATCCCACTTAAGGAATCGGACATACCAAAGAGTGCATTCGTTTGTAAATTTGGGCAGTATGAGATGACAAGAATGCCATTCGGTTTAAATAATAGCTGTAACACTTTCCAGCGTACAATGGAACTTGCACTACAAGGTCTTCAATGGGAGACTTGCCTCATATACATTGATGATGTCATAGTTTTTGGAACTACATTTCAAGAGCACATGGACAGAGTAACACAGGTGCTTGAGAGAACACAGCAGGCAGGGTTAAAGCTTCGACCTGATAAATGCAAACTGCTCCAGACAGAAGTTATCTTCCTTGGACATGTGGTTTCAAGTGAGGGGATTAGGCCTAATCCTTCCAACATCTCCAAGATAATGGAATGGCCTGTACCCAAAACTGCAAAAGAGATAAGACAATTCGTAGCAATGGGATCTTATTACAGAAAATTTGTGAAAAATTTCGCAAAGATTGTGAGACCTATGGTAGATCTCACAAAGAAGGACAGTACATTCATTTGGAGCTCAGCATGTCAGTCTGCATTTGAAGACCTGAAAAGGGCGCTTGTGAGCCCAGAAATCATGAGCTACCCATTGCAAGATGCAGGAGCTTTCATACTAGATGTAGATGCATCAGATGTCGGAATAGGGGGTATCCTTCATCAAGTGCAAAATAACCGTGAGATGGTCATATCTTATGGCAGTAGAGCCTTGAACAAGGCTGAGAAGAATTACTGCATTACGGAAAAGGAGTTGTTAGCAGTAAGGTACTTCGTAGAATACTACAGACAATATTTGCTTGGCAGACACTTCATTGTTCGAACAGATCATCAAGCATTAAGGTGGCTATTTAGGTTGAAGGAGCCAAAAGGCAAGACCGCTAGATGGATTGAGATTCTCTCCCAATACGACTTTGAGGTCGAGTACAGACCAGGTAAGAAGCAGGGACACTGTGATGCCTTGTCAAGATGCCAAAACCCCAGAGAATGTGATTGCCCAAGTGTGGATACCATGGAACCACTCAAGTGTGGCCCATGTAAGAAATGTTGGAAACGAAGTCAGGACATGATGCTACAAGGTCTGTATGATGAAGTGCAGTTTCCCACACTATCTGAGGGAAATCAAGAGACAGTGTCCGGTATAGCAGACGAGAAGCAAACTCAGACAGTTGGCGATGTAAGCTGTATCCGACCAGTCAAACCATCAAGTAACTCAAAGCCAAGGACCTCACCTTATACCTGGACATGGGCTGGAGGTCAATCAATAGATGACATCAGAGAACTTCAGGAGAAAGATGTGGCAATTGGTCCCATACTTAAAGCTAAACAGAAAGGCGATCGACCAAGTAGCCAGGAGGTAGCAGGTTTGAGCCCAGCTTCCCGACATTACTGGGTGATATGGGATATGCTTTCAGTGCTGGATGGTGTGCTGTTTAGAACATTTACAAAGAGAGATGGTACAGGGGAATACCTCCAATTTGTGGTACCACAGACAATGAGGAGTAGTATACTACACCAGATGCATGATTCGCTCCTATCAGGACACTTTGGGTCCAAGAAAACAACAGAGAAGACATTACAAAGGTTCTATTGGTATGGTTTGAAGTCAGATGTTGCTGTGTATGTCAAGGGGTGTGATGTCTGCGCAGCTGACAAGAAGCCAATGAAGACACCTAGGGCCCCTATGGGGACAATAAAAACAGGCGCTCCATTTGATGTGTTAGCAACAGATTACCTTGGGCCCCTTCCCTTGACGACTCGAGGTAATAGGTACATCCTACTGGTAACTGACCTTTTTTCAAAGTATGTGGAGATCTTCCCAGTAGCAGATCAAACAGCCGAGACCTGTGCTTGTATTATACTGAATGATGTCATTTCCAGATGGGGTTGCCCACTCAACTTACACAGTGATCAGGGGCGCAACTATGAGAGCATCGTGTTTCAGGAGTTGTGCCGGATGTTAGAGGTGAGAAAGACAAGAACAAGCCCCAGAAATCCAAAGTGCAATGGCCAGACAGAGAGATTTAACCGCACTATGTTAAGGATGATAAAGGCCTATCTGTGTGGCGAGCAAATTAACTGGGATTTGAATTTGGGCTGCATTGCTGGAGCCTATAGGGCTACACCCAACACTTCGACGGGTCTAACACCAAATATGATGGTGATGGGAAGAGAAATTAGACTTCCATCAGAGTTGGTATTTTCAAGTACCATACAAAAGAGTAAAGAGGAGGTAACCACTTACGGTGCCTTCGTCCATGGAATGCGACAGAGAATGCAACATGCACACGAGATAGCCAGACAACACTTGTCTACAGCTGCTAAAAGGAATAAAGAAGCCTATGATGTAAAAACGATGCTTCACAGATATCATCAAGGGGATGTAGTTTGGTTCCTCTCTGAGGCTAGGAAGCTCGGTGTGACCCCTAAGTTAGAGAAGGCTTACCAGGGTCCATATCTCATTAAGAGAAAAATGTCTGACCAGAATTTTGTTCTGCAGATGGATTCTAATGGGACAGAACGACTGGTCCATCATGACAAGCTCAAGCTTTATGAGGGTACAAACATTCCTAAGTGGGTCAAGAGGGCAAGACAGAAATGGGCTGTGGTCCCAAGTGGACACATTCCGCCCCAATAGATCTGATCCAGTAAAGCTGAATTTGTAAAGAAAACTGTTGTTTATATATTGTTAAAGATTTTCTTTTTATGTTGAAAACCTACATTATTTATGTTTAACCATTGATTGTCACTGGCTGAGCGCAGAAGCAGATTATTTAGAAGTAGCTCCATGGGAGACCAATCCATACACAGTAGGCCGTTGCGGACAAATCCTTTTACTGACCATTCGAGTAGACAGTTAAACAGAGGATATATGACCTGACAGTAAATGATGAATACAGGTAGATGACATACGGCTCGTAGCAGAGAAGAAAATGTCAGTCGAAGAGAGATGGAGAGGAAAGCGTAGTTGAAGCGACAGTTTTAATTCATTAAGTAGTAGCATGTGTCAAAGTGACGAAAAGTAAAGGTGGTTAGCCTGGGAAGAAAACAGAATGAGGTCTCAGAATACATAGAGACGATGAGAGTGGACTGATAAGCTGAAGAGGGACGAGCCTGAATCTTGATAAAATGGTCAATTCCTGACAGTGTGAAGATATAATATGACATAAGGGCTTATACACGTCATGTTTGTGAAACATTGTTATAATCAAATAAATTATATATATATATGCAAATGAAGGCATTTACACCACAACCCAAATGAGTCCTGGGGGGTTCTGTTCTAATGAGTCAGCGGTCTATCATGGATTGTACCCAAAATGGCTTAACCTATCCTTAACCATTCCAATTCATCTATATTTTGCAGTCTTGACCAGCAATTATGGCATCTGTTATGTTGAGGACCCCAAGCAGCGCCAGCAAGAGGGGAAGAGCCCATCAATGCCTTCGGTGTTTACACCGATCCGGCAAGGAGATGGTGGATGCCCGCTACAGAGTGGAGAACCACATCCTCAAACAACACCTGGGACTGGATGAGGTGCCACATTATTGTACCTTGTGCCTTTTCCGATGTCAGAGGCGACAGGAGTTAGAGGATCACGTATCCAACTACAAGAGGCACGCCCTCCTGGCATCGGAAAAGGGCGTAGTGGACCACTCAGCCTGCCTGGTGAGCAATTGCAACCCATACGTCATTGGGGAGCGTGATATCCTCACGCTCTCCCAAGAGGACTCTGCGGCCCATTGGAGTAAGAGGCAGAAGAAACCGGACTGCTTGGCCGAGGCAGTGAAAACTGTTTTTCCGAATGGCCTGCAGGCAGAGGTGAGTCAGCCTGCAACCCCAGTTAGGGCCATGGGGAAAGATAATACCTCTGACCAGGCCAACCCCACCATGAGCAGCCCAATAGCCGCTACACAGGCGAACATGATGGAGGAGGTGTCAAAGCTTGTGGGTGGCACAGTGCTAAAAACCCTCCTTGGCCTAACCAGCACTCCCAGTCAGGTCCCGTCGACTCCTAAGCCTGAGGCACCAAAACCCATCCAGGTTGAAAGTCCCCAAGCCACGCCAGCGCCTGTTACTAGTACCCCACAATCAACAAGGCAGATTGGGATGGCCACCCCCACGCAAGACGAGAATATTTTACCCCAACTCCTGCCGGAGGAGACCAGTGAGGTGGATACACTGTGCGTGACACCAGGAGCTGGCAAACGCTCCCCCTCCCCTTTTTCACCACCAGCAAAGCGGGCTAGAGTGGCCTCTCCATCACCACCACCGCCGAAGCAGGTAGACACAATTGCCCATGTAATGGGGCGGCTGGAACGGGCCATGGAGCGATCAAGCCAGTCCATGGCTCGTGAAGTGGAGCGCAACACCAGGGCCACGCGGTGTATGGAGAGGGCTCTACAGGAGCTAACAAAGGCCACAAATAAACTAGTGGGGGCATTGGAGAGGGAAGAGCGGAGAAGAGAACGGGTGCCAGAGAAAGGTCGAAGGTCACCAACGGTTACTAGCCAAAGGCATGGGTTAGGTCATAACCAAACTAAACCACGCAGGAACTGAGGGAAGACCATTGCAGATACGTATTGTGCTGTTAACTTGAGCGTTCAAGTGCTAATAATGATAAAAATTACCTAATTCAATACAGAGACTGTAAAATTTATATTTGTCGCGAAGTGAATAACATACTGAACAAGGACTTTTCTAATAAGTGTAATTGTGATACATCTGATATGATGGTGACATTAACTCTCATTTTCTATCGCGATCAAGTGGAAACAAGTGAACTCTAAATAAATACCTGTGTGGTAGTTTTCTGAATAATTATCTATGGACAATGAACTGTTATAATAACCCAGCGATGTATCCAAACCAAGGAGCCAGGATCGGCCATATGAATTGTTCGCTCAACAGAATTGTAAAACATAACCTTTCTGTACAATAGATTAATTAAGATAGTAACAACCAGACATTAGGAAGTGATGGTCAAATTAAGCGTGATTAGGCCAAACAGCTACTGCTCTTACCTTGGATTACTAGTAATTGTAACAGTTACAGTAATCGTAGTTAAATTGATTTGAGAACAATCTTCCTAATGTCTGGTCAAAATGGTGATGGCACTAATAGAAGTCAAAGTTGTCACATGGTACGAACATACATTTTGTATCTAGTGCTATGTCTAATTTGACTGCACGATACTGTTTGATAGGCAGAAGTAAATCAATTATTAAATTTGGACACTAAGCTGCTTGTATTTTAGTCTTACTGTTTGTGTGATTCAACAGTTTAGATAACATGTTTAATGTCTTAGTGCAAACATGGTTATATGAAATAACTAGAATTATTTGTATCTTATTGGTGGTGATAAGGTAATATAATGAGGATGGTCTGAAAGCTTCCATTGTAAAAGTAATTCTGCAAGTGCAAAATAATTGTTAGTACCAATGCTAACATTTGCAAACAGTAAACTTAGTTGATACATTTAGCTATTAGGAATACTTGTCTTTAAATGTTAAAGTAGGTAATGACTTTATGTGCATTCAGGAGTAATATCAAAGTTAGCCAAGTGGTTGGAATTGGTGTGAACCACCAGAGCATGACGATACTCAGTAATTAATATTAAATAGGTCTTGGTGATGTAAATTAATATTTATGGAATGGGAAATTCTTAGGCCATATTTGAGCCAAATTCACTTACATTAGTGTATAAAACCAACAGCTCATAACTGTTGATGATATTGAGTAATGACTGAAGGTATTACTAATATTTACTTTGAATGGCAAAGTAGCCATTCAGAGTATTGAGACATAGCAACTTGAAGTTGCTAGGGTAGCCTTTACGTTGATAGGGAATTACAGGGTTGCCACGCGTCAGGGAAAAGTCAGGGAAATTTTAATTTTTTCAAGGTCAGGGAATTGTCAGGGAATTTTGAGAACTGTCAGGGAATTTTGAAAATATAGGCAAATGTCAGGGAATTGTCAGGGAATTTTGAAATCATGAGAATGAATGTTACATATTTTAAAAATCCATTAACTATTACAGAAATTATGACAGAAAGACCCAATTTCACGACGAAATGTGTCGGGGAAATTTGAAATTATGTCAGGGAAATGTCAGGGAATTGTCAGGGAATTTTGTTTCCTCTGGTTTGTGGCAACCCTGAATTAGCCAGATGTCCAGTGTTGATATGAATCACTAGGGTGAACCACAAACATGTTTGTGAAGACCAACTTAACTTGGTGGATATTAAAGGTGTATATGCCTGTGAGATGAGAGAATCTGTCTTGCATTACTTATGTTAGGCAGTGAGAGCTACTTTTGAGAGCTAGTATTAGATAACATGAAACGGTCTAAGCACTCGAGTGACTGCATTAATGACTTAGAGATGAATTTAGTAGTTGCAGGTTGTGTGAACTACTTAACCAGATATATTGTACCTGCTATGTATTAGGTAACTTGAAGTCTGGAAAGATGGGATTGGTAGATCAACACCCCAGTGCAAAGTACAAATTTATACTGATGTGTTATTTCTTCCAATGCAACAACTTTGCTGTTGTAGCAATTTTAATGTGTATGACAATCATTGGTGCTATTATAGTGTTAGTACCTGCTCTGTATGCGGTAACTTGGAATTGAGAAGGATGTGATTGGTAGACCGACACTCCAGTGCAAAGTATAAATTTACACTGGAGTGTTACGTCTTCTAATACAGCAACTTTATTGTTGTGGTAATTTTAATATTTTCGCAATGATGTATGGTTGTGTCTATAATCATTGGTCTGATGTTTTTATAGCTGTAGTAGCCGCTCTGTACACGGTAGTTTTAACTTGAAATTTAGGAAGGATGTTGTTGGTAGATCAACACTCCAGTGCAAATGATAAATTTACACTGGAGTGTTACATTTTCCAATGCAGAAATTTATCGCTGTGGTAATTCTAGTATTTGTACAATGGTGTACACATGTTTCGACAATAGTTGGTTGATGTTATTATTACTATTGTTAGTGTTTCTCAACTGTTAGTCTCGAATGCACTATGTGCATGGGCATTTTGTTAAATGATTTATTGCATCAAAATAGGTGGTATAAGATAAGGAGTTATGCCTTAAATTGTATGTGTTCACAAGAAGTGTTATGTATATAGAGTGCATTGCTAAAATGGATGGAGAGTTCTGCGCGCCATACAGTTTAGCTAAACTTGTATAGGACTGGTGTTTTGGACCGATTTCATAATTGAAATTGAATTGGTTACTTAAAGGCAGAATTGAGCCAATTTCAAAAGGACCATAACCACTTCTTGTGACAATTCATTTATCTCAGGAAAACTCATGTTTATTAGGGTTGATGCTATGTTTATGAAACTTGGTATAGAATTTGTTGGTATATTTGTGATAAGGTGCTAAGACTTAAGTGTTAGCTATAGATGGTTACGTAGTTTGTGGTTTAAGATTTTTTTTTGTTAGGTGTTTGTTGGAACTTAAACACTTTAAGAGGGGGGTAATGTAGTGACCCAGTTTTCTCGTAACATCAGGTCAAATGGGGTCAAGCATGACTATGTAAAGAAGGACCGATTTTACCTTTAATTCTCTACTATGCAATGTGACAGTTATCTAGCAATGTGTAATAGGACTAGATCTTCCTAGGACTATCAGATTTTACCTTATATCCTTGATTTCCATGATGATAATAAGGTTTTATGTTGATGGAACTTGAGTAGTTTGTAACTGCCGCCATATTGGAATTGCATTGTGGGACAGGTATTTTGATACATTCTATTTATATCCGCGTCTCTTCTCTGTCAAAATCTCTAGTTTATCAAGTTTAATCCAAAAGTCTACAAAGTCCATATTTCTGCAGTTTGATCCTGGGTGGCAGCAACAAACCTCAGACATTTTAGAATTTAAAGGTAAATTTTGTTATAGAAAGTTAATTTAAGAAAGTGTTTAATTTTCAATTCTTTATCGATGTGTACTGTATTTTTGGTATTCTTAACATGTATAGCGCAATGACGTTGCACCAGAATCTCACCAAACCCCACAGTTTTCACACCAATGTTGATGTGGAACGACGTGCAAAGTTCCACAAGCGACGTTTGTGAGATTTTTGTGCAATTGTTACCTTGGATTCACGTGCTTGGCACGTAATTTCGTTCTTTGGGCTATAAAAGACGCCGTTTTCGGCAGTTCAGGGACTTCGCACTGGTTAATCATAGAAACCACCTCTATATTAATCGCTATCTTTAGGTTGATATTTAATTCTACTCTTTTATTTTAATAAGTTCATAGATCTACTTTAATACTTTTATGAATATACTTAGCGTGAGGCTTTACTGTTGCTTGATTCTTATGCTCAAGCTTTAAGAGTAGCCTTAGAGATAATAATTCTTTATCTGAACTTAAAGCATTTGGAATAGAAGACATATTTTATTCTTTTACTCTATTTTTCTTTAATAAATTATAGATCTAAATTATGATCGCTGACTCTTGATATTAGGAATTAAACATATACTGTTCACTCCTTGGGGAAATACTGGATGGTCATTAATAGTGATAGATCTATAGTGAAAACTGGGTAGACCCAGACTTTAATTGTTTATTGTTAGGCATAGATCTGAGAGATATATTGATCAGTTCCCATTTGAATCCAGATATTTGTTGACTGTACTGGTGAATAAAGAGAGGGAACCAGAATTACATTGCTATCTTTATTTCACACTTCCTTCCTGTTCTCTTTTAATTTCTTTAAGCGAAGTCCATTTTAGTTTACTCATTTACAAACTTTTGGTGTCGAGCGAGTCTGATCACGCTACCCATATACCGAGAGACTGCTCGGCACGTGCTTCACGAGCGCACTACAATATTATTAAGATTAATTCTTATAATGGCATATGAACACAGGACATTTTGCCTCAGACAGAAGCTGTACAATCAGATCTATATTACACCATAAGCAAACAGAGCAGACCCTGATCAGACGGCTCCTATTAGGAGCCGTCTGATCTGGGTCTACTCTGTTTGCAGATACGTCAAAATGAGCTTGCATAAGGGAAAGGGTTAAGTAGTCACCTGCTCCAACAGATATCCATGTTCTTTCATTAATTAGCTGAGACATAATTGTTCTGATGTTGATAGTATTCTACCATTAATTCTAACAAACATTGCATACCTCAAACATATACCGAGTCTATGAAACGGCGGCTTATCTGGGTCAACAAGACTCTACGTTTTGAAGTTTTGAAGTTAGGACCCCAAGTTAGGATCTCATGGATAGACTTATATACAGTAAAACCTCTCACAAACGACCATTCAAAGAAGTCTTATTATCGATCTGCGAGGCAGGCAGGTGGTGGTTTCATGCAAGACGACTGTTATGTAGAAATATTCCATGTCATTCTGCACCTTCAAGCAGCCACCTGCTATAATCCATAACTCCATAAATATCTATGTAACATAAAATGACAGAGTGGATATTAACAGGATTGATTAAAATTGTAAAATCAGATCTATATTATTCCATAAGCAAACAGAGCAGACCCCGATCAGACGGCTCCTATAGGAGCCGTCTGATCTGGGTCTACTCTGTTTGCAAAGGCTGAAAAATACGTAAATATGGAGTAAAGAGTTAAAGGAAGTTGTGTTTTCTTACTAAGAGGTCGCCATAGACAGATTCTACAGTTTTTTGTGAGTGTGGTATACCTGAAGTCCTCTGGAATCTCGTACACGAACAGTGAACCGTTATTGCCATTGTTGTTCACAAGCAAGTCCAGCTTCCCGTCATTGTTAATATCATACACGCCCACGTCAAATACAGCGCCAATACTGTTATCAATATCTCTCGATTGCACCTGGGATAAAAGAGTTATAGAAACTTAGAACAAAAGAGCAATTTCTTTTGTTTATTTATTTAAATAAAACTTCAATATCGCAGTTATGTTCATTTGGAAAGTGTGTAAACAGAACTTTTGCAGGTAGGGCTTTATAATTTCTTGCTGTGTCCCCGCGAAGAGAAGAAGATCAAGAAGAAGAAGAAGAAGAAGAAGAAGAAGAAGAGCAAGAACAAGAACAAGAAAAACAAGAACAAGAAGAACAAGAAAAAGAACAAGAACAAGAGTTTGACATTCATTCAAATGATCAAAATGCTTGTGCATCCATTTAAACACATGCGTATTTGCGCTCACTTTAGACGGGTCTGTCCAGTGTCCATTTGGATCTGTTGTCCAGTAAACTGCCAACTTTTGTGTGAAAAACTGGGAAACAACAATGCAATCAAATGGACCAGAAGTACTGTTCAGCCGGATATATTCAAAGAAAATGTCCGGGCCTTTTCCAAGAACATGTGGTTTCCAGATGACAGTGATGTCACCGCCCGGGTTCTCAAGCCACAGAAGCTCGCTTTCTTTAGAACCTGAAGAATACGAAAGTTATGTAATATTCTTATCAATATTAATCCATATTCTTGCATTTGCAAACATTGTAGATATTACATATCAAGCCACAGTAGCTCGCTTTCTTTAGAACCTGAAGAATACGAAAGTTATGTAATATTCTTATCAATATTAACCCATATTCTTGCATTTGCAAACATTGTAGATATTACATATAAGTGTGTTTTACGCATTTGCAAACAGAGTAGATCAGGATCTGCTCTGTTTGCTTATGATATAATATAGATCTGATTTTACAGTTTCTACCTGGGCAAAATATCATGTGTTTATATGTCATTATAAAGATTAATCCAATTAATATTAATTATGTCATTATTTTGTACATGAATAGGTAACGGGTTAACATAACATTTGTGACTTTTCATACATTGACAAATGCTAAAAAACATGAAATATGTTGTCCCAAATTGATTTGCTTCTCTTGTCTGCATCATCGCCTAATGAATGTATGACCTGCTGCAGAGTTCTATTTCTTTTGCATAAAACATAATTGCATGTAGTATAGTTTGAAGTCAATATACTCGACGTCTCATCTGAATCCAAAAATAGTTGATTATTATCATGGCGGAAATCACCATTATCGGCATTTTCAAATGGTTCTTACCAATGATTGGTTCTCGTGCCCGACACGTGACAGCGTCATAGTCTCCATCGCCGTCCATATCCTGCCACCTTACCCTGTGGTAAAACCACGAACCTGTGGAATCATCCGTGATGATGTAAGGACCGTCTGGCTGGTCACCTGATATGTCCATGAAGCGAAGTCTGCCCTCGGTTTTGAAAGGCAGGATGAAACCATCGGGTATTACCACCATTCGTTTGCCGAACACTTTTTCTACAACAGACAACAGCGTTCAGCTGGCAACAAAAAACATGACAGTTTTATGCAACTTTTCGCCAATTTTAAGATCGAAATGTTGCTTATACTTGCAAAATATGTTGCTTGCAGTATCCCCTCAAAATGAAAAGTGGGTGGATTCAAAATTAAGATCCGGGCTGATTTTCCTTTAATAGTATTGAAATTAATGGGTTAATCAACGCCTTATTT